>NW_019091403.1:1001849-1101656 GCF_001949145.1 Acanthaster planci | reverse complement strand
TGCTGCTCCGTACATGAGTTCAATGGGCGCTGTTGTGTACATGTATTTGAAAATTCTGGACACACATTATGTTGAATCTGTAAATAATGGAACAGACACAGGGCCCGAACCCAAACAGCCTCAGTAGCTACCACTGTTCAATCATAAATGCTGCAATTGGTTTGTCATCGGTACCTGTTTCCGTGTCCCACACTTTCAGGTAGCGATCATAGGAAGCACTGATGAACTTAGTGCCATCGTTACTGAAGCAGGCATCTCGGACAGCTTGCTTGTGACCACTGAACGTTCGGATGAGTTTCCTTTCATGGTAGACATCCCACAACTGAACAAAAATGCAAAACCAAAGTAACACAGCAAATGCTGTTCCGGACCACAAATTCAAGGTGGAGGATTAGTTTGAGATAGTCACTATTTGCCAAGATCCAAATTTAAAGTTTTAAATCATACACAGTGCTTGGTAATCCAGGCTTATCTGCGCAAGACCTTGCAAAGATGCGAGAATAAGGCAAACGCTCCCAGTGCAAACTTGAAAAGTAAGCATTCACTATTTACCTTGCACCACTGGCTCTGAGAATTATTCTAGTCTTCACTCAACTGACCTTTATTTTGCTATCCATACCACATGACAACAGCAGGTGACCCGAGTTTGGGAATAACCTGATGGCAGCAACACCCTTTGTGTGCCCCGCCCAGGTGTGGATAAGCTTTTTGGGGAGGTAGCATTTCTCGGGTGGCTCTGTGGTGCGTAGGTCCACGTCCAAGTCCTGAGGGACATGTAGGTAGGAACGGCCCAAGTAGTCGTACATATCTTTGACTATGTTGAGAGTTGAGGGGATGAAAGGGGAAACAAGTTTGTTACCAATTGAATTGCAGATTGAAGTACTTCAGTAAAAATAAAGCCTTTAGAAATTTTAGTTTTTAATTAATAACTTACGGTGAAGTGTTGTCTTCTCTTCAGCTGGCTTTTCGTCAACCTGTTTTCCCTTCTTGTTCCGCTTGGCAAGGATCTCGTCCAATTCAACTTGCTCTTCCTGGAAACAAAAGGAATCAATGGTTTTTGTGATCACAAGGATGTGACATATTTACCTCTTTTAACAACCAGACAAAAGCCAAAGACAATATACACTCCATGACAATTTCTAAACTAACAGCAAATTGATGCAAATGTTAATGTTTGCATAGGCGACATATGAAGCAACAATTTCAACACTGTGCACAATTTTCAAATAATTTTACTTCAGGATGGTCAATACCACAGAACCAACAGCTTGTTTTTGCTTAAATCCTATTGACATATGAATGACAGTGATATCTTTGAAAACAAAGGAAAGATTTTTACTTCAGAGGGTTTGGAAACTGTTGCCTCGTCAACATATTTGCCCCATGGTCCTTCAAAATCATCAATTTCTGACGGGTCATTCTTGCGCACTCTTTTTCTCTTGTCGCCTGGCCGAACTTTTGTCTTTTCAAACACTGTCTTGGCTGGAAAATGAAACAAAAATATACTGAATTACAACACGGGGTATGCTGATTTCACCTAAAACACAATTTCAAGATTTAATGTCCGTATTATGCTATATGGTCAAAATGTTGATATAAGAAAACTTGTACGAGTAAAAAAGTGGCAACTGGCATTTTAATAATTCTTTTAACCAATCTTCTTCAATTTTGGATTTGGACAAGATATAAGAAATCCTGGAGGTTTTCTCCTAATTCAATTCTCAATGGTTAAATTATTTTTTATTTCGGCAAGACGCCCAAATTCCTCTGGTGTTCTATACTTATAAAGTCAAACATGCACACAAAATAAAAACAGATAAACCTATCTAGCTGTACCTTCGGAGTCAGCTGCACCGATAAATTTGGTCTCTGCCGTCTCTCTGACACTAGGATCAACTGCAAAACCTTGAAAAAACAACACAAACTAATCTCACTGTGTACAGTAATATTCTAAAAAAGCCCTGACAAGCTGTTGCAGTCACTGTTCATGAAGCTCGTCTAAAGTAAAAGGCATAGAACATACTAATGCATCACCCAGACAGCCTTTTCTTTCTTGAGTAACATCTTAGTTGAAACTAAAAGCTTTCTGCAGAATTACTGTCTGTTTTCTATCTTACCGTAGCTGTTGAATGTCCTCCTCTGATTCTCAAACTGGAAGTCACTGAAGTGAGCATCTTCTACATAGCCAGACAGCATGTTCTTCTTTGCAGCTTGCTGTTGAGTTTTGAAAGGGTTCGCTGGTCCCACCTTACAACACATGAACAAAAACTTATGTGCAGTTTTCTCAGTGCTTTGAAGAGAGTAAAAGAGTTTTTTCAACTTCTCAAATGGCACACTATATGCATCACTATAAAAGAAAAAGAATTCTCCAAACTTTGAAGGAATAACTTTAAAAAATATATACCGTTGGTGTGAAGAGCTGGTCAAACTGTGGATTAAATGTTAATTCCTTGGTTGATGGATCTAGAGGCTGTATCGTCCCAATGGCTTCCTGTATAAAAAAAAGAATATTGGGTACCTTTACATTTATTTCTGTCAATATTACTTTTCTCTGAAAGCAAACAACAAAGCTCACAACACTACAGGAAATGGTAAGTTCAGCAAGTTTGAGCTCTCACATTTTAGACACAGGTATGCGAGGCTCTCTACCACTTGATCATCGATTAGTTTGAACAAACCAGTGCTAACAACAAGTGAACAAGTGGGACAACTCTTACTGTAAAACTGCTGTATTCCTGCGCCCAGTCGAGTAACCACTAGGCTAGCCATAATGGCAAATATTTTCAAACTTTTTCTATAATCCTAAATAACTGGAGAGAAAGGCGTAATTGCAGAATACCCCACGACTCTAAACAACGACCCCTGGAATGACTGGTTATGTGGGATTGTGGGTACAAGGTGAAAATCCCTTGAGGAGAGTGTGACACTTTGGGCTGTACCTGGCTAGGATGTTGAACATGCGGGGTGGGGGGTATTCTGCAATTGAGCTGAGAGAAACAAATTGTGTTCAGCATGACACAAGCATCTCGCTAGCTAGCTAACATTTCTTCTTGAAGGAATGAGTAGCTAAATGGAACCCTGAAAAGTATTTATACAATAAAGATTAAAATTGGAAAGAGTTCCATATACTGACAACACTTGATGCGGCAAAAAGTTGCAACCTGATGCTACTTTCGAAACAGATTTTTTTTGGTTTTTGTACTAACCTTGTTCCTCATTACCTTGTTTCATGTGGACACTGTAAGAAATATGTGAACAAAGTATTTCAGATAGATTTGTAGGCAGAAATCAGGCTGACTTTGTGCAATTTTAGCACTTGACGTCCATCGCCATGACAAATAGAAGGCCCTCACCTGACATGATCGATGAAGGTGGAAACATGCACAGAAGTGCTAAACAGTGGTAATTAATATGTTCGGACGATTCTACTACTAGGATTGGACAGGATTAGGCCTAATTATTCAAACCTCAGCATAAATTATGTAAAATACCTATGAATAATGATTTATTCATTGTGACCTCTTTTTGACCTCTTCTTCATTCAATGGGTGCCTTAAAATATATATCTACCAAACACAACAAGCGCTCGTGATTGAGCAGATAAGAGCCTGCATTTATTAATCGTCCGTGTTTCTTCCTTAAGTTGCCGACCCAGGTTCGAGCCCCAGCAAGGATCATCGACTACAACGTGCAATTTCTGACTAGTTCATCATTGTAGCAATACATACATGTACAGCCTAGATATCGGTGAGGACAGAGTGAGAGATTGGCAAGGAGAGAAACCCCTTTTTAAACCTGTTGGGGGTTCAAAATTTGTTGTCAAAAGTGGCGTCAGGATGCAACACTTTTTCCCTTGATGCCTCAGTGCACATACCTATGAGACTTGTCTAGAAAACTGATTGTTTTCTGACTTAAGTAAATAAATGCATCAGAATTTTCTCAGCTAAATTTCACTTATTGGGACATGTTATTAGACTTTCTGACGGCTTCTATAACATTTTGAGGGAAGATTAGTGTTGTCCTTATATGGAACTGTTTCCTTAAAATTTTGTATTAGGTTATTCTATCATTTATTTTAAAAGTTCAAAAACAACGAAGTAAGCCTATGTCGGAAATATGTGGCGTTTCAATATTAATTCAACTTAGCCGTTACCTTACTCTCGACTTCGGGCGCCGCGTTAAGTTGGAATCTCGACTGCAGCGTACGGACATTATCCCCTTTCTCTAATGGCTTCAAATGTGCAGTGGCATCTTCATTAAATTCTTCTTTTTCGCTGCCATTGTCACTTTCGTCACTGCTTCCGTACGCTTGCAACGCACTGATGGCCGCCATGTTGTGGAATTGATACTCTCAGAACGTATGGGTTTAAAGTCTTGCACAGCTTTACCAGCTCGATTAGACCATGTCTGAATTGCTTAGCTGTGGCTTGAAATTACACGAGTCTGTGACTGTGGCTGCAGTTCACTTCCCGTAGAGTCGTGTGTAAGATGAAGCCGCTGCAAAGTAATTTGGACCCAGCCACAATAAGAAAAATTTGAACTGTACAATATTCATCCCGTTATGGGAGGTCTGCCTTAAAGGTGACTCCACAAGTGCTTGTGGTGGGAAAACAATAAAAATTAAAAATTAAAAAAAAATATCCATTACTCCCTTTTGAAAGGAAAAAAATTGAATGGAATAGTTTTTGGATGATGGAATGAGTGGCAAATAAACTAAGTTATTCTTTCACCATAGTTCTTACTGAAATATTCTTTCTGTCAAAACTGTAGTTCTCATTCCTTTTATTTTTACACATACGTGAATAATAAGTGCTCTTCAGTTGAACGTTCGAACACGCATTACAATGTCTTACATTATCATTAAATATGAACAGCTGAACGTGAAAATCCAAGCCATGACGTTTAAAACAATCTATGCAAGACCGTTAAAATTGCTTCAGCTCCACCCCACCATTATGGTTAGCAACCATGACATCATAATTAATGAGCTGGGTGGGGTAGGGACCGGTGGGGTATTTCCCCTTAATACATTTTTTCTGCACACAAGATGGCGAACACGATAGTCGAGTACATGCACGAACATGGAGGTTACAGATGTGGATACTGCGGCGGTTCAAATTCCAATTATTCCCATGGTAGGTTTCAAAAAGTTTGGAAAATTATCATGAACTTGAAATGTGTGTCTTTTTGGGAGTGTCACTGAGGTTTTGTGCATGGACAAATACTGTTTTAAGTTGTGGTCGTTCGTTGAGCGCCGCACGCGCACCGAGCATGATGTAGGCTTAATGATGTATCTCACTATCTGCGGTCATCGCGGTGACTTGATCAGTTGGCGACTCCAAAAGTAAATTTTGGCCAGTCATGACCTTCATATGATTCTTCCTCTTTGACATAAGGCCTGGGTGATAGTAGAAAAATATTTGCAGTGTTTATTTTTGATCAATCAACAATAAGATTAACACCTACATTTTTAAGGCTAGCACTGTCACAACTGGTGAAAAAATAATAAAATTGACGAGAAAAAACTTTTTCACACGGAACTTATTTCAGTTATGTGGACACGGTGCTAAATCATTTTATAGTCATGTGTATCACAAATAATTAGCGAGCTAATTGTGTTGATAATTGTGTCAATGATTATTTTTAAAAGCAAGAAGGAAATGAGAAACATTGGAAAAAATTGTCCATGCATACGCCACTGTACAGTGTGTTTATATTACTACATACAGGTCTCATGACTTTAGGTGTTCAGTGATTCAGATTTCAGAATCATTGGGCTGCAGCAATGACCTTATCTGACATGATGACCTTTCTATTGTATTTTCAGGCATGTGGGCGCATTCTCTTAGCTCACAGGATTACCAAGATCTCCTGGACAGAGGTTGGCGAAGGTAAAGCCATATCATAACCAAATTGAATTATTAGGATAGATTTGTACTGAAATAAGCAGTAGGTCCTGTGAATTACTGTCATTCACTCACGTAAGCCAAGATAGCCTGTTTGACTGTGAATTTCTGTTGTATCGAAATTCATAATAAGTCATTTATTTTGCCAATGATGAAATAAAAATTCTGAGAATTAATGAAGGAAATCTTTCTGTAGGACTACATGTTATATGAGTTATGATGCGCATAGGCCAGCATGTAGGAATACAAAATTTGAAGACGCCATTCACACCATCAGGTCACTCTAGAGGATTGCCAGTCACAAATGATCTCACAATGTAGTGACTACAACATAATGTATTGTCAGAAAAGGTTCTTGTACCTTTACTAAATTACGGGAGAAACTGCCAAAACACTTCACAAAAATTATTAATGCTAACTGACATTTAATTGTCTCTGACCCTTAAACTTAAAGGAGCGGTTGTTATCTGTACAAACCATTGATGGACAAGATGTGTTGCCCCTGCTACACCATCAGATGTAATGCACTGGAGTTTAAACCCAGCAAGTCTCAGAAGAAAGTTATCAAGAAAATGACAAGGTATTGGACAGGCCGACGGACTCAGTTTATCCAAAAAATGAGAACGATGCACTTTTGTTATTATATTGCTCCTGAGAATATTAAGCCAGATCTTTTCAATTGAGACTCGTGTTTAGGATCTATTTTCCTGTTATAGTACAGATGTTTGAATTCACATCTTTTAGCATAATTTCATTGATAAGACACTTTCTACCAAAAGAATCTTTAAAAACTCTTAATTCTGAAAACTAATTATTTCACTGTTTTTAGACGTTGACCCACCATTTTTGGTTGTAAATATTACTTTTTTTCTTGATTTGGAACTCATGGCAGGTTCCTTAGCAAAGAGGAAAGACCAAGTTGCAACCCCAAATCGGTGGAAGACACCGAAAAGGACGAAGATGGTGATACCTGTCTAGGAACATCAGAGCATCCGGCTCAAGAACGAGAAGTGAGGAAAAAAATGACTGAAGCTGCAGGAATCATCAGAACAGACTTGACCAATGTGAAGCCAAATGCATCGGCAGATGTGAAGCCAAACACATCGGCAGAAACCTCCAAGAGTGGACAGAATTCAGACTCGGGAGGTTGTGGAACTGCGGGTGACAATGAGGACGAGGGCCAAGAACTCATTCAAGAAGTGAATTCTAATTCTACAGGGGTGGCAAATGAACCATCGACAAGAAAACATCCCACACCAGGTATGAAGAATGAAACTATTTGCATCACTGGAAAGGAGAAATATTGAAAAAAAAGTTATTTTATTGGTGGCCACATGCTGTGTTCTTGAGCAATCCACTTTACCCCTATTTGCCTCACTTAAAGTGATACCTCCATCAGCTCAGAGGCAGCCTGCAGTGGACTGACATTCCATATAGGAGGAACTGATATGTTCCCACATGTTTCATATGAAAGAGATTAAAGATAAACATTGGGGTAGAGTACATCACATTGTGGATATCACTTGAATTTCATAGTATCTCTCCCAAGAAATAGAGTTTCATTTCTGTTGTACTGGTCTCGCTTCACAGGTCTTGGTCCTGACCCTTCTAAGCCACCATGCAGGAAAGCCAGGGAGATTAGACGGCAACGCAGACTAGAACGCCTTGCCAAGTCTGGGGCCGACGTGCTGTCAGCTGACAAAAAGCCGCAGAATGAACCCAAGTCTCTAGAGGCAATGACCCAAGAGGTTGAGAAAGCATCGCATGGCTCCAAGCATAAACTTGAGGTAAGCTATCATCTTGAAGTTGTTCTTGAAGTTGCTTTGTACAGTAAATCTTAGTCAGCCTACCTTGTGGGTCACAGCATTGAAACTGCCCTTTTAAGAGTCCATAGTGATGTAGTGTGTGCCCTTGATAAACAACATAATGCTCTACTATTCATTATGCTTGATTGATTGCCGCTTTTGACATGGTTGAACAGGATATCCTTACAGGGCAATTGCCATCTTGGTTTGGTATCGGGAGACAGGTTTATGATTGGCTCAACTCTTTTTGCGAGGAAGAACTTGAAGGGTATCGATTGAGTCAACTTTGTCAAAGAGGCAGGTTTTCTGGTTTGGAATGCTGCTATATTAAGAGTAAATGATTATATTCTGCATTTGGCATACAGTCCCCTTTACCGTAAATGATTAGTTTAGTTAGCAGTTTTGGTTCTTTGTTTTCCATGATTGACTAGGTGAGATATGTGAGGTCAAGTCCCATGAATCCTGAGTTTGAGAAAAATTTCAACGAAAGCTATGCCTTGTATCACCGATACCAAGTCACCATCCACAAAGACCCTCCAAGCAAACCCTCACAGAAACAGGTAACGCAATGTGCCAAGGTGGTTGGACATACTCCCTTGATCTGCGTTTCTGCGCATTTCCTTCCTGTTCTGTGTTCTCCCTTCCATTTTAGTCTGTGTTTGGGAAAGGGAAAGATAAGTCAAGGTCATAAGTCACATCACTCTGAAATAAAAGGAGCACTACACTCTTGCTAAATTTTTTATTGGATTGTCAACAGAGAAAAAAAAACTTGCTTGAATTTGATGATGCGGAAACAGTAAATACTTAAAACCAAAACTTGTCGATTTCTAATTTTTGTTTGGTTTTGACGTGTAAGACCTCTCATCTTGCATCTCAGCAAAATTTTACCTGTCGAAATGTAAACTTGTCCTGACCACCTCCACATTGCGTTCCTGTTGTGGCTAAAAGTGGCCAGCTTTCTAAAACCTAAAAGCCTGTTAATTAATCCTGCCCACAGTCGTGACAGGTGATTGACCAAATCTTGACCTTGGCTTCTTGTATTTCTCTTCCATTCTTCTCCTTCCCCGTCGTTTCTGAATATAAATGTGTCTATTTCTGTTATTTTGGTGTGCCACCATGTCTGTCTTGTGTATGTCAATGTCTTGCCCCTTCTGTGTCGGTGTTTGTCATCCGTTACACCTTGTTCGTCGTTGGTGCTGGGCACAAGGTCAAATTGGTCCGGTCAAGTCCAGAGAGCAGACAATTCAAGGAGACATTTCAGGAGTCCCATGAAATTTTTGTCAAGTATCAAACCACAATACACAAGGAACCTGACGACGAATGCCAGGAAGAGGATGTAAGTTTGGACAAATGTTTTCATACCTTCCTCCCACACACCCCCAACCCTAACAAGAAAGATAACATCTTCAATTTATCAGATAGATTCTTTAAGGTATTGAAGCTCTAATCAAAGTATGGTCAGGCTTTATTACAAAACCCAGGTCCCCCGCTGTGCTTAGCAGTATATATTACTGCTGGTAACCAACTACACCACAATCTTCTTTGCTGCATTGATTCCAAATACGTGAGCAGTCAAATAGCCATCATTGATGTTAGTTCAGCTGTGGTTAATCACACTTCTCAATCTAACTCCCAAATACAAGAGACAAAGTCTTCGACAGCAGTTGTTTAGTTTGTGAAGATTTTACATGAATAGACAATGTGTCGTTTTGTCTCCAGTTCAAAAGATTCCTCGTTGATTCACCTCTTCAAGAGGAGAATTTGCCGGGTGCACCGGAGTGTGGCTATGGTTCCTTCCATGAGCATTTTCTTCTGGATGGCAAAATCATCGCAGTTGGTGTTTTGGACATTCTCCCTAACTGTGTGTCGTCTGTGTACTTCTATTATGACCCAGATTATAGCTTCCTCTCTCTGGGTACATACTCTGCTCTCAGGTTAGTGAAGCCACTTGCAAAAGTTCTGACTACGACTAGAAATATGCACTTACAGAAGCTAGTGGCTGAAGTCACTTCCCCAAAATGTTGTGGCTATGGTTAAAACCAACATGTGTGTGTACAGAAGCTTGTAGCTGCAGCCACTTCCCATTGATGTCATGGCTATGGTTGAAATCAACATGTGTGCTTATGAAAGTTCATGGCAGTAGCCACTTCCAATATGTGTGTGTGTGTTACACCCAACTTCAGCCATGTGTATCTCCACTAAACAGTAGAAGATTGTAGGTTCGATTTCCAGCCGAGTAAACTCATGATTTTTCCCACCTGCCTACTCTAAAAAAATCTCTCTTAAGGTGTTTCCTAGTTTAGGAAGATCTGCTAAGCAAATTTGTGTGCTAAGCAAAAGCCTGCCAGGAACCAGTCAAAACATGTACAGAGCATGTGGCCATTTACCTGGTAACCTGCTTTTGCCAAGTAAATTTGGTATTTGCTTAACAGGTTTCTGTGTTTACCCTTACCTTATTGGCAGAGAGATTGAGTTTACAAGACTTTTACATCAAGAGGCTCCCAAGATAAACCGCTATTACATGGGGTTCTATATCCACTCCTGTGTCAAGATGAGGTACAAGGTATGAAAAATACGGACACCAAAACAGTCATTCAAATGTTGTCATTTGTTAGTCTAGCACCGTCAGCTGTTTGGGAGACGGTGAGCCTAAGCTACAATACAAGTTAGTAGTTCACAGTACTTGTGAATAGGGATGTGCATTTACAGGTATTTTTGAAACTGGTTACTCATTTTATGTCAATACCACATACCCTTAAACTATAAAGCACACTTAACGAATGGCATTATGTGCAATCCTGGTGGACTATATGCCCAAAACAGGGCTCTTTTTTCGCACTTAGGAAGCAGTACATCGTTCTGAACATTAGAAAGGAATCATCCCCACCTTTTTATTCAACGAAGTGTTAGCTTTAATTTGTAACAAAAGTAGCTCCGTTGATCTCTGGACCGGAGTTACGACGGCAGTACCAGGTGCTTTAGTCGCATGGTGATTTTGCAGAAATTCTGCCTTTCGCTATTAAAGTTCATGTACATTTTATATGTGGAATTTTTTCATGGGTACCTGGCCCAAAAAAAGATGGAACTGGGTTTTGATATGGACAGGCGGGTACCCGGCACAGGCCTACTGCAAATACAGGCTTTGAGGGATTGCATTGACAACAAAGGTTAATCCAGCACTAAATTGTCAGAGGGGGTGGCCAAACTTTTTTGGAGGCAATTAATTTGGAAATTTTTGAAGTGATTTTTATGGCCTTTCTGAGGGATGAAGCTTCTTTTAGGGGCTTTGTACACACTGTTGCAAGGAAAGGGAATCTTTTTTTTGGGGGGGGGGAAATTGAGGGCTTCTTCTCTGGGCGGTCATGGCCCCCGTTGAATTCCCCCCCCCCCCATACCCTTGACAGACATCACCTTGTCATGTTGCCGTGGATTAGCCAGAACAGGAGGGAACGATGCTTGATTTCTTTGATTTTATTTGTAATAACAGGGTCAGTACCATCCATCATTTCTTCTGTGTCCCGAGGCCTACACCTGGTGCCCCATTGAGCAATGCCGTCCTAAACTAGATGTCAGCAAGTACTCCAGACTAGACGAAACTGACACAGGTAGGCCCTGTAATCCCAGGATGGTAGGTTCATATTTGTCATTGGAACATTAACAATGAACTCAAACAAAAACAAAAAGTGAAACTCAGCAGGGCAGGCTTACGTGTGTTTAGCCCACGGGTTTATCGTCCCTCATTTCTCTTAACAGTAACATTTCTTGTGGTGAGTGCTCTGTGTATTCCTATATCAACAACACTATCAACCGATGCATGTTGTTTGTAATGAACTTCTATGGACGTATTGACACCATTAGTTTCTATTTTCATGCGTAGCCGACACACCGGTCAACTTACAAGAAGTCCGGGTACTATACAGGCAGATGAGCATGAGGTACTCTGACTATCGGCGCTTTGCACCCAACACTGGGGATGAAGAAGAGGTGAAGGAGTACGCTCAGTTTGTCGGCAAGACCTGCGCGAGGAGGATACTGCTGTACCGACACTGAAGACATCAGGCAGGTTGTTGATTTCATTCAGTAAGCAAGAGTTTCTGTCTTTTCACATCAATGCCTCCTCAGTCGTGGAATCACATAGGCTATGTCTGAATCCAGTGGCTTAAGAGCCCGGTTCAACTTTACCAACTTTGTCTACGTTGAGTAGCTGAGTAGGCCTATACAAACACGCACGCTGACATGACCGGCGTAGAACTATGTTTCTCGTGCTTAGTACCATTCACTTTGTCCATTTTCTCCTGATTCCGAGCAGATTTAGCCCCAATCGTCAACAAAATAGCTAAGCATTAACAGATTAAATCAAACTGGAGTATCAGTTTGGTTTCAAGAGGCCACGCTACCTCCTAAAAAGGGCATTTTGGGGGAAATTGTCCTAGTTTCAGGCGCCATTTTATTTAATTCTGTGGATGAAATGATGCTGCGCCACGTCTCTTCCGCGACTGTCTGCATCTTGAGGTCTTGCAGACCGTCCACGTTACAAACAACCATATGGAAACCAAGCTTTATAGAAACTCATACATCAATGGTGGCTTCAGCCGCTGTCAATAGATTCATAGGCGAATATTTTCTCTCTAGCCATGACCAAGTCAGGGTTTCATCTAGGATTGAAATATATCTGAGTGCTCCTTCCCAGCAAAGCTTAAAAATTTGTCCTCTTCTAGGAAAACTTTTCAAACTGACGTCCCTTGGTGCTATCTTAAGCCATATTTCCAATCCATCCAATAATTTGGAAGGATTGTGAAGACCTGTTTAGCAGTGTTAAAGACTTATGTAAAACATGGGGGCTTGTAAATTTTGAAGGAACAAAAGCTACCTGCCGAACTATTTTTGGCTAGTCCTCTTAGGACCTCAGGACAAGTGGCTAGATGAGACAGTGGGCCAAGTAATTCAAACACAGTCAAAACTATTTAAACTAAACAGGTAAAAGTTAAATGTTATTGATCCCACTCGTACTTAAACTCTGTTCCAGCCCTCTTGATGTCAAAACCCCATTGGTTTTGTACTCATTCTGGTGAAAACTAACAGCACACTCCAAGACATCACAGATCTCTTTACTGTGGCTGGTGCCACTGGCTAGCTTTTTGCATAGACTCATGTATAACTCCCAGCCCCAGCCACATGATTCACTGAAACACAGCCCAAGCTGCCACGAGAGTGCCCTCTGAGGTCTGAGAGTGCCCTCTACTGCTCATGCACAGTGTCGAAACTTTCAGCTCTATAATCCTGTCTGTGGTATGGTACGGGAAATTCCATCCGGTCTGAAATTGGGCCCTAAGTAAATGAGCACATTTCCAAATGATAGACCATTTGGCATTATTTGAAATGTTCTAGACATGTGATAATTATATATTGCTTATTTGACATAATCTACGTGATATTTACAAGAGAGCAATTCGCTTCATGTACTGTAAATAAACTGCTTTATTACCTTGTTGACTCTAACAATTTGTAGACACGGCCACAAACCTAATTCCATTGTCAGTGAACATATGGGGTTTTGCACCTTCAGTAATTTTCTCCTTTTTGGTTATTGATAAGGGAGTAAATATGCGCTTGACCGGTCTTAAATGTTAATGGCCAAGCACGTGGTTATTCCCATTCATAAACCCCTTTTTAGTCAGAGAGTCAAAAGAAGTCAATATATGATGCCTTCCCAACAGTTTTAGAATTCTAGAATTTCACTTTCATTTTCTAAAACACCCCTGTCCATTTTATGGTATGTTCCTATATAGTTGTCCCAAAGAACAACCTTATGTGGTCTTGGCGTGCGTGTGGCCAGCTGCGTGCACACAGACTCTTGACTAATCAAAAGCAATTAAACTCTTTCATATCCAGGTGCCAGCGCATGATTAACGCAGCGGGCATTATCAAATGTTAATACACAGTCAAGTTACACGTTAACAGGGAAACTGAGGTATTTATGAATGATGGTTATGCTACGTCATAGTTTAGAAACTGTGCTTCAACCCTTTTGTAACAGTTATCCAATGTTTTGCTACATAAGATGCCTATCTTGATTTCTTCTCTTAGGATTATTGCCTTTAAGAACCAATACCAGATCAAACATTACATGGTCACTTTCAACTTGCTGTAAATTCAAACACCGCCCTCTTTAGAATTTCTAGGACAACCTTTCAATGAATACTGTGGGTAGAATTTGTACCATCAGTTTTTATTTTATTCTTTTTGTTAGCATTTGTCATTATTTGTGGTGTTTGATTTGTTTGAAGAAGTGATCTATTTTCAAGATCTTTACAGAGTGTCTTTATAAATTGTATTTGTTTCAATTAATGTTTTTGTTTCTGTCTTCCTTTTTTCCCCCTAAAGTTAAAAAACCAAACCCCTTTCAAATACTTTGCTGGGCATAAACAGAATGTTATTGCACAAAGTCCCTCATTCTTGTTGAAAACTTAGAAACACAAAATAGCTTACTTCTTATTCACCTGTGACAGTGAATATACTTTCCTTCTGTGGAAAGAATGCATCAGAACTAACTTCCATATTTGATCTTGCACCTGCATTTTTAGGTTTAATCATTCAGCATTTGGTCCAAGGCTGCCTTTGTGTTCTCTGTTCGAGCTGAGGGAAGCAAGAAAGTCTTTGTGTACATATAAGGATAACATTGGATGTTCTCGTTTTGTAGTTTCATTTTTGGCTGGTGATTGCGTAACCTGTAGTGGTACACCTCGGGGCACCTGCTGAGCGAATTGGCATATATTTAGAAGGATGTGTGGGGGAAAAAAAGCACGCACTTGGTAACTTGAGAAGATTGCTGAGTCCTGAGTGATACAATTACACGTCTGTGTTGCAATATGCTGTTTGCTCCTTTCAAAGTTGGCCTTGTTTGGGTAAGTTGTCACAAAAGTACATAACTTTGCTCATTTTGACGTTACATACTTTTGTCTACGTCAGTTGTGAACTTAGGTCATGTGCCTCACCTCAAACATTGTGTACTGGCATTGTAATCATTGTAATTGTTTTTTTCTTTTTAGCTTCTTGCATTTTGGAATAAATTTTCTAGTCGTGTTTTAAGGCTACAATTATCCAATTTCAATTTTCAATCATAAAATCTGATTTCTGCAATATTTTACACCTACATTTCTCCAGGACATTAAATTAGTTACCATAAAAGTTTTCTTCATGTTGCTTTGGGGGATTATAAGACGTTTTTTGCAGACCTAAAATACTTTGGACCTTAAACTGAACATCTTTTAAAAACATATATATTATCAGGCAGGGAGGCAGAAGGCAAAACAGAAAATACAAACTTATGGGCAGTACCCAACAAAATAAAAAGTCCAATCTTCCTTCTCATTTCTTCCTGGTAGTTTATTATATTTCCTGTCAAACACACAAGCAAACAGACCGACATTCTTTGACTGTCACACAGTCCCATACAAACAGACCCCAGAGAACATTTCTTTGAAAATTAAAAACCTTTTGATTCGCATCACCGCTTAGGGAACATTTATACAATCCTATAGTTTCTATATACATGTACACATGTGAACTCGGAAGCACTATGGTCTCTTTGGCTTAGATAACATTCCATGCTTACTAAATGTATATGAAGCTATATAAACCTCACAGGTAAACCTTGCACTGATGTAGCTTCACGTTTCTAGTCATACTGCCAAGATGTAAATCATCTCTCAACTCATCCATCAAAGCCTTCAAATGTTGACTTAAGTCCTGATGGTGATCTTGTCCCTTTGTATCGATTAGGGACCATTTATTGTCGCTGAAAAAGCACCAATCTTGTCTCTCTTCAACCTCCTCTCAAACTTAAACCAAACTTCAGCAATACCAAATATTTGTTGAATATCCTATCTTTCCAAAAACAACCCAAATAGACCCCAAAGCCTTTCTACTTCTGTGCAACATCAAAAAAGGAAAACGTTTTGTAGAAAACACTTTTACTTCTATCACAATAAGGTAAGAGTAACACATTTACATGGCACTGAGATTGAGCAATCAACTACATCACCTCCTGTAGATAAGCATCTCAAAGTCAGAACATACCATGGCCAAATTGGAACTTCCCAAGTTAAAGGTAGAATGTTGCTTTCTGGAATTTCGTTCGCCTGAATTTCTGAACTGATTCCAAATCAGAAATGTTCCAAATCGGTCATTAGCCATTTGTATCCTGAGAAAACTTCCCTGGGATACAGATGAAACTTGAGTAATAATCAGCCAAGAATGAAATAGTCCTAGAAACTATGTACAGCGTAAGACATGGCTAAGTCTGTCAGCTCAAGTCCAGAGTCAAAAATGTACTACACAGATCATACTTTACTGTAAAGAATATCTCCTTACCACTATATAAAGGTTGACGAAAGTCATGCCTGACATATTCTTAGGGCAATCTTATTCTGGGGATTGCTTCTGATTGATTTTAGTTGTCGGCATCATCCACCTTTAGAAGCTTGCAGTGCATGATGGGAAATGGACCAGTAGGCATTGCTATATACATGCTTCATTTGCATGCCTGCGATTTCACTTGAGCATGCTCAGTTGTTATGTTGTGACATTCACCAACATAGTAGAAAAGAAACAAACACCCATGTCAGAGGGAGGTTGTAACACTTATTCACAATAACAGTGGTCTCAAGAAATGCCTGTATAACTTTCGTCCAAGATGCATTGATCCACATTGCATTGCAATTTAATAACAGAAAACTTTGCTCCCCTTCAAAAAATGCTCCTTTCCAAAAATGCTACTTTGTCAACATTCTGCCTTTTTAAAATCTCTCGCCATCGTTCTTCTGTTGCTGGAAGTCTAGTTCCCTGTGTACTACTGAATAACCACATAGACTTTTGTACCAAGCACAGAAACCAGCTATATTGCGCTCTTCAGTTACAAACTTCGTATCATAAATTTGTACTGAGAAACTATAGGTTTTCTGAAATGATTCTGTTCATTGTAGTGGTACAGTATTGGAATAGACATATGCCTGTAACTAAAAAATTAACACTGAACAAATCTTGACCGATTATTTGGGAATTTATCCCTGGAAAATAACCCAGCTAGCCTCACCAAACAAAAGCTCTGCAAAATGTTCTGCCACTAACTTGTACATTCATGGCAACCCAAAGCTTCCAAAGAAAACTGTGAAACTTCGTTTTTCAAACTCAAGAATACACAGCCTGGGAGAGACTTTAATTGGCACGACTCCTTTCATCCAGTAACATTTTAAGGTATTTATTCAGTCTTAATCATCCAATCACAGAACTTGTTTCAAATAGCACAAAAGCACTGAAACTTAACAACACTCATTTGGAAACCATTCCTGAAAGAGGGATAACACTTCTGATAACAAGAAAAACAATTTGTTGGAAAGTTTTTATTACCATTACAGTAAAAAAAAATACAGAACAACACACAACACCTTCCAAACAGGTTTAAAAATCAGCTAATTAATTTACATTTATCTAGATTTAAGGTAAACATACAAAATTACAGTTGCCTTCTCTCTTTTCTGTTTATTTTCCTTTTTTTTTCAGTCACACTTTCGCATTGACACTCGCGCTGCTATCAATACAAACACATGGACGTTTTTACAGTTTCTTGATTACGCACGTAGAAAATAAAAGCGTGAGAAATCTTTAAGTATCACATTTGCATTCTTGGTCAATCTAATATTTCATTTTGAATCACATCTTTTTAAATAAGTTTTTTTTATGTACATATCTGTACAATACAAGGCAATCTAAACACATCTAGTTTCCAAAACCCACCACTATAAATATTTTCTTAATTTATTACCTTACAGATTCCAAGAAATATGAAACAGAGACTGGTAAAATCAACTTTCTGTTTGTCATTCTGTTTTTCCGATGATAGTGTTTGAATGTGAAGAGCTAAGTTGATAAGTATTCCCAAGGAACACAGTGGGTTTTTTTTAAGTTTTTGTTTATCTTTCAGTCAGTCTATCATATTTAAAAAAAAGGATGGGTTTAAGGCATATTTCACTCGACACTTGTGTCTAATGGTTACCACAAAGTGTGTATTTTCCTCACAAATGTGGAACTTTGTTCTCAAGTTTTGTTCTGAAAAGGTGGTTTTCGAGTAGGAGCAATTATGCACTTTTGTTACTGCCTCGTGATTCAAGTAACCTTCACTTTTTGTGATTCATCTTCTTAACACCTAAAAATTTCTCTCTCTCTTTTTACATTTTGTTTCATCTTCTGTCTTAAAAAATATTTACTTTGTAATAACTTGAATCATCCATTAACAAAACTCCCTTGGGGAGTCTGTATTCCAACAATTAAATTATGATACAACAATTAACAATTATAAGAAAACAAAAGCAGCTAATACTTTGACACCCTTGTGCACAATACTGTTCTTAACACTTGTTGTCATTTTTTCCCCAACAACTATCAAGTTTCTGACTGCCTGTTGACTAACATTTTAACCTGTTTTGAAATTGAAACAGTGGCTTAGTTCTGCAGGTTCTGAACCATCAGCCGAAAATCTCTTGGAAGCAGACTGCGTTCTTAATTAAAATATGCCGATTTGTCAATGGTTGTGAACCACACACCTTATATAGCAGATGATTTATTACATACATTACAAAATGGTCAGATCACGATTTATTTGTGCGCAAGGGTTCAAAGAAATCACAACAGTCATAAATATCAACAAAGAATCTTAGAGCCAATATGACTGCAGAAACCAAACTATACCGCGGGACTGTTATAACTAGCTTGCCCTGTAAACTTAAAGTGACATACCGAAACCACAAATGACTTGTAAATCTAACCATCAGGGGAGAACTTAAAGGGACTAATTCTACTTAGTCTTGAAAGTCACTTCTTGGTCACTTTTGATGAATTCTTTGGAATGTCGAGCAGGAAATTCCACACAGATTTCAAATTTGTTTTGCCATTAAATATTAATAAATAGTGAATATATTATTTCTTTTATCTACAATCTACCGTATGTCTACATCTAGCTTTGTAAACGCCATCTAAGTCTATTGTAGCATTAAAGTTACTGGTTTACAATACGGTAACAAAATCATGGGCAAGGCAGTTTTAAATACTAGTAAAGATATGTTGATTGATTACTTAATGGTTTTGGGAGCAGAGATTAGCCTGTAGAATCTATTGTAATCGTGACAGCCATCCTGGTCAACTATCCTTTTCATGTACTACCGAATGCTGTGAGGAATTACCCAAGGAGTTCATTTTTAGTCAGATACTATCTTGGGAAGAAACAAGATGGCCGTTGCATAATTAAAATAATTACCCAGTTGTGAGCTGTGCCATTATACACACAGAAAGTCAAGACTAAAACTGCATTCCAAGGTAAGTAGGTTGTCATGTCTACTTTTAGAAAGAGAAACAAACTTTGGCCTACAAATAGGCTACAGCATTCCTTCTCCATGAACAAGGAGAAAATGACACCCACGGAACTCTCACTCTGACTACAGTCTTGAAGAGTCAGAATGTGGCTTTGTGTCAACTTTCATTACTCGTTTTGATGCACCTCCGTTGCTTTGGTGGGTTTTTTCTTTGTATAAATATTTGGTTGAATTTACCAGCAGAAGAAAACTTTGCACCTGTTCAGGGATCAATGCTTTACGAATATCTCAGCTATCAGTGATGAACATGTCAAGTAGTTACTTACTTTTAACTTAGATTTGGGGTGAAGTTATTATGAGCAGCTCTGTTGATTTGGGGTGATGAATTCCACAAGCAAATCTATCTCTTTGTCATCTGAAGCCAACATCTCAAATAGAGTATCATCTTATTTCTGATTTATAGATACCTTCATATAAATATCACAGTTGCTACCTTGGATTTTAATCATTAAGGAAAGATCAGTTTGATTGATGCAATCAGTACGGTCTCCAAACATCTTCTTTTCTATCTTCGTCTACTGGGAGAGGATGCAGCCCTGATGGGTCTTGGGCGTGGTGTAATGACAACGGGATAGGCATCCCAGAAGCTGCTTGAAGGGAGCCAATGTTACCAGGGGCAATATCAGTCCGTGTGGGGTCATAGGGCATGAGGGTGGACATGTCAGGCCCCTCAGGGTGGTGGGCTATCGTCTGGGAGGGGATGTCTCTGGGCTTGATGTCTTCCGATTTGCTCTCAGAGCGTGTGGTGCTGGGAGGCAGCACATGAGGCGTGCTCTCGAAGAAGTTTTGTGGGGGCTGGTGAGATGTGGGTGACGTCATGTACAGGTGGGGGTACAGCTGGTAGGGTGGGGAACTGGGCAGATACGGTGGGGATGTCAATGTGACCGGGGTGGGGGGACCACCCCCAAAGAGATCCGGAGGAGGGAGGGTAAAAGTGGTTGGTGTCATGGGGAGAAAACGACTGGAATCAGTGCTGGGGGACAAAACTGACGAGGAGGGGAAGCCTGATGTCACGCTGTTGGGATAGATGAACCGTGGGTCAGCTGCCCCTCGGGGGTTAGCCAAACGGGGGTCTGAGGCCGCCAGCATGTGCGTGAGCGAGTTCTCCGTGCTCGTCACCGATGTCAGCGGGGTGAGTTGACCCATGCTGTCAATGGTCTCCATCTTGAGGTCAGCCGCTGTCGTCCGAGTGGGACTGAGGGCAGGTATAGCCGTGGTGGCTTGGGGTTGAGGGGTGAAGAACCCAGCAGTTTGGTAGTAGGGCCAAGAGGTGGAAGAGGGTCGATTGATTGCGACGACATCTTGCTGTTGCTGTTGCTGCTGCTGATTATCTGAGAAAGATAATAAAAAAAGATGCTTAATTAAGTTAAAACTTACTATGTAAAATAAGGAAGCAAGACACAAGAAAGCAAGGCAACAGAACTTGTTGACATTTTTTTGGAAAGGAAAACACAATGTTTGTTGTGTTGATACAAGTTTTGAGCTCTCATTGGTCATCTGTTCAAAGCCAATTGTACAATAAGAGTAGCTAGCTCTTTTCTTCAGTGGGAAATATATCCAAATTTGGCATCGATCGGACTCCTGTGTGCAATTTCAGCTAGTTCTTGCAACACAACAGCCTCCAAGAATCAACACACATTGTGAAGGTCTCCAAGGTTACTCTTTGGCACAGTATCAGGTTGAAAACGAAAGAGGGGGGAAATTCCATTTTCTAAGCAAGGTGACAACAAAATCAAGGTTAAACTCTGTGCCAATATGGACTCTAACCTTTGCCACTGTACTGTGAAATCACCGACAGCCATTAAAATACAAAGGAGCTGGCAATCTGGGGGGGGTGTGCATCTGAGTCTGATTGGGGGTTTTGTTTACATTGAAATTGTTTTTTAAGTTTTGTGCAAAGGCACTAGTTGTTTGCCAGAAATCTTGGCACTCTGAAAAGGTGACTTAAGAGAGCTTAAGGTAGATTGCAGTCTGGAGTTGGCCCACTGGAATTTTTGCATACAATGGCTATGTTTGCAAGCCCAACTTTTCGATCTCCCGGTGCCAAGTTTTTTGCCTCTGCCAAATATGCATGTGGCTGTTACACTTTGCTCGTGTAGTTGGTGTGGCTGGTTACATCAGCACCCGCAGCTAGCTGTATATGAAAGACAGACAACATGGACTACGCGTGTTGGACACAGAAACTGCTTGCTAAGAAGATTTTTTATGAGGCTTTTTTAAACTAACTGTCGGCAATTATGATATTTCTTACACTATTTTGAATCTTCTGAACCCTCTGGTTACAGCACTGTGTTTATTTATTCGTGTGTCTGACATTTTTTGTACATTGTAGTTTTATGGGCTCCACTCAGGCCAGTATTAGAAATAATGGAATGTAATCATGTGACCACCCACTAAGGAGAGAGTGACCTTTATGTCAGCAACTGCCAAGTAGTTTACCATAGAAGCTGTCTTGACCTTGCTGTAATTCCAATGAAATTATGACATGAATTTCAACGGAATGGCATGACATAATGAACTCAGTGGAGGAAAAAAAATCCAGTGAGTCACCAGTGCATGATTGACCACGGAACGATCGTGCACCAGATTTCAACATATCCTCTCATTTTACAACAACAACAATGGGTCATTGTTCTCCTTTTCTTTCTCTCTGTCTAAAGTGGAAAGACTCGGATTATCCACTGGTCACGTGCTTCAGTCTTTGGATAAAAGTGGAAATGATGCTGGTCTGTAGTTTGGGAAATCATTGTGATGACTCCGATGCATGACTGCTTGGAGACCGTCTGCACTCATGACAATATATATGTATTCAAACAGAGAAAGAAAACAGTAGTTGTCCTGCATGACTGACTCACCGTAACACACAGGTGCACAACAGTCTAAAGACACTGCACCAGGTGACAAAAATGGTGAAGTTGGAACTAAAGACACTGCACCAGGTGACAAAAATGTGAAGTTTGAACTTTAGTTTCCCTCTTCTGGCTGAAGCCCAAGAAATATAAACAACCGTGTGCATGTATAAAGAAGTCGCACGTGCATGGCAAGTTGGCAACCACTTTCATTATTAAATTTATACAAGACATTCTGAATAGGTTTCACCTGTCCATGTCAACTTTAGGCAACACGCTTCAATTTTGGCTCTGTAGGTAGTTAAAAGTATATAAAACTCAAGTCATAAATGAACTGGTCTTCCCATCATACATAGAGTATGACTAGTGCTAAGGTTCAGGGGTTTAGCGTCCTGACAGTTTGTGTCTGAGTGTCGGATGTTGGTGTTTTACATCTCCTTTTCTGTCAAAGAACGACTCACAGAACGACTCACAGCCCTCTCTTTTTGTAGAGTATGATCAATCAGGAATCGATGCAACTTTCAGAAGAAATGAAATATTTTAAAGTGGGTCCAAATGTGACCGCAACCTCTAATTAGTTGTGGTGCTGCACATTTTGGCGCGGCTAAATCCTGTCCATCAAAAAAATCTCCCAGTTCACATCCGGCAATCCCAAATATGGCCAATCATATGCCGTTTCCTGAATTAGCCTACCCCTTTGCTGAGTTTTTGTTATTGTCGCATAACCTTGGCCTCATCCACCCCTGTGGAATGCCAGGGGGGGGGCTTGTCAACATCAAACACCTCTTAAGAACTAAGAAATTAATATGAAACAGACAGTGTAATGGGGAGGAAGAGAGAGGTGTTTCCCATCCACACTACCACCCCCCCCAAGTAAGATTATATATAGTGTCTTTTCTTTGATGTTATTCTGTATGTGAAAACAATCCAAATGTAAAACAATAATTGCAGAAAAGAGGGTAATAAAGCAAGTGTAATGTCTCCATATGTCTCTCCCCTCGGAGCATCCTGTCCCAAATTGCTTTTTCTCCATTTTGTTTTGCATACATTAGCACTGTTCATTTGTCCCAACCCTGGCAGTTATTACTGAGGGGTGTTTTTATAGAGGTGATGACAGGTCATAACAACTGCCCAGTCCTGAGGGGCTGTCCATTCAAGCCAATCTCTGGTCTTTCCCAGGGTCACAAGTTCAGAAGATACTGGACTGGCCGGCCAGGTTGGATTTGACCCGACCTTGAATTGTCCAGAAATGAGCTCCAGCCTGTCAGGTTGATTAGAAATGGAGAATTCAGCCTGGACAATGATGGTAAATTGCTCCAAGGCAAGTTCATTTATAACAACACACCGGACAAAAATCTGAAACATCTCACAGGATAAATTTTAGTGTCAGAAATGGTCCTTCGAAGCATACTACAGTAGCATTTGGGGGGGCAGAAGAGGCTAGTAACTACTGCTTGGCCGGTTGTAAGATTGTAGCATTACTCTGAAATGCAGCCAGTCAAATGCGGAAATAATGAGATTTATCATACAGTTTTTCTTCAGACAGCCTGAATTCCCTGAAGGCAATTAAGTTCCTTCACTAGAGCATTATGTCTGTCCTCCACTTGAACTCACAAAAGTACATCTCCCTCTTTGAGGGACATTCATTTCCTTACTCAAAAATAAGATTTGAAAGACTGGATGGAAATATTTCAGGTGTAGAAAATCTGAACAACAAACCGAGTTCATGAAACTAGGAGGATTGAGCCATTGCCACAATGCCTATGTTTGAACCAATCAAAGTTTGGTGAACCTCAGCCTTACGTAGTACTTTGACCTTATGCTAATAATATCCCCCCCCCAAAAAATGTGTATTATTTTAATCTGAAGTAGTACATGTACATAAGTACAGTTTATAAGAATGAAATGTAAAATAGAGAATACTCAATCCTGTATCTATTGTTACTTGAAAATGGAACATTTGAAAGGAACAGGACTATCTTTACTTTGGGGTTAATTCTAAACTCCAGGGGTTCCCTGTGTCAGAAATATGGATAGGTCATCTGACACTGCACCTAAGTGAATAAAATTAACTAAGTGAAGGATTATTATGCAGACACACAAATGCTTCACCTCAAATACGAGTCCATCACTGGCAATTCATTTCCTAACTGATATCGGACATTTACGTCGTAGTATGTGTGTTTATTGATCCTGTTAGCTTGCTTGCAAGGAAACCACAAGCCTTGCTTTGCTGTACACGCGTGCTATTCATTCACAAATTTGTTATTCCGATTACGATCTGACATCTGAAGCAGGCAATCCCAAAATAGACTTTTATTGCTGGTTGTACTGCGCGGTGTAGCTGTTTATTCACCGGTATATTAATCTAACCAGAAGGGAGTTAATGGATTTGTTTGTATTACCATTGACAAATAATCCTCCGTAGAATTACATTTGCAGTATTGGACTGTATTTTCCAAATATTCAAAATCACACTGGGGACATTTTGTTCGGACATTTTTTATTATCTTACATGTGGGAAAGATTTTGTTGTACAGGTTTGTAAAATCTAAAGCATGTTCAATTCAAGTTGTTTTTAATTGCATAATCATTAAAAAACATTTCTAGGAAGTGTTTTTTTTTCTCTTCTGCTATATCATATGTTGGGAGGAGCTGATTACTTTGACAGATATTCATGACTCCAGGAAGTAGGATATCCCATAGCCTTGTTTGTCAGATGGCATCAAGGCCTGGGCAGGCAGCCTTCAATAATAGAAGACTTAGCAGGTGGCTTAGTGTGTCAATTTCCTGTTGTCTTAATTACTTGTTGAGCAATTTTGTTTTGTGGGGTTTTGAAAGGATTTATATGGAAGGGGTTCCGAATAGGTTTTTGTTAATCCAATTGTCTTCTCTCTCTGATATCTGGGTGTGTAGTTTGTTGCTTGTTTGGAAGCAAACTTGATGAAGACAGTGCATAGATATGCTTCTTGTTTATCTGTCCTTTCCATCCTTAATACATTTCAATGTCAGGGGATTCTTTGGTACTCTTATTTTTAGCGTACTCAGAAACTTTGCCTTGAAGTGTTGAATTACTTTCATTTGTTGAATGGTTTTGGGAATGTGGAGGCATACAGATGAGCTTTTGCTAAACTTGAGTGGCCCCAATGAAATTCACAGACCAGCTTCAGTCTCAGAGTTCAACTGTAACAATCCGTCACACAATTTCAACAAACTGGGCAATTGAACTGCCATCACTGCTGTTAAATACCACAATAGTTCACCACAAACTCTTTCATGATACTCATTATTTTTCCAGAGAAGACATCTATGGTAAGGCTTAAATGAATGACCCCCTTGGGGCCTTATTTAAGCCGAGGAGTCTTTCTAAATAAAAAAGATAATTTCCAGTTCGTCCGTGAATGTTGTAAACTTTAATAACTCATTTCCCGTAGCACACTGGCCCATTTGTTTTTAATGTGAAAGTCACAGTATGTGCTAATAGTTTGAACATATTGCATTGTCATGGATATTGCCAGCATCAGTCAGTCAGTAGTTGGTACAAGTACCAAAGATCCGTCATAATTTAGAGGAAACCCACCAAAACTGGAGTACATGTCAATGCTTTTCGTCATCAATATTTGGACTTTTCCTGGGTGCAGTGCCAGTGTGTGTTAGGAAGGAGATCCTGGGTTTCCCCGCTATCTCCCAGTGAAGAGATTTCAATAAAGACATGACTTCATGTGACCCAGACCTCCATCTCAGGCTCTGGAAATGTACGTGTGTAGTTGGTACAAACTGATGCATTGGTTCCGGTTCAAATGCTTAGAAATTCACACAGTCGTTTCCTGCCCACATTTCCTTTTTCATTTTGAAATCTTTGCAAAACAAAGATAAAATGACGGATGTACATGAGCACCATCGATTGGAATGGACTTGAAGCTTTAACTCAATCCCTGTAAGGTATTTTTTATTGACAGTTTCCCTAAGACATGGTTCATTCCAAATCCTGCCATATTGACAAAGTTTTGCAATCTACAGGTGTATTCGGTGTTTCTTTTCTAATCCGTTAACAGTGGTCCAGTTGAAGGTGGAAAGTTGCACTTTCTGTGAAATTCCAGTCCAAAAGTAGACCAACACCCATGGGGCTTATGTTATGAAACTTCATTCACCAACCCACAGCATTCACAGGGCAAAGTTAAACACCAATTTGCAAGTTGGAGAAGCAACCAAATATGGAGTTCCCCAAGTGTCATTGATCTTTCTTTCTGTAGATCCCCCTCAAAGGAACAGTTTCATTTTAAAGCTCTGATCTAACATTGGCATGTCACTTCAAGATGTGCATTTTCACAATTCGCATGTTTTTTATCTTATTGTGTGTATTAAATTTCTCAGATGTTTATGCAAGGCATGCACCATTTACATTGCATAGATATAGCATAAGCAATAGCCAGGGGAAAAGCATGTATTCAGTTGCGTACACATTCAAAGAAGTCAGTGTACTGTACAGTACAGCTTTTCTTAACTGCTACGAAATGAAAATGAAATGTGTGCTTTTAAACCTCACAATATTTTCTCCCCAGTCTAACGAAGAACATTGACTAGAGTAACATTTCAACCTTCAATCTTTGGATTACCACTCTGATGGGGTACCAACTGAGCAACGTGTATATCAAGCATTTTGCTAGCAGTATCTGAAATAGTCACCGAGTTGGGCGAATACCACCCTGGTTTTTCCAACAATTATAGGCTGAACTTCCACTTTAATCCATTTCATTTCACTCCAAGATAAAAATCTGGCAGAAATTGAGTACAAACCTTGCGTAACGGCCAGATAGTTGTTGGTAGTGTTGAGGACCTGAGGTCGGATGCTGCGCACTGGGGGCTGAGGCATAGGCTGGGTCTTGGCGGGCGAGAAACCCGTCAGCTCCCCAATGCGATTAGGGAATGGCAGGCCGGGGTTTGGGAGAGACTGGTGCACGCGAGGTTCCTCAAGCTTTGGCCGATGTCCTAGGCAGATAAAAAAGGAGGGGAGAAACATGAAAAATTTAGAACACTTGGGAGAAAGACAACCAAAAGAACACTTTATGTGGGGGGGGGGCTGAAAGACTCGCATATAGAACAAAAAGAATGAAATCAACATCTATTTAAAATGTCGTAGATTTATGGGCGACACTAATGAGATTTGAATTTAATGTGAAAGAGATACAATTCAAAGACAAACTCATCAACCACTCACTGGTTGATTCATGAAGTGTTGTCCTCTGTACCCACTTTCAAATAAGATAAACATAAAAGACCAAAATCACTTCAGTTTAAACTCATGCCACTTTGAAATATTGAAAACATATCCTTTGAAAGTTAAACAGGGAAAATTAGATCACTGGAAGATAATTTGTTCAGACAGAATTGCATAATCAGTAATTGATGAGCCATCAAGTAGAGGCATTTCTGAGAAAAGCTTTGCAGAACAAGTGGCTGTCGGCTGGTTGGCTTAATCTGCCTAGAGCATTGTCCTCTAGCACAATTATAACAGCTCTCTGGAGAGTGCATTTCTGAGAAACCAAACTCTCTCCCCTACACACCTGTGAGCCATTCTATTCAATCACATTACTGGGGTCCTGGACTGTTGTCTGATTGATCATTTTCACTGTGTGGGGAAGACAGCTAATCCCTACATCCAAGCCCTTTCTTACTTCTGTCTTGTCTGGTGAGTCTTTATTTAGCCTGAGCTCCCCTGCATTGTAAATAGGGACCACAGACCTCCTGTACTGTGGGGCTCAGGTACTGGGCCATCACTGGACCACTGTCACCACATCAGTGGCCACCCCCTCCCCCCACCACCCATGGTTTCAAGGGAGAAAATCAAGTCCTACATGTTCCAACTCTTGCAGCAGAGAAACTCTGCAGCCTTGGACTGAGTTTTCTTTTAACTGGGTGTCAAAGAATTATTAACAAGGTATGAAGAAAAGGGACTTGATTTTTGAAAGAAACTTGTTAACAGACTCAGAAGGTTTTCCCAGGTTGAACGAACTCTTGGCTTTGCCTCCTGTCTCAATTGAAACAACCTTTGTCTCTATTCAACTTAAATCTACATTCACAGGTTTAAGCTGCAGCCATCAATCACACAATATGTCTGGCATGTTCAGGGTGAGTCAGTGGTCTCATTCCGAGAAGCTCTTCTGGAGGGGTGTAAGGTGAAACAAAGAATTACAGAGCGGGGAATTGTCATTGACCACGCTGTTGATTCTTGTCATTCTTATCAGTGGAAACTTGCTGTTCTAGTATTCATCAGTAATGTCCAATGAGTGCACGGTGTTTCCTGTCTGTTGTTGATACACAAAGATAAAACTTGGTTGGTTTGAGGTGTTCACAACTTGCACATGAGTTATTTAATAATGCATCACTTGAGATAGGTTGGTGACTCTACTCTGGGCATTCAGAGTGTAATGCTCTGTGTTGTGGGTGAAACGGAGCAAGACAATGATGGTTGCTCTGTGGAAAGACTGTAATACTTTGAAAGTCTGGTTTTATTTTGTCAGTTTTATACATGTATTTCATTCCTCTTCCACAATCTCTACACCTGCTTCAAGAACTGTGGCTTTTACAAATTGATGAACAGGTAAATGAAATTACAGAGGAAAGTTTCCCATTTATCCAGTCATCTGAGAATTCCACATTGTCTTTTTTGCCAATAATTTCATCACTTTTAGATTACCCAAATAAATTCAAACCATTCATAGTTTATGCTCCACAAGGCCTGATTAAATAATCCAGAGTATATGGTGCATATGGTTGGCCAAGTTCCTATACCATTTATCATTTCTTGGAAAACCAACCCTCAGAAGGTCACATTATGCTAATGAGCTCCACACCCACATAAAACACATAATGTTATTGGTCATGCAGCATACCAGCTATGCTCCAATTGGCCAGAAGATTACTCACTGGATGGGGCTTGTAAGACGGCATCTGATTGGTTGTGGCTGGTAGGATCTTTACCCTGATTGGCTAATCAGTGATGAGTGGTATATCTATTGACCAGGATTGAACCCTTAATTTGTTTGTAGAACTTGTTGAAGTTGAGATAACATTGGATGACTCACAGGAAGTGAAGGATGAGAGCTGATATTGTTGAATTTTACTCTGGTGTTCATTTTCCAACGTCTCCAGTCACAAATGCTTTCTTTTCATTTGTGGTTATTTCTTCCCTTTCCTACATCCAGTTCTTTCCATTAGTTTGTAGCTTTGGATGAAGTAACTTGGGAGGGATTTCGGAATATGGAAATTCAATCAAAATTCGAGTCATTTCAGATAAACAAATCTCACCCATTTCTAGCTTGAAGATGTTGGTCCATTTTTGTACATCCAAAATCATGTCTGCATGACATTCCCTCTCAAAAGCCACTCAAAACATCTTTTGGGAACAAAATCCCCAGATGAGACTTTCACCTGACACACATCCAGAAACAGGCCAAGAAGAGTAAAAAAATCCAGCCAAATCCCTGCTGCTGCTCTCTGGTCTGAGATGCTTTTTAGTCATCCCTCCTCAGGCAACGATGAAACCGACGCTCCTCGTTCATCAGTGATTGCGGTTTGCATCGCATCATCACCAGGTCAGCAAACTTTTTCACCCGTGCTGATGCAGATGTAACCATGACACTCAATTGGATTTCTCCTTTGGACACATTACCCATTCCAGTCATGAACTAGGTCAGGGCTTACTGAAGTACTCGAATAGCATCCCCAACCCCTCACTTCTCTGAAACCAATACTTAAGGCTGCAGTGCACTCACGGTACACAAGAGAAAGTATTTCTGGAAGTCATTCTATGAACATACAGCATAGGCACACTAAAGCATATCGGCTAGGTTGCTAATGAACCATACCACTCAACACACACGATTTAATCACTTTATGCCACTACTACTGAACAAAGTCAATCTTTACACAAATACTCTGTTTGTCTAAAGCTGTTCCAAAGACACACCAATATACCCTTCTTCCGTAGGCCCCTATACCATTATTAAGACATTTGATAACCTGGTAACCTTTGTAAGCAACAAAGCATGTGATGTTATTTCATTGCTCACGGCAACAAACATGTAACTTCCATTCTAAGAGTCTTAATTTCAAACCCCAAATGTGCCTCAGAGTTGAATTTGTCATATCACTGCTAGAAATCTAAAGCTTAATTGCGATAAGCCTTTAGAATCCCACTGCCAGAACTCACAAAGCAGAAACACTGTTTGATAGCAAATCACTCAATTGTTTACTAATACTTCACAATGCCAGCGGAAATTGCCTTTGCCCCCATCTTGACCTGGATATGCCTAACCCAATTTCAACAATGCTCTGCCAACTTTTTGGCCGAACTTTGGTTCCCTCTCATGGCGACTTTAGTCAACATACGCCACTCCTAGTGTTAATGAATTCAAGTTGTCAATTAATGTTTGGATCCTAACACCTCTTGTAATACAGATAAAGGAAATCCGGGCAAGCATTTTCACAAACTTCATTAGGATGTTCACCATCTGAGAGGACCACAATGCAACGAGCTAAGTTGAGTGAAATGACTCACTGGCAGATGCTCATATCAGGATACATACATTGAAGCTGATGGCTTAGTTGGTAACACACCATCACAATTATATCCTGGGTCACTGGTTCACATCTCACCCACCCCCAATCAGTGTTCTTCATGGAGAGTTGGACTGTCTCCGTTACACAAGCCTCCACTTCAGCTTAATTCAAAGATTTCCACTCGCAGAGAATGCTAAATGCTTTTAAAAACTTTTATCTTCCTTGTAAGGAATACAAAGGTAGTATCTTTAAATAAACCTCTTCCTCCCCCCCAACCTGGCCTGGTTCTGACCTGAACATTTACCAGCGCTGAACACTCTAACACCTTGTGAGTAACATTCATACCATGAGTCACTATCATATGGGGGCTGCCCCTCGCATCAACGTGTCTTTCTAGCATCGACCCATGGTAAATTTAGACTACCCCGCTACTGAAATAGAAAACTCCACACTAACCGCCCACCGTGAATCACCATTGCTCACCTACTGGACAGAAGGTACAAACTGGGGCTATGTGGAATAAAATCAATTGTTTAGAGATGGTAGCAGCGACGGGTTAAGCAACATTGGCCGTCCAAGCCAATGTTGTTCCTTATTTTTGGAGGAAGTGGCTACCCCCAGGCATTCATTAATTAACCAGTAGCAAGAAGTAGGTAGCCATAATTGAGAATAAGTTTATCCAAAAATTAACTTTACACCAAAAAACATTTTTTTGTACAATCACCAAGGAAGAAGTTAACTAACTCTCCTACCTACTGTGTCTTTGTTGTACAATAAGTATGTTGTGAATAAATCAATTTTACACAGATGCTTCATCCACAATTCCACACTGCATACACTCTTTAACCCCGTTTGAAGCAAATCGTTCGTTTATCCTATTGTGCATTAAGTACTGCATTTTTCTTTCAAAATAAACCTATACCACTTCACAGTAATTCATCCCAAAGTATCCCCTTTAAATTTGACTTTAGTTTGTGATTAACAGAAGACTATTTTACCACCCGAGAATTATAACTTCATATGTAGTCGTTTGGATGAAAATAACGGCCATTAGGATTCAATAACAGTAGCTGCCCAAATTTCATCCCATTTCTGTAAGAGACAGCCAGCCAACTGTAAATGAGTAACAGTGAATTTCTTATGATTATCTAAATTTCCACTTCAAACACCCTTCAGCAAAGAATGTCATGGTATTCCAAGAGACAGGATTGGACAGATGAAGAGATACACATGCCAGGAGGACTCCACTGGTTGTGTTGCAATACACCAGGTGACAAACCTGTTAAATATGCACCACCCAACATGAATCACCCTGAAAATGGCGGGAATACAACCAGTCCGGACAATCACCTTTTTTGTCGTAACACAAGCCCACTGTCCTTCTGCATATCTTGTGGTTTTTGCGGGAAGGGAAGACACAAATCCCGGCAGTTGGGCTATTTTTTTTTCACAGACCTATTCCTTTTTTTCATTCAGAAACCGATAACCCTCATTTTTCTGGACCAAAGCCAAATCTTTACACCAGCCCCCAACCCGCCCCCCAAAGATGGCTAAGGTTGGCTTCAAAGAGAGAAGTCTATGTCTAATTAATACAACTTAATATAAAAATGAAATAAAAGGGGAAAATCTCAGTCTGATAGGTTGATTTGAATGTGAATATGACGACAAGAAAACCAGTAAATTTTTTACTATTTTAATTTTTTGTCACACATTCACACATCCTTTGTGGGAACTAATAATCCTGGCATTTGGCAACTGATTCCTGGGTCTTCTGACACCCTTTTACACCCCAAAATTATAACATCCTGGCTTGTAGTACAAAGACTTCTGCCACTTTGCTAACCCCCAAATAACTTGTTTTATATCAAGTTCATCTTGTTCATGTCATAGCTTGCTTGTGAGGCCGACCAAATGACTCAAACTCTGATGCCTCCAGTTACTGGCATTCCAACTTGAATTCCTGCCAGGGGGACTTTCCAGTTTTTGCCAGGGGGGTGCACAGTATTTGCAACCAGCAGTCAGTGGTCTACCTGTCCTTTTAATTTGCAGAGCAAACTTTGGGGCTCCTGAATTGAAAGTGAAAGTTTCATTTAGGGAAGTGGGTATTGCTTTCCTTTATGGCCATTAGGTTTTGAATAACCACACAGTGGGTTCCTTTCCTTGGCTGTTAAATGGAAACACAAAACTTTTTAAAGTTTGACTTGTCAATTTTCATTGGCCCAGATGCACCTTCATGTACCTGTATATGGGAATCTCCTTGGTATTTGTATTTAGAATGGAAAGGGTTTTTCTGCCATCAAATCCCAGTGTGCGTCCCGGTACAATCTACAAGTTATAATACTTGACACAGTTGAGAAAGCAACCCACTCCGCGAAGATTATTTTCCTTTCTGGACAAGACCCAACTTCCAATTTGTAAAAGCAAAACCAGAAATTCATTTTCTTGGAAATACTTTCTGGGATTCCCATTTGTATTTGTAGCTTGAAGAAACTAGTGCATCGTAGAGGATGAAAGCGACAAAATCAAGTAAACTAGTCTTGACAGACTGTTGAACCTTGTGGCATAAGTGCAAACCTTCAAAAGTGTATCCAGTCTTAATTTGCAGATTTATTTATTTCAGTTATTGTGAAGTAAATAATGCAGAATGTACTTACTTCTTGGTTCTCTTGGCCCATCAACTGTCACTTTTATTGCACGGTTATAAGTCGCAATCTGAGGTGGATTGGTCGCAATGATAATTGATAACGTCAGACTTTTTCCTGTAAAATTGGGGAAAACAAGAATTTTTTTGAAAACCTGAACTGTCAAATAATTGCCCAGTTTAAACAGCCAGCATTCACTTCAGTTGCACTGTTTTTGTTTCGGCATCCCTGATCCTACAGAATCTTTCACCTGGTTTGTTTGATTTTGATGGAATGAGACTGTGGAGCCCAGCAATTAAAGTCCAAATTTAATCGTTTCACAAAATTCTCCTACTCATTTGCATTCCAAAAGATCATTCCATTGACAATCCTACTACATTTTCTTTCTTTACAACTTTATTCATGATACAGGACTTCCAATGTTTTCCAGTACCCACAAATATGAGCATTTTGAAATCTAAATAACAACTGATTGTCCCATTCGTGCGATGAAAGTTTGCTAAATAAAGCAATACTGGTTCTGGAACTCATAAAACACCTTTGCTGGGGTGCAGACCCTGCATTCTTGACAAGCTTGTGGTCTGCTTTGGTCATCCAACAATTCACAGACGAAAATGTTCAAAGCTTACAGGAGCTTAGTGTTACCTTGGATACCACTGTTACTGCATCAGTCAATAATGTGATTAAAAGGCTTCTGCAAAATGTCACTGCCATGGTAACATACAATTTTAAAGCAAGCAAAGCAATAAATAAACCATGAAATGGCTTCAGTACAATTGTACTTTTGTACATGAAGTATCAACATTAAACTGAGTCTGTTTTTCTTTAACTGTTTCTAAAAAAAAACAATCCTTTTTTGCCTGGCCCAGTTTTACAGAATCTTTGAACAGGAAATAATTGTGCAGGAAGTTTATATGATCAGCAAAAATTAGCTGCGTATGAATTAAGAGCAAAATCATATGTACATGTATATAATTTTGCTTTATACTTTAAATTATAGCTCCTTCTTGCTAAGCAGAATATTTGAAAAGTCAGCTTGCTGATTTTTATGCCAAGTAGCTCCATAAGGTTAGACAGAAAAGGCTTGAACTCATTCTTCCATATTTGTCTGTGTTGCAGGCTGCAACTGCCCAACCCGTTATGCAGACGGTCGCCCAGAACTTCCGGAGCCCAGCATCGATTTTCACCGCAAACATTTAAGCAGCCCGGTCCGAAATAAGCCCCTGGGGGTAAGCTAGCCCCATCTGCTGCCAATGAAAAGCAAGAAATTCTATGCATATTTGGGGCACTTTTCCTGGAAAGAGAGCCCGTGACCCGCATTTTGGACTGACCAATGAGAGGATTGCTTTTGCCTGGTAGTGGAGGAGGCTTAGAAACGGGAACAGTTTATCCACAAAGTTTACAAACGGTCTTTCTTAAATATTCAGAAAAGAAATTATGGGAAAATTGTAGTTAACAAAGAGTGTAAATCAGACATGCGCTCTCGGTTTTTGTCCAGGCTAGTTACTCATATGTATTTATATTTGTGTTATAAATCCATGGATTTAATTTTGTTGAAAATGTGGAAAACAGTTGAATACTCATAGCTCTTGAAATCAGACTGCAGTGAAAATGGATCTCAGCGTTGTAGGATAATGATTTCAAGTTCAGTGTCTCAGAATGAAGCAACATTGATCCACAACATCTGAAAAAGGAAGGAGTCGTATCCACAGACAAAAAAGGAAATGTTCTTTATGTGCAACCTTTTGATCTCTGGTCCCTTTGCAAAGGTTTGGGGGTTCCCCCTCAAAATTACCTGCAAGTTTCAAAATGACCCGCGAATAGGATGCTTCATTCTCAGCCCCCGTATTAGTAAGTTCAGTTCCTGGTCGTTTCGAGGTCGATTGACCAGTAACAAAAACCCCTTTATGAATAATGACATCAACTGTGGTTATTTTTCCTGTTAACTTTGCCGATGCCCTAATCATCCGTTACATGAGAAGGTTGGAATGTAACAATTGAAGTGTGACAAAGAATTCACTTCATACATAAGAAAAAATCCTGTCCCGTAAATTGCTTGTCATTCTGACTGTGCAAACTGTTGAGTGATAAAAAAGTTAAATGTGCCGAAATAGTGCTCAAGCAGTTGTGAATGAAGCTTTGACTAATTCAACAAAAGCTTAGTGCCGTGTACAATAAAAACCATGTTTGGTATTAGTGGAAGGGTTAAAGATAAATAAGTTATTAATACTGATTAATGACTTATTATAAATTCAGTCACCTGTTTGGCTCGAAAAAAGTTAATATGCAGAAGTTTGTAAAGGCTTAGGCTTGTGGTTTAAATCCACTAGCTATATATGTAAATGAAGGAAATGATAGTGAATATCTTGAAATCCCATGAACAAGAGCAATATCCGATTATCCGCAAAGGAGAACAGCAGGCTGAACAATTTCCTGCCAAATGATCCACAGAAATTCCTTCACTTCTGAACTCAATCCCAAACGACACCCTTAACACCTCTTGCAATGTTCCTGGGGTCACCGTTGGTATGCTACGGGGACCAGCACCCCCTGTGTGTTTGTTGTAGGAGTGGTTGGAAGGTGTGGCCCCAGTGGGGCCAAAGTCTCGGGTTGTGGTGTCTGTCACCAGCTCCAGCCGGAGATTGAGAAACTCCAGGACCGATATCTCCTCCCTAAACGGGGAATCCATGTCTAAACACCTCCTTACATTTCATCCACAAATAAAACGGGGTTTTCTCCTTGCCTAAGAAGCCGCATAGTTCAATTCCCCGCCGAAGCGAGACACTCATTAGCCCTTGGTCAAATTTGAGAGTGTCTGGTCTCTCCTTTTTTGGTACCCTTGACTCTTGCGGTAATGATGCATGCAGTGGCGTGCCGTGGTTGACTAAAACATATGTACACCATTATTGTGTGCAACATGTTCTGACCGTCATTCTCTGATTCCCAGAGAGTGAAACTGGGGTCTAGATTTTTGGGACTGGAGCTCACTTCATCGTCCCATGTTTGATTACGGAGTGAATTTTTATTTGAATACTCTTCCACAGCTTTCAAATGGAGCTTTTAGTGACTAACAGTAACAGTAACAAAGAAATCTACTCGTAAGAAATGTTTCCTTGCTCTTCAGTAGAACTTACAACAAAAATGAATGTAGAAAAAATTCCGAATATTTGATGTTTTAAAAGCTGCTGTCTCCATCTGCACCATGATTTGTTTACGCCCAGCTATCACCAATTGTAATTGCCATTCTCTACTACACATCATTAGGCAAGATGTTCCCATTTGTGGTCTTGTGGTAAGTCTGGCTCTGCTGACCAGCCAGAACAAAAGGTCAGTCGAGGTGCCTGATTGGTCAATCAGGATGGTCAAGTTTGCGTGGTAACAAGCTCCAATTGACATTATGGACATGGGTGTACATGTACCGTGTATTATTAGAGAGAAAGCCGTGTTGAAGTGGTCATGCAAAGCTGTGTAAGGTCAAGTCTTTGGTTTGAAGGCCGGTGAAGCTGTGGTAGTTGTTGCCAGCTACCCATTGTGCTGAACGACCAACAATTTTTTTAATAACAGTGCGACTGTCAGCGAACTGCGCTCTTGCTGTCGAAAAAAATTTGATGTACAATCGGATTCCTCAACCAACTGCTCTCAATGATCAATGAATATAAATAATGTTTCATTTTTAGTCAGGTTTTTAGCCATTTTCGCAAATGCATAAGCTGGATATTAAACTTAGGAACTGTTCACTCGTGCCACTGATTTACTTCGATTTTCCTTCTTAGATCAAACATTTTGGCAGCAGTTGCTACATTCTAGAATCATTTTGTCACGCATAGATATTAACAACTGAAGAGCTCAAATGTGGTCTTCAGGTCCAGAATATCTCGAACTAGTTTAGTAACAGTGATTATCTTAGTAGTAATGTTTTTCTTCACACCTTATCAGTATTTACCTGTTGATAACGGAGTCAAGTCACGTTTACGCAAGCAAACTTGGCGTTGTACCAATTTGAAAATACAAACAAGGACAGGAGGTTCTGGATTTTGTAAGACCATGGTAAGACCCACCAGCGAACTTTTTTTCAGTGGAAATTTCCAAGTACTCTTTGGACCTAAGACGTGTATATGGAACCTGGTCAATGCAGTTATGGAAAACAAACTAGAGCTACCATGGTTTCCCTTACCTTTCGGCTCCTCGATGCATCGCAACTATTTGCATTTTGTAAGATCTTCACACTCTTAAGTATCTAGTTTTCTTTATTAGTATTCACAAATACCCTCGAAAATCCTTCAAGCAAACTGAACAAAAATGTTTGGTTTAATTTGAAATTCCTTACTCCAAATTTTAACAGGTGGATATGTATACAATTAACACTAATAACAGAGCTGCTTAAAATATAGCCCTTTTAACACCTGGTTCCATATGCCAGCAATGTTTGTAAACACAGCTAAAAAGCCAGTCAGGCCTTCGAACTTTACCAGCAAGAATCAAGGTAATCTATTATAATCTACCAAAGCTTACCATAACACAACACCGTGAAAATGTGTATAAACAACACAGCCAGTGCACCTAACGATGCACAGGTGTACGTTATTAAATACCCCGATAAACGATTTCGGAAAGTCCAAAGGCCGTATTTACCGTGTGTCCAAAAGCTAGATGGCAACTTGCCATGGCCACAAGTTGGGAAAAAAGTTGTGAAGCAAACTTACAGCAGAGGGGTTATCCATAAAAATTAATAGATACACAGGGAACAACAAAATACAGGAGTTTGTTCAGGGGTGCTCGTCATTGGAAGTTCCAGAACAAAGACTTTGGCCGTCGAAGTTACACCGACTTTCAGACATCAATCGTGGCAGAAATTCACTTTGCCTCAATGTCTGCACAGTCGCCAAACAAACGAATTTCATTCGGCAAACTTTCCTGTTTTCTTTTGTCTCAGTATGATTAACTTCACGGATTTCACGATTAACTACGGCGATAGTGTTTCGCGATAACTTAGCAGTTTTTCCAACTGCTGCATGGTTTTATCATGTACAATTCAAAATGTAGGGTCGAGTTGGTTCGATATGAATGTGTTTGAAAATGTCCTGTTACTCTGTAGAAATTTCAGACAGCCAAATTTCTGATAGCTACCAGCATAAATTTCACATTCTAACAAAGACACATGGTCTACAACGCCAACGCAGAGACGATTTTTATGACTTGGTAAATGATAGTCCCCGACTCCTTTTTCATTGTGAAAAAACATCTCTCGTAAAATTGTCTCCACATCCGAGTGGAGGTCTCAAATTTGAGTAAATGAGCGAGATCCTGGGTGTTGTAGCGGTCGTTCTTAGAATGGGCAAGGGAGTGGAGTTGAACTTAATTTGGAAGTCTAGACAACGTGCTGCGCGGGGGAAGAGTATATCCAACCTACCAGGGCGACCGCCTAGGTTCGTTCCTATCCACCACTGCTAGTTCTAAGATCGAGACCCCACACCAAAACAACCAAAAAATATAATTAGTTATGTCTAGTGTAAAGTTATGCCTGTGTAATTTCTGACTATCGAAGGAAATTTGCCTGCTTCGAATGAATTTTACAACCGGCGGTTATATTTTTTCTTCAGACTTAGTTAGTGGTCAGCAGTCGTGCGCGATTTGACTAAAGACCATGTTAAAATGTTCAACAATTTCTGTTGATGTGGTAATTTAAGTTTTTTTCTGAATTAGCTTCTCTTTCACAAATGAGGTCGGACCACACAAATTTACTTCAAAAAAATTCTTCGAATTCAAACTTTTTGGAAAATACGGAGTACTCGAAATATTGCAAATGCTTGCTGGCTAAAGTGACCCCAAATAATCGACAAAGTTCTGCTAACTTATGGCATTTTTTAACAAAAAGGCATAGCCTGCCTATAGCTATAAAGGTTGGTGTGTTTTGCCCACGGCACATGAACATATACAATCTTGTAACATAAACAGTCAAGCCTAGTTCAAGGATATCCTTGCAAGGGGTTAGCAGAATGGGCATGCCAATTAAGAAAGTGCGAAACACACACTACATCTTGCCAGCACACATGACCAAGTGTTCCCTTACAATGAAGCGATTGGGCCCATCAGGAGGCCGACGTTTGCTCGCTTAAGTTAGCGTACCTCGGTTCAAGGATAATCCCAAACAAATCAGCCTTCCTATTATACAGCAACCTGAATCGGACTTTCGTGTAAAAGATTGTCACGGACAAAGGTTTAGCTTGTGTTTTAAAGATTTCTTTTGGAAATAAACAAAACTTGAAATAGTCCTAAGAAATGGAAGTTGATAGCAGCGAGTTACTAGGCTTGAAGACCTTGGCCCAGGCGACAGACGCTTTGATCGGTCACAGCGAGGCGGGCTCAGCCTGGCGACCGCACGCAATTCACGTCTATCTTTTTAAAACACACCTGCCGATTTTACTTTGTTCTCGTAAAAAAGTTGGAGGCGGTTCAAAGAAGCTGGCTGAGTGGACTTGGCCGATGTTAATCATTCTGTTTGAGTGGATTAATTCGGAGGAATTAATTTAAACTAACCGCAGCACATGCCCGTTTTTTGACTTCACACAATCGGCACGCGAGCGGTTTAAGTTAATTTGTCAACGTCCACCGTCCAGAGTACTGAAAGTACATGTAGATCCAGGTTTTTTCCAATAATTTGTCTTTTTTTTTTAATTCTAAAGAGGTCCTTGATTATTCCTGCTGCTCTTAGAGTCATGCAAAAAATTTAACAAAAGTGTTCGTGGTGGTTTCCAAAAGCATATAGGCCTACAATCCTCACAAAAATACAAATATAGCAAGCGCCTATTCTGAATCTTTTTGAAATCAGGTATTAGAATAAGAACTAGGGATTACCAAGAAATACTGTCGGGTGGATGTCAATCCTTGAAAATGTCTAAAAAGTAAAATCTGTTTGCATCTTAAAAGTCCTCCCAGGCGCCAAATGTTTGGTGCAGAAAACACCAAAAAGTTCTCTTCGTTGAACGATTTAAACTATACACAACTCAGACCTTCCAAAGTTTCTGCTTCAGCATAACTATGAAATTTCTAATATTAATTTTAGAGACGAAGCTGTAAAAAAGGATTAATTAAGAATTCATGATTCTTCGCATTTGAGCAAAAAATTTTATGTGCAACTTTGGTGACTCCGACAGCGACTCCAATAGTAGCGTGGCACGCCGTAGGACGGCGTGGAGGTCTTGTTTGAGACCTCCCGGTGAGTAAGAAGTGCTGAAACTGGGGGTTATCCGCCGAACCCCGGACACCGCGCTGTCGCGAGTCGAGACAAGTCTCCGTCTGGTCCGACTTGGGAGGCCAAGAGTTCGTCCGAATCGTGGCTTTTCTTAGACAAAACGGTCTTTGTTCTTTCAAAAATGGCTTGTAAAATCATGGTACAATCAAACCTCTGTGGCTGTAAACTCCTTTAAAGTTCTCCTTTATTTCGTTATAGTTATTCTGCATTGTACATGGTAGAAACCATCGATTGTTATTGTATTTTTATGTCACTATTTAACGAAAACAAGTGGAGCAAAATAATTATTTACAAATCCAGTCGTTGAAAGTGTTACTCTTTATCATATTCGCTTTCAGTTTTTCCACGAGCTTTATTTTCTCTGAAAAGAAAATTGAAAATGCGATTAAAAAAATAAAAAAAATAACGGTAGTGATTCTAGCGGTTTGTGTGATATCCACTATCAGTTGCGAAGGACGAAATTTCTGGAAATCCTTCCGATGTTTACGAAGGCTTTGAACTTCCTTTTTCTTTATATGACTTTGGCGTCTGTACTATAAACTTTCATTAAATTTCATGTTTATTGCCCAACGATAGATACCTGAATCTGTGGAAAGAATGATATTGGTGGGACGGTTTTGATTATCCGTCTTACAGGCATTTCTTACACCGCTTGACTCGAAGGTTCTTGCGAATATCATTAAGGAAGCAGCTCTCATTATTTCATTTTTATTGCAAAATGTCAAGTGTACTACATTCACTCTTTAAGTTTTCATTTCTTTACCTCTGAATTTCGATCAAGTATAAATTTTCCCGCAATTTTTACCCCTGAAATGTATGCACACAAATCTGAATATCTGTGCATGCAGTTTTGATAAGAGCTCTCTATATGTACACGCACACGGAGGCAACCCAACTACGTACACAGTCAAGAGCGTTTAATATCTCGGTACGGAAAAGACACAAAGTCAAGGACAGGCTAGTGGCAGCCTGTACGTGCCTGAATGAAATCCGCCGTAGATCGTTCCCTTTGTCCCTTTTTCTTCAAAATCCAAATCAGCTGTAACGAACTTTCCTGATTCTTTTCACTTAATCTACCCAACGTGTGCTTTCCTGTCTTTTCATGCTGTGTGATTGGATATGTTCCAATTTTTCTCCCGCTGTGTTCTTTTCGTTTTTGCCAACACAGGATAGTAAGCTGGTGTGGTACATAATCGGAAACCGACAGCAGCCATTCTGGCTAGCAGTTCAAGTATTTCTACATCTTAGCAAATCCGCTTTACACAGAAATTTGTTTATAGGTTATGATTATTATCCTGCTGGTACTGAGTGGGACATGGTAATCAATTCTCACTTCAAAAAAGTCACATCCCTTAAATTAGCCTAGAATTCACCAACAAGGTGTTACGTTTGTACTCAAATATGGTTAAATCCTCTCACCATCAGCGTGTAATAAACAGTACATGTTAAAGCAACATTTCAGAATAGTGCTGAAATCAGAAGTTGTTTCTCATTATGGGCATCATAATTTTTTGATCATACGATTTCTCCTTGCTCACAACCGCTTGAATTCAGTGCAAGTATCGTCCACACTGAGGGTACGATTATGAATTTTGAAGAATCCTGAATATAATTACAGATCTTTAAAGACAGTCAGCAATTTGAGATAATACGTGCAAGTGAGCGACCTTGGCCCATGAATTTGATGAAGGTATGGTGAAACGCGTGGGGCCATTATCGGGAAATGGGTGCACCATCACCCATTAGCGTACATGCAGCGGGTGCCTTGCCTACGTACATGTACATCTACATGTACGTGCACGCGTTGCATGTAACGCATTGTTAACCGAGGCTATTGGAACCGTAGAACAAGGCTGTAGTGGGAGATTCGTAGTACTAGTGAGTGAATCAGCTGTCGATTTTTATGAATGAATCACAATCGTGAATGCGCGAATGAAGATTTAACTCGAACAAAAACCCCCATAGGCCAGTGACCAATCGATTGACTATGCCTGGGTGTGTGAGGCATCGCCGGTGTTAATTAATCGAGCGTGTCATCTTCGTCAAAGTCTTGAAGGAAATGGTGGGATACGATTCCCACAAGCCGGCCCACTTCCGATAGCTCCGGTCTGGCTGAGCTGACTGGGTATACGGGTCTGGTGTCAACGGGACGCCCACCTGGTTCATTAGCCTTGGTTGGCCCTAGTTGTTCCCTCTGTGTTCACAGTTACCGCGCAACCGTTGCACGTAGCGAACATCCGCGGGCTGTCGACCGGAACTCGGCTGGCACTGCCTGTCGAGTCACATACCCGTCGATTTCCAAGAAATCGCCTCTCAAAGCGGATGACATAGCGCTAGCGAGTGTGAGTGGGCGTCATTGGCAAGCGACGCTCCCAACAGACACACATATCTCTTCGTTTGTTCAACATAACAAAACGAACAATCAGTGATTATCCGAGGATTATGCACTTTCCAAAGTGCCTGATAATGGCCAGATATTTCAACCATGCAAGTAATACGGGAACAATTATTTAAAGAATGCAGCGATGGCATTCATCTCTCGATTCAGGCTTCAGCCTTTTGATGATTCACCCATTATTTTAGTACTGCAACATTAACGTCGACCGCGTCGACGCCGGCTAAAATTCTTGTAAATAATACCAGTAAGAATGTTATCACGAGTACAATCTACGACCTCGAAATCAAGCATCAGCTTTTAGGAAAATCTTCATTTCAATTCTTATAACCAGAGAGTTTTGAATATGCAGAGACAAACCGAATTTTTTGTGGGTCGTAATGCACAATTTACAGTTTTGGTCTGAGATGCGCGCACGTGTTCCATTGTCACTTTTCACACCTGCCATGCACTTGAATAACCACGTGGTACATGTAGCGGTTTTGACCACGAGAGAAACCGCACTCTCCAGATAAAAATTATACCGTTGCCAGAGAGCTTGACCTTAATTAATTATGTAAACAGTTTATAATTATCAAATAATAATGTAAATGAACCTACCTCTGCCGGATCTTCCAACAAATCGCAAATCGTTGAATCTAGCGACGTTGTTTTTCATGACCGCTGTCGCATTCCGGAGCTCGGCACAGTGGTTCTCATCGTTGCCTGCCGCGATGGACACCATCGTCCCATCTTTAATTTCTCCCAGCGACACCACTTTGAAAGCCACGGGCAAACTCTTGTTACATCTCCAGTGGGATGGCAAGACGGAGCAGACGAAGTTTGGGCTCTCGGTCCGCACCAGTTCCCCGGGAAAGTCTGCCAGGGCTTCGGAGAGAGTCCTTTCCCCGCTCGGCCCTTTCAAGACTGCTTTTCTCCCGCCGCCGGCCGGGTCGGCCATTTTGAGAGGATTGTAGTAATGGCTGTTTCGATCTCTATGGTTGTCCTTGCTGATCAGTGGGCCACTCAACGGTGAGAGATGGCGGTCCTCCTGCGTGATATGCATTTGGCACGGTTGGTTTTTTTCTCTCTCTGGACACGGATAATTATGAACCAGAATACCACCCCGAACAAAATTTACTGGCGACCGCTTGGCGGAAGCTCTCTATACGCCAGACGGAGAGAATTGATATTCAAACCACACCTCACTGTTAACCACATAAAACAACCCGCTCAGAATACTCAATGAGCGGTGGTGATCCGCTACACGCTTGCGGTAATAACTGGTAGGTAGCTACGGCTCAGACAAGTTTGTCAAGACGATGTTCAGTTTACAAACACTAATCGGACTTTGAAGCGCTCAAGCACAAGATCCCGCTTTTATTTCGAGCAGATAGAACAATTTCAATCCGTCAGTGTTGATGGGTTGAAACGGAATGAAGACATCACGCATACTGCGTCATCAGTTTGCGAAGCGATCGTAGCCACGTCGAACCTGGCTCTGGCGATGCGAGTTTTGCTTCATGCACTTCTGTTCGTTTGATGACGGGATGTGTGCCATGAGTCACGTAGTGTGAATGAACTCTGTTGTGATGAAGTAATTGTTCATTGACTGTTTTGTATGGACTGCACGAGGTGCGGAGGCGTGGTCGACTTTAAGCCCCGCCTGCTCATGAATAAGCCAGCGTGCGCGCTTCCGGTGGAAATTTATGAATGACTGTGTCCTCGGCACGCGGTAATCGGATTCGCAGTGCATACGTACATGTACATGTTTATGTACATGTAATGTACATGTACATGTACACGTAGGCCCACAGTACACGCGATTTACGGTGTGCGTGTGTTGAACCACGGAGCTGTATTTTCGTAGTTCTACGCTAAAAGATAACATGATTTTAGGCAACGTTGAAAAACCTGGGTCATGGGGATATTTATATGAACTTCCTTGGAGAACTTGTGTTGTTGTTTACAGTATTTTCCAACAACTTGTTTAATGTACAATCCCGACTTTCAGAAATTGAGAGAAAATGGATCTGTAGGTGTATACGCACCAACATGAAATGTGTATTTCACATTCGTTATCGTTTCTTTGTCATTATAGCGAAACTCGTATCTTTCTTTGACGTGAAAGTGAGGTGAATTTTTCAACGTCAAACTCAGCGGAAATTCGCCGAAAATGATGAGTGTTCACATTAAGTGAGAAAAGTACTTTAGTACTTTATTAACATTCTATTTTTAATAGTTTATTTGTATTTTGTTCTTATTATTTTATAATTTATAAAGTGCAAAAGCACTTTATCCTCCATGTTGTGTCCAGAACTCGATCCGGAGCTTGTCGCATTGTCGTATTCAACCTGTGTAGCAAGGCAGCAGTTAAACCGATCTCCCTAACTAATTCGTGCCCGCAAATTGAAGGGGGGGCACTTCATGCAAGCCCCCTCCCCACCGCTACCACATTTTGTTATGCGCCAGTACCCGATCATTAGTGTTAAATTCTCGATAATGACGACCTTCCTCACGTTCCAAACGCGTTTCATATTTCCAAAATCTGATTTTCTCCTAAGCAGGGGAAATGCATTGACGTTTTCATTTCCACCTCTGCCTTAATTAAATTCATTTTTCTGCTTAAAGTTCAAAGGATAACCTACATTCAGTGTGCAACCTTCAGTGGAAGTTGCGCCCTTTGGCGGTATATTTCCGCCAAAGCTGTGACGGCTAGTGATCACTTCCTTCCTATTTTGGGGGCGACATCGAGTGAACTTCCGCCCGCCCAGAGAGCACAGGTTGTTGTCCCAACATTGGGAGCTAGAGAGAGGTGTTAGGTAACTCTGGTTCTATCACGACTTCCGAGACTGGACCGAGATTTTCCGGTGCAGTATGCTTATACACTGGTTTCCTCTGCGCGCTATCTCGCGGGAGTCTTCCAAACAGTTCTTATGTCGGTAATCCCATCAGTATGCTTTCCGCTGTGGTTCATAGAAGTACCCGTAGAACTAACGATGAGAGCAAACTGAAGGGCATTATACCGTATGCATCCTGAACATGAAGAGATTTTAAAATTTTGGTCTTGTTTGGATTTCCTTTTTGTCTTGCACTGTTTGTACCTACCCCCAGAACTGTGGAATCCGACGTCTGCCCCGTGCCTGTTCGTAAGGGGGGGCGGAGCGGTAGTTTGTACCATTGCTGGAAGTTTTCGTGTGCCAGGAAGCATTTATTTCAAATACCTGTGCATGCAAAATTAACCAATATTTATATTCTCAATGCATCATGGGATTGGATGACAGACAAGTCACGTGATAAGATCAAACATTTGTTTTTACTAAAATGTTATATGCCTGCTCATTGGCTCATAGACTGGTGCATCTTCTGTCAGGATTTTTCAAATAAGAAAGATTTTCATGGCTTTTTAGTTTATTATAAGTGAATGTGATGTGTCAATGTTGGATGAATGAACTTCGAAGCCTTTAAACCACAACACTATGAACGATTTAGTGATGACAAACTTAGCCTGTTATTTTCACAAGAGGTTTCACCTGTGAAATTTCAGCCACCTCGTCAGAATATAAAAGTTAAGAAAAACATCTACGTGGAAATCATGAGAAAGGTTTGCTTCTGAAGTTAGGGTGTTAAATTCCAAACACCATCCAAATAAGATCGTACTCCCTGCTTTTGCGGTCTGTTGAACGCATCTTGGTTTGTTTGTTTGTTTGTTTGTTTTCGCCTCTTTGCAAACTTCAGAGTCAAAACACCAACGTCTTGAAGAGTTCCCCGTATCGCAAATTCAATATTATCTTCTTTCTTTTACCGCCTCTGTGCCATATTATTCTTTGGTTTTCCTCTTGTTTAGTTTCTCGACTAGACCTAAATGTCTATATTAGGAGCTTGTGCAGGTATCACCTTGATTACCTAACTGGTAGGCGTATTTTTCAGAAGTTTAAGAGCGTTTTCCACAAGTATACCTCTCACCCCCAGCTCAAGTTTGTTTTCAAACGAGGAACTTAGTTTCGTTTACTTTGATGTGTGTCAATTCCTACAATTCCTACTGTAAGACTTTAAAGAAAGCGATAGCAAGTTTATCCTCCCACTGCAGCCCCACACAACTTCAACTACAATCCGCAGGTCCCACTTATTTTTATTTGAAAATTTCTTTGCGCCATTCCTGTACTCTTCTAGCCACAAGTCGGTGTCTTTTTAATTTAGCGCGATGTATGCAAAGCGTCCCGCAAAGTGGGAGTTTTGTTTGTTTCGAAAGCGAAATCGAAAAGTCCCCTACCTTTAGCCTCACCCCTTGTAGAACATTGACTTTATCGAGCATTGCACCGCACTCTGATCAGAGAATGTTCTACTCGATGTCGTTGCACCTTTTTTACACACCCACTCCAGACCCATTACTTCGAATCACACCAACCCACTTGTGCCAGCCTTATTGTCTTATAATGTCACAAGTCGAAGACATGGATAAACATCAACAAGTAAATTTGGCTCTTCTTGTCCTTTACACAAAGAATTCTCCAAAAGTCCTCCCCTGGTCAAATAGAGTGACCGAAACATCGGATGTAAAGCCATCAATGCCGCTTTGCACGTTAGGCACGTGGCGCGTGGTACGCTTCGAAGAAGTCCTCTGCATTGGTGATCGTTTTCGACGAATCGGAAAATACTATAGCAATTTCCCCCACGTTAATTGTAATATTCGCACACTCTACAAGTGTGTAATCCAACTCCCTTGAATGCGTCATCCCACGCAATGGAAATTGCTACACTCGGCAGACGACACTTCAATGAGGCGTTTAAAAAAATTACGAAAAACATGTAAATTCTGTTTGTCCAGTCGCACAAAATAACCAGCACTACATACACGTTCCAGGAAATGCATTTGACTTTGCGATCTGACATTAAATTAATATTGTCAATCGAAAAGGCTTATGAATTGCTTCGGCAAGCAATTCAAGAGATGTTTTTTAAAAAGTTTATTTCCCAAATGAATCGCCAGGAGAATTAGTTAAACGCCAAGGCTTGAATACAAAAAGCCGCAAAGGTCATACTCGGACTCTGACATTCCATTCTGAAATGACATTCGTCCTAAAAAAAATTCAAGTCATTGTTTTTATTATAAAGTCTTTCTGGTAATGACACCAAGGATTCCTCAAAAGCACCTAAAGTACTGTAGCTCTCCAGCCTGCGGAAACCTGTAGAGAGGAGACAATGACAAGCAGTTAGAGGTGGGAGGAAAACCCAGCGGAATATTCTGGGCAAATCATCACGAAATCAGGTAGGGACTGAAAACCGATTTACATGTGGACAGAGGATGGAATCGAGCCAGGGCTGCTGACGCAAAAGGCAAAGAAAGAACCGCAACCGTCAACGCCAACCTGACTCCCTCTTATGTTGCGTGTGTTTGCTTNGTGGACTGGACCCATAATGTTTGCAGGTGGCTGTGACGTGTAGCGATTTGTCGTAATAGTGCCCTCTCGCGGCAGCGGTTCATCACGCAGATCTGGGTGCAGTGTCCGAATTCAAGGAAAATTCTCCGCCTGGCGGAGGCGCACAAAAAGTACCCCCCAGAAATTGTTTCAAAAAGAGGGGTCTGTTTGGGCCAAGAAATGGTGGAATTGTGTCAGTATGGCCCAGGATTATCTCTGTAGATTCAGGGGCACCCATCTGGGGGCAGAGCAGAAAAAAAGGGATTGAAAATTAGTCAGAAGAGCCCCAGGAAGGTGAGGGATGTCATTTGAAAAATGGCCGCTGGGAGGACTTGGCAATATTCACTTTTTGGGGGGTGAGTTTGTTTTGCGTGGATAATTAAAAAAAATCATTGGTTAATTAACTTACTAAGAATTGAAAATCAAATGAAATCTGAAGGACCAAATAACACATTGTTTTTTTGTTTGAGTGGCCTCAGGGACTTCAGTTACCTGTCATGGGGCTCCAAACTTGGTTGATTTTACACTATTATCAATAGAGCTTGAATTGGTTCAGTGCACCCTTTGGTGTCTATGTGTGTGTGTGGGGGGGTGTCACGGTTATAAAGGGACTATTTCGTGGGCTGGATGAATACGGGCGTTTCACAATAGTGCGCCTCCAAGAGTTTGCAATGCGTTGGCCAATCACAATGCGCGAAATTTGTCGACCCATTGCACGTTTGGAAAGGGTCGACAATTTTCGCATGTTCTGATTGGCTAACACGTTGCAAACTCTTGGAGGTGCACTATTGTGAATTGTTCGTATTTAGAGAAAGACATGGATTTGAAAGCCCCTTGCTCGAATTTCTGAACATTCTGGAAAAGAGTTGGAAATTTTGGAAATCGGAGGAACGTTTTGTGAGAAATGCTGGAAATGTTAGCTCTAGCAGGTTGGATTTGTTGGGGGGGCTATGGGGAGCCTGCATGGGAACTCTCACGCTGATACTGGCGAAGTTATATGGCACAGGCATTAAGCATTTCACTTTGTTATTCGCCAGTTTTGTGTATGACAAACGGGGGGAGGGGATTGCGGCATGAATTTGCACTGCCAAATCTGTTGTGTTAAAATCAACTCTTTTTAGTATTATGCCATGACCACATCACAGGGTGTTACTTTGCAGTGTGACCTAATTCCTCAAACTGTTCTACAAAAAGGGCCAGGATGTGAAGAAAGCCGCGCGACCAGGTCCGCTGAAGTACATGTATAGTTCACGCTTTACATATTATGCTAGTGACGTGTAGACACAAAACAGTCGTCGAGTAGGTAATAAACAACTCGCGCACTTGCTCAAAATGGCGGCGTCCAGGAGACTTTAAGATACACTCTCTCGGGCTTATTTTAACAGAAATTTGTCACCATGACGAAGCCAAAGGTGAAACAAAAGAAGACTGAAAAAAGTAAAGAGTCTCCAGCATCAGGGGCTGCTGTAGAACCAAAGGTACGTGCCACATTTAAGTTGAAGTTTTAGGTTTCATTTTCCCCCCCCGGAAAATCATGACAATGCTGACAAGAGTGACAATAATTCTCGCGGTTGGATCGGAGGAAATTGCACTCACGTCTGGGCAAAGGGGCAAATCTCCATTCACGTTGTACAGGGTTTGCATGTTTTCCTCATTTTTTGCTGCATTATGATAGAAATAACAAACCTTTTTTGGTACAGTGCAGGCATGGTCATGGTGAGAGATATTCACATTGCATAAATACTAGGCATGTTTGATGTTATTGTTAGTCTAGACCCGTAAACATGTTGCCTTTTTTTGCCGTTTACAAATTTTGCCCCACTTGCCCAAACCTGACCGCTATTTTGTCACTTTCGTTTCACGTCATGGAGAGCCGCTCTACCAATGACTGCCGCAAGCAGTGTGTGACTGGTCGTACCAATTAATGTCAACACAACGTCAACACGTGTCAACACAAACGCCGTGAGAAGGCAAGATGGCGGGGAATGGTGGCGCTGCTCAGAGACAAATTTTTAGCGTGAAAAAACTCCCTTGAAATGTAGTAAAATGTAAACTCGATTAAATAGAAATTATTCCTAAGTGTATACATTACAGTTCGGTACGTCTGTTTTCTATGCATTCTGGAAGTGTTGACGGTGTGTTGACATTACTGTCAATGTGTTGACGCGTGTTGACGATGTGTTGATGCTGATTAGTACACCCGTGTGTGACTGGACAGGGAACCAGCCAAGGGCATGGCACACATTTCAGCTCTGACACAAAACAGCTGTGATTTTCCACGAGTACTTAGATCAACAGGTACTCTCACAGATCTGAACAAAATTCATAATTGCTGAAGTCTGGGTGCAAACTAGACAGGCTCTCATACAGACATGACAGACTACCTTTATTTAACTACACAAAGGAGTCTGTGTAATGTACAAGTCAGAGTGGGAAAACGGCAAGAAAAAGGCAACATTTTTTCCTCCAAATGAGGAAAAGGCAAGTTTTCTGCAATTAGCAACCTAGCGGAAAGTTTACCCCATAAGTAGTCATACAGTGCAATTTCAGCTCATAAAATCAAGTGGATGGCCCGGGATATCCCGGATAAAATTTTTCGAAAGAAATCCCTATGAATCGGGACAGGGCCCAGTATACGACGGAGGAGTATTCGTTGGGCCCTGTTTACAGGTGCATTGTTAGTCCAACTCTACAAATCGCCTTTTTAAAAACATTTGGACATGGTCGGGCGATAGTAGGGTCCAAGTACCTTCCATAGGCTTTTGCTTCCATTAATTCATTTCACTTAAAATAGCTGGTATCCCAAATCAAAATCCTCCAAATTCACCTCCAAAATGGTCCTTAAACTGTCTACTGCACCCAGCTTAGCATCAAGTGAGAATCAGAGATTCCAATAATGATGATAAGGTTTACTCACATTTGGGAAGAAAAGAGAAATTTCCTCTTCAAGTCAGAAATCGTAGTGTCGTCGAGCGTAATGTCACCCTCTTGTTCAAATAATGATTTGAACTGTATGGTAATGTCCGTGAGACGACATCACGGCACACCTGCCTCTAGCGAACCATTCACAAAAAAGTATGCCGTGTCAGCACACGCGCACTGACGACTGATTCCTGAGTGTCGTATGTCCAGTAGTTGTGATTAAATCGAAACTGTACAATGAACATTGTGGTGCTTACGCGATTTGTAGGGTCCAAGTTACTCAGATTAGTCTGATATAAAGGTTAAGAGTTTAGTCAATAGGCCTAATTCAGATTTTCCCCTGAGACCGCAACACTATTTTGCTCCATTGAGTTTCAAGTGTAATATATGGAATAGTCACCAATTGACCAATCAGAGAGAAGAATCAAGACTCATTTACGTCATCTCGACCACAAGAATGGCTGGCCGACATGGCTGATGACATCACGACAGATGTCCGATTCACTGCAGCCCCTCATGACTAGCACACATTTCATGCGGTTTTAGGGGTTTTTTGCCTTGGCAGGTTTGTTTCTACTCACTGCCGTTTTTACTAATGGAGAAAGTATCCAATCCAACTTAAATGCATTTTGATAGCAAGTTCATTGCAAAGTCAAAATGAACAGCTTTTGCAAAGTGGACTTACTTCAAGAACTCAATGTCACTTCTCTTGTGTGTCTAGAACCTATGTCTTTACATGTATGCTAAGTTTGGTCATTCAGAAAACACTTTTTCAGACAAGTTTCATAAGTTGTTCACAGAGACATCTAGTGTTTTCTGTATATGGAACTCTTTTGAAACTTAGCACGCATGTAAAGACACTTATGAGTAATGTGACATAGGGTTTTGATATTGTTGTGGTCATTTGAAATTTGTGACCTCAAATGCATGTCGACTCGCATACATTGAGCATGCAGTGAAAAAGTATGTTTTTTTTGCCGAATAGTTGTCTTGGAAAAATGAACATTGCATTAAAATGGCCAATCAGTTTTCGAAAAATTGGTGTCAAAATGACTGCAAGATGTCAGTGAAAAAAACCCAAGGTTCAGTACATGAAAAAAAAAACCTCATAGGGACGATACTGGAATAAATGTGGAGAGAGAACGATGCTACCAACCCCCCATCTCATTGAGGATTAGTCTGTTAAGAAGAGAGCATAGGTCTACATATGTTCAACTGGGAAAAGGTTCAAGCTTTATCTGGGAAAAAAAGTGAATTTGCTGGTATTAGAAGTGATTAGTTAAGGGTCTCAATTTTTGTATACGCTACTGTTGGTTGCTCTGAATTTCCATTCGGTAGTGAAGACTCTTAAAACCATTCAGTGTAAAACACAAAATTCGGCACAATTTTTTTTTAAAACAACTATTTGATGACTGAAATAATAAATTGCAATGTTCCAGTTTGGTATTCCAACTGCGCATGCCCCAAAGGAATTCTACCGTATCAGCTCACGGCCCTACAGGACTCACACGTGTGTTTTGTTCCTGAATGACCTTGCTTTTTTGAAAAAACAAACTAGCTGATTTTAAAAGTGGGAGAGTTTGAGTCCTTTACACTCGAAACTTGAAAAAGTGCATTGAAATCATAGAATTCAGGACTGTTAGAATGAGGAATTGTTCCGTTTTTGATTTGGCAGAGTGGTCAGACACCACCAGCAGCTAGTCCTGATACCGTCCCCCAGCAGAGTACAGGAGGTAGCAGTGCTAAGGTGTCTACACAGAGGGTCAGTTTTGCTGCAGAAATACAGAGCATGATGTAAGTCCAATAATTACCTCCAAAGTAATTCTTCAAAATTTATCATTTGTGATAATTTGTGGGACTCGGTCATGTGCCAGAGTCCAGAGGCCTCACTAAGATCTTGCATCATTTCTTTGTACTGATTGATGCAATGCACTCAATCCTCTGTCCTCCCCCGTCCTGCCATTCTTCCAAGAGAGAGATTGTAACTGTCAGAGTGACCAGATTGACACCCTTTGCCTACAATTGCAAAGTTACAGTCATCCAGCAGTGACATTGGATTGAGGGATGACATTTCGAAGGCAGAGTTCATTGTTGAAACTTCCAGCCCACCAATTCAGACCCTCTTCACAATGTGAGATCACTCTTCATTGTTTCACTGAATCTTACCTTCGGGAAGTGATTTTGGAGTGTTTGACTACCCCTGTCACATGCCACAAAATCTCACAGCTGTGATAAAATGTTGTGTGAAAAGCTGTCTCGCCTGATCTGTAATCTCCATTAAACAACAAAGTTCCACCAACATCTTCCTGTAGACACTGTTTCAGCAGTAATGGGTCATCACTTCAACTGAGTAGGTCCTTATGACAATGATGAGGGTTGTGTGGTATTGTGCATCTTGAGTGTGGCAAATAAAGAAAATGCTGTGTTATCTGGAATGAAATAGGGTAGAGATGATTAGAAATCAACAGACATGTAAATGTTGTTTGCAGTCAAAGCCCAAAATGTATGCAAATGCACAGCATAAAAATGCCGATGGGAAACATTTTTAAATTGCAAGTTCTTTATTTCTTTAAACTGGTGAATAAAAGGGAGTACGGTAGATAATTGAGTGAGTGGCAATTGTCTTTTAATGCAGGGCAATTGAATTTCCCCCTTTCTTAGAAACTTCAAAAATCTTTGTACACTCTGTCACTAGCCAGCTTGATAGTTCTGCCTGTCATTTCCGTGATGTTCGGTAGCATTTGCCAGGGCTGGTCCCTTTCTCTTCAGCAGGGAGTCAGGACTTTCTAGAAGTCCTTGGGACTCTGGCCAGCACAAACAAACTGCCTGGCCAATGTTCAAGAACATTTTCTTGCCAAGTCAGGTAATGGTTCTCCTGCACTGAGATCTTGATGGAGGAAGTCCATGTACATGTACCAGTATGTTGCGCTGCACAATTGAGTCTGTACCACCACACACGTTTTGCATTATTACATTATAATCATTAGCCCCGTAATTACAAGATCACAAGTTTTTTCCCATCACTTTTTCTAACCATCCACCCATTGCTTCCAATTCTGTCCATACAATTTCTATAAAGTTGTAGAAGTGTCCCTTTCAAGTTTATCAAGACTTAAAGTTAATCATTGCTGTTCCTTGGAAAACACTTAACCTTAGACCCTTGGCAATGCCCTCTCTCCATGACCCCAGAGTCTCATGCTCTGTGTTTGTTTTTTCCATGGAACCATCTCGCCTTTAATGACTTGAGATCAAGTGGCATGTCTTAAGCTTGTAATGTTGCAGAAATTCAAGTGGAAAGATATTTTAGAGTTGTATACGGCCTTTCCACCTGGGAAGAGCATTCTGTAACAAGTGACCGGCTCATTCTCAACGATTTGTGTAGGCCCTACGGATATGTGACACCGTTGCCACTTTGAAACATAATGCATTGTCTGAAAGAAGTCTCACAGAAGTCATTCATTCCTGAAGTTGTTAATTTCCATCTTTGTCCATCCCAGCTGAAGCCCTTACAAAGAGACCCTGGGACTGGGAGTTTGGATTACTGCTACTGAGAAGAGTATCCATTCAGGTCATGTTTATTTGAGAACAGATAGTTTTGTATGTCATATATCAGAGTAAGCAAAGGTGATCCCCCTCCCAGAGAATGCTGATTTGTGAGGAGAGAGACGTGATGACAACGTCTCATTTTTAAAACCCACTGACAAAAGGGGGCTGGAATTATTTGGACACTGGGAACGCTGTTCCTATATATGTACCAGGTACATGTACCTTTGGTATGCATTTACATTTCCATAGACACATCTAAGCCCCTTGCTAACAATTCTGCTGGGAATTTTACATGGAAGTGAACCCCAGGCCTCTTAGTTCATTTTTCCTCTTTTGTTTCATCAGAACAAGAAATTGGCATGTGGAATTCCTTACTGCGTTAACTTAAAATAACTGGTATACATCTACACTGTATACGGTCAAACACAAATAAGAAGAACACTGATGACAACCAACCCTACCCGGTGATGAGAGTATCCACATATTACCTAACATGGTCAGAACTATTTTCCAACGGGCCAATTTGGCAAAGACTTCAGGTAGTCCTCTTTCACCCCAGGCATACACCATGAGCCTGTAGATTCCCATTGGCCAGACCCTAACCACTGTAGAGTAAGAATTTGTGAAAGATCAGTATCTCCCTGAAATGACCTGGTAGTAAAAAACATCAACCTCGCTGCTCGAAGTTATTTTGGAGGCTCGGCTACAAATGTCCAAGTTTCCACAGCAGCGTAATGAAATGTAGTTAGAGAGGAGACCTGAGTAATGCATTGGCATGACCACGAACTCCGAGAAATGATGTGGTGATGGTTTGTTCCACGTGGAGAAAAGGTCCCTCTTTTTTTGGCGTTGGGGCTCTGAGGGTTTTAATACAAGGTCATATTTATCACACAAGGACAATTTTAGGTTCCAAGTCTTTGTTTTTCTTTGGTTTCCATAACTGATAACACGAGGTACCGGTAACTATTATAACAAGGTATTCTGTAAGGTTCCAAGGACTGTATATCCCTCCTTTATCCTTGCTCTTGCTGCATGGCATAATGGAAACATGTTCGGCAATCTGGTGGGAATTTGGAAAATATCCACCAACATTGCATTAGCCGGTTCATTATGGAAACTTAATCGTTTGTTCAGTGTACTACTAAATGGGCCCACTAGCATTAAGATGCAATATAATACTTCATATGTGTGAAAATTATATATGGGAGTGAAACATTACACGCACATGTACATATGTGGGCTCCTGTACCAATAAAGTAACATTGGAGTCCAGTTATGTTTAATTATAATAAAAGGATTGAAACTCTGATTTATACGGAGATCTTGTGTCACCTTTTACTCTGATGTATTCATCTCTAGAATCTGCCCCATTCTTTTATACAAGTGCAGGTGGCTGGATACATTTCCAAGTGCTGTTATTTGTTGACAGTCTTAACAACTGTTTATCAAATCTGCTGATCCAAATTCAGTAGAACACAGATGACAATGCCCTGCCTTGTGTGAGCACCATCATTGGCCCCACTTATCGGGCCCATTCCAGGCCCTTTTATTCCTGATGAAAGATGTCCTGGTCCATGGGATGGCTGGTGGTCAGTATAACTTGACCGCAGACCCCCTGGGTCATTATCACCATCCCTGACAGGGGATATTAGAGGGAGTGACCACAATAATGCAACTGGTTAGTGGAGCCTAACCCCTAAATCGTAAACATTGCATTGTGCGGGAACCTTGAACCAGTAAAAAGCAGTAGCTCATAAACAAGTCAACATCTTAATTGGTATCCTAGCAAGAACAGTAGTAAGAATTGGTAAGGATAGAGGCTACCCCTCCAGAATTCTATATTGCCCCGCCCCTTAAGGGTGATCACTCCTTGCTCATAATTCCAACCACAGCTAAAACAAACAGTAAACATAATAATTATGACTGCAAACCCAACACAATAATGCCATTCATATTCATTATTACTGTAACTTTTCCTGGTTCTCCAAAATCCAGTACTGTGCCAAAACCAAATGGCTCATTTTTGTACTTGTCTGAATAAATCTTTAAAAGTCAAAACCCGTTTCAAAATTCAAGTACAGTTGATGAGACTCTCTGTCTCAAATCCAAACTCCTTTATTTAAAAGCTTATGTGTTTATTTTTAATCTCAAAGTGAGTCACCAGTATTGATAATATTAATCAAATTAAATATTGTACTGGATGATGTTGTCATTTTTATCCTGATAGAATTCCTCTTAGCAATGCCAATACACTCGGTGCACATTTTGATAGGTTTCCTTTCTGAAGACGAACTTAAGTCCTTGACTTTTTTGTTATTAAGAAAACTTTCAAATAAAAAGTTGCTTAAAAATGGATTTCCCAAACTAATAGGCTACATGTATCTCTCCAGTTGCCTGGAGTTAAAAGATTCAAACAAAACCAAAGTTCCCCTTGGTTGAAACCCAAGACAGGAAGGCGCTCTTGTAAAACTGCTCCAACAGTCAATGAATACCGGTCCTGACATCACAACAGGAAACAGGCGAAGATGTAAACAAGGACCTATTTTGGGGGAAACATCCTACTGGAATCCTCCAGACAGATGGAATTGTGCAACCAAATCCTCTTTGTTACCTTTTGACATCCAGAGAGTGTCAACGACTTCATGGTTGGTGAACTTTTGCATCATTTCTTGGAAAAGCTCTGTGGCTTGGAGACTGATAGGCTGCGGATTTTTTTTTTTGCACGAGATTCACAAGGATTATGGTGTATATATATCACATATATCAGTTCTTGATTGATGGCAAGTCCCGGTCACCTCAAGGTCGGTCGGTTAAACTACAGTCTGGTTCAATCCCTGAAAACTGGGTCGGGTTGAAGGCTCTGTATATGGTTGGTCACGTTTTTTCTAGTGTCATTTCAGTGTCACAGGTGTATAAAAATATATCAGAAATGAGAAATGAAATTTTCAATCTTTGGCAAAAAAGTTGATGTAGGCTGGAGAAACTTTTGTGTCGTAATTCCGTAGCATTTTAATTGGTACATGTATTGGGGTATGTTCATTTCAACTACAAGCTGCATAAAAAATTGTACATACATGTATATACATGTATGTACTAGTAGTTTCACCATTAGCCAAAACATTTATAATTGTGAAATGAATTTTCTACATGCACATAACCATGTACAGGGTATGTATATGATATGTATGGAGTAAATACATGTACATACATTGTACATTATGTGTAGTTGGGCCAGCATTAAAATGTATTGAAACCAATTGTGTTCAATTACAAAATGAAATAACAGTAGCATTTTTTGTTTAAGACAGCACAGTTCTGTATTTGACTCCGGTTAAACTGTACATTTACTTAGAAAGGGGTTTTTTCTTTTATCAGACTTCATCTTTATTCCGGAATTCACAGATACGGAAACATTGTTACCGGTGTAATTATCCTAAATCCTCAATAGTCAGTCAATACGTAGGCTGATGTGCTAATGACGCCACTCATTGTGTCCTGTGTTGTTGGAATCCGTCGTCCCCAGCTGGTGCCCATTAGACAGTGCACATTTCCACACAACACGTCGTCATCAGCACAGCCTATTCCATAACAACTGCTACATGTACCTTTAGTGCCATTTTATGTCTCTGGAAAACGTGGCATGCTCTGAATTAGTGTTGCCTAATGTTTACGCCCCCATACCCGCCTCCCTCTAAACATCTATAGTCAATCAATATGGCTTGGAGATAAATTTATCATAATGATTGAAACATCTGTCTCTCAAATCCACGTGTACATGTAGGTGCCATGCAGTTCCCCATATTGGTCATTGTATAAATTGAGGATCCAAGTTTTTCCTGTCCCAGTTACATTTGGCATATGATTTTGTCAGTTTTTGAACACATTCTTCAAATTCCAAGAGTGATTGATTAATTAATGCAGACTTGTAACAGTTCCATTTCAGTGAAACATCCTTTGTCAAATTACACAGGTTGGGGGGGTGTATTGACACAACAATGTTACATATCAGACCCCAAGTGTATAGAACAACCATGGCATATGTACATTTATCACATGTCCAAAAAACTAATTGTACACATTATGATTCATGAATATTATTTTTTCTTTGAGCTGTTTGGTTTGGTGTGTACTAGATTTAAAAATTCCTGTAAAGGGCCATTCAGTTATTTGATCATGTTCATTTTTGCACCCTCTGCCTCCTGGATAATACAAACCTAAAAGGAAAACAATTTCCACCTGTAGGTGTAGGTGCAGGTATTCTCATAATTTTTAATAAAAAAGAATGTACAACTTACCTCCTCCCTGGGGTGCACAGTTTGTAAAAATAAATCGGCAAAATGAAATTAAAGAAATATAATTCATTTTGCCTGACAACAAATTTCCTCATCCTTGCCTCGTTTCCCTGCCAGAGACTGCAAAATAGATCTATAATGATAACATCGTGCAACATTTGCAGGGATCCACCCCCCTTACATCTACATTGATGCCAAACAAGGGGAGCATTTTTGTGGCCGGGCTCCCTTCCTGCCCAGGAATTATCAAGGCCCCATCTTGCCTCCTTTTTAGACCCCAGAGGGTCAGGGGTTAATACCAGTCCAATTTCTTGGTCCTGCTGTGATGTGGATTTGCTCAGAGACTGGAAGGGTAGAGGTCCCCAGGGCCCGATTGGGGCCCAGTTATGCTGAATATTTGCACCTAGTTTCTGTTTTGGAACAATAAATATTACTGTATGTTTTTTTCCATAAGAAATTCCTCGCAAAATCAAAATTGGGCAAACAACATGTTTATTGGGGAAATAAAATTAAAAAATTCTTTTCCAAACATTTACATTACAACCAAACTGTTTGTATGACAGATGCTCATACAAATTTGATAACAGCTTTGTAATGCTAGACAAACATATTGGCAGGGATATGTTCAAGTTTTTGTTCGATATTTTATTGTAATTTATTAAATTTAATAACTTATTTAGACTACTTGTAATTATTTGGCAACATGGAGTAGAGTTTGTTTAAAATTAAGCAATTAAAAGGAATTAAACTTTTTGTTATTCCATGCCGTCATAAGCACGGTTGTTATGACTCATGCTAATTCACAGGAACTTCCTTGACAAAAGCTTTCAATGTGGTCACATGATGGCAGCATTGTTTCCTGAAACTCGTCACAATGAACTGGCAGTAAACCAGTGCATACATCAGCAATACCGATGACTCATTCCACCAATCACACACCAGGAAAGTTAGATCCATCTTGTAGGATTGGCATCTGGGATAGTCTGTATCAATTAATTCTTTTTTTGGGGGGGATGTTTTTAGATCTTCATGATGACAGATGTAGAGTTGGAAATAATCCAAGATGGTACCATGTGCAAGCCATTCAACCAATCAGAGACCAGAACGAGATTACAATGTTGTGAAGGTGAATGCATCAATTTGATGTCAAAAAAAGTCCCAACTCAGAACCGTAAATATTTTCCGTTTTGTTTTCTGCAATCAAGGAAGAAGAACTGTGCCATTAAAATTTATTGGCATGAATTGATACACTGATTGTCTTAACACAAAAAGCAGGGTTTTTTTTCACTTGGGTTAAGACTGTCAGAATTCGAGGGGAAAACCTGAGCTGTGGTCTTTCTGATTTTTATTTCAAGTGTTCCTCATCCAGTGACCTTGTGATCATCTTGTGATTACTGTTTGGAGATTGGCTATGAAATACATGTAGCTTGACAATATTTGTCATTGGTAAAGGGTTCTTAGGTCAGGGTGTGGCTGACATACATGTAGGCAAATGTCCCTCCAGGGTTCCACGAAGACATTAAATGATCTGGAAACAAAAGGAAGTGAAAGCAGTCTTTTTCACAAACAGAAAATAAAAGTTGTCTTGGCAAAGGAAATTAAGGTGTCAAATATTGAAAGGAAAATCCCTCAGGGTTGAAAATTCCAAGTTGTATCCAATACTTCCCAACCAAATGCCGCCGTTGACCTCTAGAAATCAAGACGAAGGTCACTGTATCAATTAGGAATACAGGGGGGAGGGGCCAAAGTGGGTAGAATGATGTGGGGGAAGGGCAGGGATGAGGCAACTTAAAGGTGTCAAACTTGTTGCATCCAGACTAAAAAAAATTATATAATGTGGAAAGTTAAGCAGGAACTTCAATATGATACCCACTCTGTGTTGGAATTCCTACCCAGGAGGATCAGAATGACAAGTCATTACTGCCCAGGTATTGGGCTTGTAGACAGGTGGTTAGGCACACTGTTAACATGCCTCCCTGGCCAATAGTTTGCTGTGATTCATCAAATGCAAGTGTGCCTCAAGTTTTGGATTGCCAGACATCTCATGGGATTGAGTCTGTAGGATCACATTTCAGTGACAGTTAGTTGAACATTTCAAGGATAGTTACTATGGTTACTCTAGTCTGGCTCCTGTGCTGCAGTGTAATGTGTGAGGTATGCTATTGTTTAATCTTCAGTGAATTATGTGTGTCCATGCCAGGAGAAATATAAACATATATTTCATCAGTATATGTGCATATGTATGATTGACGCCCATGAAAAAAAAACCACAGGTCTAAGTTATCCAAGAAACGTTAAATACTTGTGGGTGGTCTCAATCTAGTTGGACTTTCAATCCTTGAATTGTTGCTCAAGACAGTTCCTTGGTGAGGAAAAAAAAATCTGTGAATAAAGACCAGAGGAAGTGTGGTTGTGGGTGGGCCAGGTATCAAATCAGGAATTAAAAATATTGATTGTTCTTGCCCACAGCCAAAAAAAAAAAGGGAAAAGAAAAATCCTGAAGAGATTCTCAGAAATAGTAGAGGTGGCTCAAAATTGTTCTTGCACCTGTTGTTCTTGGGGGTTATTTTTAAGAGCTCAGCTGTGCAGAGAAATTACGACTCATTGTGGCTGAGTTTTTTATGGGAGGAGATAAATTTCGTCATGTGTTATGATGACCGAAGCATTTGACAATAGTAACGTTCTTTGCCATAATGTGACATGTAATTCCAGGCTGGATGGACAGGGATCGTTGGTTCAGTTTAGTCAAAAGTGGAAGAGCAAAGTCATCTATTGACACATTTCTTATTTATCCTGGATGTTCTGAATAGTGGTTCCGTGCTAGGTTTTCCTCAGTTGGCAGGTTGGAGTCAAGAGGAAACCAGTGTGGATATTTCAGCCAGAGAAATTAAGGGAAAACCCTGGAAATGACTTGGTTTGGTCAGACCCATGGTGGCAGGAATTAGGGACTTTCAAAGCCAACTGATGCACAAAAGAGCAATTATACAAAGATAAACTCATGGAAAATAAAAAACTAATAAAAACAAAAATTTCCAGTACAGATCTGTCGTTAACTATTAGAACATTGAGGCATCGCCAGACCCTCAGAAATATTGTTCTCAATGTTCAAGTAAGTTTGTTCAAAATTTGGTGTTGGATTCACCATAAGAGGACACTCTTGTAACTTCAGCCTTGAATGGCCAGGGTCACACCCCCACCCCCTCCTTTTGCATCTGTAAGGACCCCCTCCCAATTCGATTGCCCCTCCGACTTCTTCGCTGACCCCTTGTTTTCAGGTGGGATTCCTGTGCCTCATATCCTAACATTACCTGCTCTGACCTCACATCATAAAGAAGCATCTTGCTTGTCTAATTGATTCCTTGCTACATCTATCACAATACTGTGCTTGTGTCCTGCAGGTAACCCTGTCTTCTCTCCACAGAACAACTTTCTTTCTCCTTGAACAATCAATTGTCGTCAGTCTCACAATGAAGAATAATGAGCTGGTTGTCAAACATCTCAAGATGGTCTCAAGGAAGAAATTTCTCTTTAATGTGTGGTTAGGGTTTCAACAGTTTTGGGGGGAACATCTTTGCTTTGAAGGGCTCAGCAGAGCCTCTAACAGATGGGGATTTGTTTGTGTTGGATGGGGGAATCCAAACCCTTGAGTCATGGCTCTTGAATCAGCCTGTGTAATGACTCACTGTGTTTGAACACTGGGACCACTCTTCTTACAGTCAGTTAGTCATTTTAATCCTTCTAAATAGCATGCCTTTGGAAATATTTAATGCTCACTTGAGCCCCCCCCAACACAAAGAAAATAACATTTAAATGAATACACTGAAAAGACTTTTCAAAATGAAACAACTTGCTCGTTCATAGCATTTGAAAATAACAAGGATTTACACTGAATTAATAAATACCTGTACCAAGTGTCAAAAATAACGTTTCAGAATGTCAAATGACAATGCGAGTGTCAACCTCCCCAAAATAACATGGATCAATGACTATTACTGTAATGGCCCTGTTGTCATAGCAACAGTATTTTCCAGCAAACCACAAAAAGTGAACCCTACATGGACAGCAGCGCCTCAGGTGTACAGCTCTGACGCAGGTATAAATAAACCCACTATTGTCCCAATTGGGTAACTCCGATTTCTTCATCCAAGAACTCAGCTGGACATCCCGACGGGCGTCAGATATTGAGAGGAGGATAACATGGAGGGCAGAAAATGAGAAACAGCTTCAGCCAGTGGGTGATGTACGTGTGCCTTGTACCTGCAGAGCTGTGCATGTGTCGGTTACTTTTGGAGCTGAGAAAAATTAATGCACTGGCATTTTGGTGTGTTTGATTGGTGTATCTGGTGATCTTAATGTTTTTTTTAATCTCTCTGCAACCAGTGATTACAAGTTGCACTGTCTTGTGGGTATCGGTAGTTCGTCTGTTGTGGGGGGATGGAACTTGATGCTGGAAGGAATTGTAACTGACAGTTATCCATTTTCAGGAGTCTTTTGGAGCCTTCTTTCAAACTTTGAGTACTTCGCTTCATTCAGGAATTTAAAACATACATACAGTGTAAATTATTAACGTTTGTTCTGTGCTCTCTTGTTGGCTCGTAACGAGTGATACTATAATGAGTATAATAGCTGGAGAGTTACCTCCTTATCAAGAAGTATGTCGGTAATGAGCTGGCTACTAATGGCCCAGATTTCGGCAACCCAAATTTTTCTTTGTGTGATGTTAATGTATGTGTACAAATTTCTATTTTCTTGCAACGATTAAAAAATAAAAAATGAGTTATGATACCAGTACCGAAGTATTAGCGATAATTTATTAGCATTCTGTTTGCCAAGGGTTTAATGACCAAAGTCACCTTTCTGCTGGGATATTTTGCCGCCTTTATACAGTAGTCTGATTGTTTGTTCTTCTCCACCACAGGAAGTGCAGAGAATAAGTCAACAGGTTTTTGTTGATTGGCATATTCACCTACAAGCATGCCTTAGCTGCCCAGAGGTTTAAAGGGCATTTACTAGACTCGCTGTATACATAAATATGGATTTGATTCTTGGTAGATCATCAAAATTAACTGGGGTTTCCCGTACATCATATAATTATACCACACATTTCCAGAGCAATGTTTGCCTGTGGTTGTCTTTAAGGCCAGGTGTAGGCCTATGGTAGTTTTATTGTCCTCGTTGAGGACCCACTGTTGTCATTCATTTTTCAAATTTTATACCCTCCATCTCATCCCAATCTCCCCACCCCAGTCTCTTCTATTTTTTTTTTGCACACAAGTACTTTGGCCTTTTTTTCCATTTTGTTCTCAGTATAACTTGTACAGTTAAATTGCTGAATCTATGACCTTGTTTTCTGTTAGCCAAGTAATTATGAAAAACAAATAACAATTTCAGGCTGTGTTGTGCATTAATACAGTGATTCCCCAGAGTGTTTCCCCCCCCCCCCCGGAAGGTTCCCCGGAGAGTTTTTTCAGAATGGGTAATGAGGAAGAAAAACTTGTTGCCTTTTTTTAGACATCGCATTTTACTTCTTGTCCTTTGTTCGGACATCTGATAAACAAGTCTTTACATTACGCAAGACCTCTTCAATGGCTGCCTTTCATTGACTGACGCAGACAACTTGATGAGAATCACAATTCTGTTGTATTCCCACCAATTTCAGGTGAGGCAAAGAGGAGAAAGATATGCCCTGTACGGTTGGGGAGAATCGTGTCATAAATGACACCTTGAATAAAGAGGGGAAGGCTGAACGTTTACTGAAATCAAATTGTGGTTTCACGCTACTCCAGGCCAATTTTCTGGAATGATATCTAAAGGATCCTGTTTACCTATATTTTAGAGTTGTGGGCATGCTTTTAAAGGGACAACCTCGTTGCCGATTTAGTTTGGTTCATGACAAGTGCATGTACCCAGAAAAAAAGGGCCAAAAGAAGTTGCATCGTTAACATTCTTATACAGTGCCCATGTTTGACTGCAAGAATTCTCCATCTTCTTCGAAGACAGACTCATATCATGGCTTAGCATAGCTTAGATTCAAAGAATACTTTTGGCTTGTCAGTCACGGGTAGCAGTCAAATGAAGTACATGAATATTTTCCGATTCATTCTGGTTATATTCTCTGTATGGTAGCCAGCCAAATTATAAGACACACCCCTGGTAGGAGGTAAATGATTTGGAGTTGTTTTTTCTCTTACAGTTGAATCTTCCGCATGGTATCATTGTGACTAACGTAACCTGTTGTCCAGAGATATACAGTGTCATGTAATATTTGTTATTATTTAGGATGTGTGCCAAGTTTGATTCTGACAATAACTGTCACTGTCAGCTTCCTGGGTTTCAGACAATGGGGATCGGATATTTGGCAATTTTTGGCTGCAATTTCACAATATCCATGCTGAATGAGTCACCCATTCAGAATATTGTGAAAAATACTGTGTTATTTCACATGCATACAAATAAGCTGAATACCTTGAATGAAGCCCTGTACCCTGTCAAAGTACTTTACCAGAAAAAGAGAAGAAAATGTCTCTGTTAGTATGTGTTTAACTTTCTTTAGATCAACTGAGAACTTCCCTTTTTCACTTCCCGTGTTTGCTATCACAGCTTGGAAAACACATTAATACATCTTGAATACCTTGAAATTGTTTCTTTTTTCCTCCCCGGACTTCCCAGTTGCCTGCTGGTGTGACCCTATGAAGGAACTGTCCAAAATTCACCCCCATTAACAACTGAAGATAATAAGTTTAGTCAAGAAGTTTTGTATTAATAAGGATAGACTCTGATAGGAGTTTATGGGAAGAGGGAGAATTGTGCTAAACATACTTGTCTTCGTCTGCTTTAAGGATCTTCATGCTTTTGTATGTAGAAGAAGATCTTTAGTCAAGACTTGTAGCTTGTTGTCATGCTGAACAAGCAATTGCATGTCTTTGCGATAACCTGACATAAAATTTACTACTCTGGTCCATGAGGAGGGGAGGGCTGTGTCTGCTTTAGCTTCACTTATTTTTTCTTCCAGGGTTCCTGCAGCTTCTTGGAAGGCTCCACATCTGGGCCAATCAGTCAGATGATTGAAAATACGCATTGGTGATTGGATCAATAAAGAAACTAGGTCTGTCTAGTGAAAAAAAGTAAACTAGAGTGAGTGAGAATAAAAAAAAATCTTCCAGGAGGTTGACTTCAGGTGGACGAACTTGGTGAACCTGTGAACTCCCCTCAACCCTTACAGTCACCGGCAGTTTGGTCTGTAAAGTGAGAAAGCTTTTATGAGCGTATGCTTCAGTAGTTTTTAGACTTCCTATTCCTCCGTGGAGTGGATGTTATTTTACACTTTTATTGTACCGCTGTGACTGGTCATAAATATTTTTGTGTGATATCTTTGAATATCTTTGTATTTGAGAACCGGTTTTTCAAGGTGAACTCCAACCACCTGACCATTGGTCCAGTGACCTGTTTTTCTCAGGCTGAGTGGATGCTAGATTGTCGAATGTCGTCAAGACAGTCACCAGTTGGATGAACAAGTCTTCCATCTTTGTCGGCTAATGTGTCACTGTGTTATTTCACATGAGTTTGTGTTTTGTTAAACACCCACATCTAAAACAACACATGTATATGGGAAAAAAATAGTTGGTGAAAAAATAAACCGAACTTGGAGATGCACAGTGTAAAGGTTGAAAGATTGGAAGGAAACACAAAAATGATTGCATTTGGAATGTTGCAGAATTTCAGAGCTCCAACCCAAATTCTCCAAATACTTGTACATTTGATTTAAAATCTCCTCTTTTTTTTACATTTAGAGCGGGACATACCATTGACCCTGGCAAATTGCCAGGTAGCTCTAGGTTAAAAAAATGCTGAGGCTGGAGTCCTCAGTTCATAAATACTGCCCCACCTCTTTACCAATCTACTTTCCTGTAGAAGTCCCCAAAGAGCTATCCCAGTGCACACAGGCTTTGGATTTCATTTTGATGACAGCCATTTTTAACCAGTCAACCGTGAAACCCAGTTTCCCTGAAGAGCATTGGTCCGGTAACAATGAAGTACTTCCGTTCCATTTTTCCTTTTTTTTGTCTTGTTTGTCAGCTCACTTGGCCAAGCCTGTTTCCTGACACATGAATTCTTTCCATTGTCGGTGTAAATGGCGTTAGAGGTGCTTTTGTCTCCTGTTTATGATGGGAAGATTGTATGTCTTTGTCTGATTGGGTGCTGTCTTGCAGTGTGAACTTCATGTGAACTTTTGTTGCATGATGTGCATTGTAACAGCATGAAATTTCAACCATAATGCTTCCTTTTGCTTTAAAAATTATCAAGCCAGGCATGACAGACAGAGTTTGCCTCAGAAAATACTAGAGGCAATGATTCGATGAGGACGTCACAAATTAAACGTGTTTCGCTTCCAGCACAACCATGCTGTGACAGTCCCAAATGTTTTGCAAGTCGAGAGTACCAAAGTGTCATTGGGCCCATGCACACCATTGGCATAACTGTACATGTACAAACATTGGTAGGTGGTACAAAGTACATGGATAATGGATGTACATGTACATAGAAAAAATGCTTAGCATGGGAAATATGCTAAGCAGAAATGGACCACCAGTAAAAATGTGGTTTCTAGAAGCTGAGAGAGTGCGCTTCCAACCGTAGTGTTATGTCATGCATGCCATATGTTTGGAGGAAAAATATCTGGCATTCCATTCCTTTGTATTCCTTCTTGTCGTGACCATTGCTCCAAGATTTGATAAGTTGGGAATTACCGTCAAGTTTCTGTTCTCTTTTTGCCAGTGACCTACATTTGTAAATCTGGGGGGAGGGGAGAATGGAGATGACTGACTAAAATTGCCTGGCCAGATATACATCTGATTTACATGTATACTTGCACCCTTTAAAGGGACCATGAAATTGAAATATTTTACAAAAACCCTTGAAATTGCAATTTTAACCCATATTTTGGAGCTTGTTTGGATTTATGCAATGTCCATTTGCATATGTATAAGCCAAACTATGATGTCGTCTAAGGCATTGATTTGTGCACAGAAAATGTCTAGATTTGATTAAACACTGCTGTGGTAGCTTTCATTTCCTTCGGCATTTTAGTGTTGTGTGAGTACATGTATATGGCAATAAGCCAGCAAACAACCTGTCCACAGAAACGTTTTCAAATAGCAAATTTGGAGATAACAATTTGAACATGAAAACATGCAAACCGAAGCATATCTTCCTGGATTTACATCAAAGCAAAACAGGGCTTGACCTTAGCACTGGTCATTGTCTAGTAAAAACAGCTGCGGGCTAGTAAAATGCACCACTTCGCTAGCCCGGCGGACTAGTAAAAAGTAGACAGCATGCAGCACATGTGCTGCGCGATCAAGCTGACTGTACACTGCGCATGCAGCGTATGGTACACTTACGTACATGTATGTACAATGTTCATATAAGTTACCTGTAATGCCGATACTCACCATGCTTGCGCTTCTGTATGTTTGTACATCATAGGTGTACGTTTGAACAATGTTAGCACCACATGCATTATGCACATGCGTGACCAATGATCAACATATGGGTCATCACAGTCGGCTCCCTGACCCAGTGCCAGCATATGTTCGTGTTACGGAATCAAAGTGCCCTCACTTGTCCAGAAATGCTTGGTCAATTTTGAATGTTTAAAAAGTGCACTTAGTCAGTCCACGCAACGCAAAAAAAAGATGTCAAACAGTCATCATACACTGAAGAAGGGTGCAGAGGTACACAAAAAGTGCTTCTAAGAAAAATTCATTTCATAGATCTTTTAACCTTACATCAACTCAGCGTATCTTTAAGATTTTCTACTTTCTCTCCTTTTTTTTTCCAGTGCTATTAAATACACTTTGGTCGTTTAGAATTTTGACAAACACCTCAAAATCCGCCTTTTTTCTCACCATGAAAAAGTACGGAGATGCTCCAGTAGCCCCTCTCCACTTTTAGCCCTCCCTTTAAATAACATTGTGATACTGCCATGAAAAACTTTACCCTCCTTGAGCACTCCTGCCTAACCTTGCCCGGTTTCTGTCATGACCCAGTGTCCATTTATATTCATAAAGCTTTATACCAGCTTTTGATTTTAAGAGAAATCATGAAATTTGTCGTAACCAGTAATTTGGTGTAGAGAAAGGGTCATCAAGAGTTCACATCTGAAAAAAAGCACACAAGCATTAAGGGTATATGATAGTGATAATGTGACGCTTGATTCTAAATATCTTCCTGGCCCCCCCAGGTGAACCTCATGAAAAGTGCATTTCATGAGTTGAGCCCGGTTTGTTTCTGGGTCACCAATTACTGGGAGATTATGTAGGGATGGGAAAAGGCATCACTGCAGGTCATAATGGGGTTATCATCGCCCGGTTGTGTGCAGATGCAACACTGTTGAGACGCAGGTATGCCACTGTTAACCACAGGACTACAGCTATCGCATGGCTATTGTCACAGCACAGCTTCCGGACTTAATGGGCTCCCGGAAGATGAAAGATGAAACAGGCGCTGATAAATGGCTGGCCAGGTGAAAAGAGTTGCTGGTGATTCAATTAAAGGCACCATTGTTGGGCCCTGGTTAGCCAAGTACTGATTCTTTGAAGAGCACTTTCTGTCAGTTTAAAGGTCGATTACAGAGATGGCCATTTGAAAGGTAATTATCTAAGTCAGTGATTTGAAAATAAATTTAATTTTGAAGACTCTGGTATTATAATGGACATGTATTTCACACATTGTGGACTTCTCCCTTTTAATGACCAGTCTCTTTCTTTTTAATAATGTTAGTAGGATCAATTAGCCTGTCTAAATTGACGAACATTGTAGTAACCCTTGAAGTTAAAAGTCATTTTTGTATGTTCCAAAATCTTTGTGCCTTTTATTAAATTTAAAGATGCCATGAAAAGTTTTAATTCCTTTCACCTTAAAATGAATATTCTGGATTTACTTTTAGGAGGATGCTGAAGAAAACCCAATGTTATTTAAAGGTTATCACTTGTATTATTGCATCGTTCTTGTTTATTTTTTACTGATTTACAGTTTCCAAGTGAATAGGACACTCATATTTTGAACCTTAATACAACTGTCCTGCATCCAATATTTGTAGATTTCATTCCTCTGTCTTGCAAATGATGAGATTCTTTTGTTCTACTTGTTGGTTTCTGCCAAATTATGTCGTCTGTCTTGAGAAAACATGATGTACCGACATTAACCCTTTAACATTTATAAACAAAAGTGAGGCTTTCTTTTTCTGACTGAAATGTGCTGGTGAATCTCGTTGCAGCTTCATACATGTCATGTATGCTCTCGTCTTATCCTTTCAAGGAATTTTTTATGCTGCTTACACATTCGGTTGCCTCAGGTTGCATTGCAAATTGTTACAGGCTGATTTCACATTTTATAAATCTACTCTGCCTGAGGCACGTTACAGCGGATTACTTGGACTGCCATTTACATTAATCTAGGCTACATATGCAGGTGAACTTTGCATGAACCGCACACTCAATCAGGCTGTGTTTGCCTGAGCCACGCGGTAGATCGGAAGTGTCTTTTTTTCTTTGCTCTCTGGCCGTTGTGTTTAGTTTACCATTTGTGTTTGCTCAACGTGATCTCCGGTCATTGGCCCTACTGTGTAACACGGGCAACTCTGCATGGGTAGGACATTATTCATGTTTGCCTGTATTTTTAGATGAAGTGCATGATTGGACAGCAGAATTTGAGAGCAAATTATAAAACTACCAAGGTTTTTAATGAAAATGTCTCTTTCTTAAAACTATCTTACTCTTTCTCAGGAAAAGAAAAATCAAGTTGTCAAATTTATTTGAGAAACAAACAGGAAAGATACGTATGTCCTTTCTGGGGAGTTAGAGAATAAAGTCCTTCTAAATAGTCTGATTTCAGCCTTTTTTTCAACTGTTTGATCATTGACATAAGGTCCCTTGCCTCATATTGTTGGTAAATTTTCCCTGTATGCCAGAAGGTGCAACCCAGGGCCCAATTTCATGGTGCTGCTTACCTCTTACCTTACCTACCGTAGCAGAAAATTCCGTGCTTACGCCAAACGTATTTCACGGGTTAGCGTGAAATTTTTGCTTGTGCACATGCATGCATCCTGTAACTAAGGATTCTGTGCTTGAAGGGTTAGCGCAGAATTTTCCTGCTTGTGTGGTTAGCGCAGAATGAAGATGTAAGTGCAGAATTGTACAGTAAACAGCACCGTGAAATTGGGTCCAGAATGTCAGCAACCGCTATATCAAATGAGAACCATTTCTAGACAGCGCCATGGTTTTATTCCTCCCAACACATTTCACTAATTACTAAGAACCATTAGAAATGATGTAGATACAAGATGCCTATTCAGTATGAGGGATAAAATAACCACGCAAAATTGTGATTGAACTCAACGCCCTGTTTTTGTGAGCTGCGAACGTTCCTATGTACCATTGTTCGTAATGAGCCCTGATGTTCATGGGTAACTGTTGTATTAAAATGGACAAATTGACAATCAATCTTATCCAGATTAGTCTTGAATCCTCAAATTTCAGTAAAACTTTTCACACAACCTGTGGAGTTTTGGTTGGTAAAATTATGTATTTTTCTTTTTTAGACAGACACTCCAAAAGCTTCTGACTCTGTAAATTTCCACCGTTTCTTTTATTCACACATGAGGATTGTGCCTTGTGTTCATATCTAGTCAACCAGTGAGAAAGAATCCTCATTTTGAATATTCATTAGTGAAGCTTGCACTGCCCATAAGACCCCCATGCACGCATGAGGGCAGTCACTGATTTCCCTCCTCCCCTATTACCTTTGATGAATAAACATAAGAACACTTAGTCCCGTCACTAACATCATGCATATTCAAAAAGACTTTCTATTCCAATTGTATCTTTGCACTAAAGTCAGCCATGTCACACAAGGAGCACATTTTATTGTCTACTTGTCACTATTAATAGCTGCAATTAACTTCATCTTCTATTAAGCAGTTAGCTTGTCAAGGCTTAAAGCAAAGGTTGTATCATCTGAACCAGCAAAGGGAAAATGTAAATTGAGGTTGCTCAGACAATTCTTAAACCAGTTAATCCTTCCACTAGCCAGATATGATGCTTGACGCACACTGTAGACTAATTTAGATACTGAGTGATGAAGGACTGAGTAGGTGATGGATGATGGTGTTAAAGGGTCTGTCTGCTATAGTGACAAGGTGTTGCTAAACTGGACATGCCACCTGTAAGTACTGGTACAAGTAGATTGTAGGGGGTCATGTTTACTTGCATGCCTAGGCAGTGACTGCCTTATTACTGCTGAACCTGACACTGTGGCCACTTGTAGAATTTAAGGCCAATTAGGCCAGTGCGGCCATCTTAGAATTACTGCTGACCCTGCCTTTGTGGCTGTTTGTAGAATGGTGGCTAAAGGCCAGTGTGGCCATAGTATTACTGCTGAGCCTGCCACTGTGGCCCCTTGTAAAAGGTGGCCAATTAGGCCTGTGTGGCCTTCTTAGAATTACTGCTGAACCTGCCAAGGTGGCCAAAGGTAGAACGGTGGCCAAGTAGGACAATGTGGCCACCCTTATTGCTGCTGGACATGCCAGTGTGGCCACCTTTAGAGTGGTGGCTACTTAGAGTAGGCCAGTGTGACCAACTTCAAGACGGCCACTCTGGCTAGTCAATTGCCCTCGCTGGTGTCATCCATTGGTACCGGGATGTTTTGGAAACCTCTCAACTTCGATGACTTTGAAGAAAGGTTTAAGCGAAGATTTGCTCAACTTGCTTATTGAACAAGAGGGTGTCAACATTTTCTCTCACTTTTTTCAAATTGGGCTAAATTCAGCAGCCAGGCCGAAAAATACTCTGGCTTGAGTCTTAAGAAATTGGGCTTTTATGAAACCTGTCTCTGCTGCTAAGAATAAGTTCCAGGTTAAGACACTTTCTCCACTCTTCCATACCTATCTTAGTCATGTGAAGTTGATTCCTTTCCAAGAACATGTCATCATCTTTGTCCAAAATAGATGGAGACCTTGTCTGGCTGGATATGACTAAAGAACCAAAATGAACCTTCCAAAAAAGAATTTTTGAGGATTTCAGTAATCGCTGACTCAAGCCCCATGTACTGTGATAACACCCTCACGAGTTTTGGAATTTGTCTGTCCAGAAAAACCCTGGGGGGTGCAGACGGCCAAAAAAAAAAGGAGGTGGACAGGGGGTGGGTGGTGAGCAATCGTCACCCTAAAAATGGCGTTCCAGAAACCACGGAGAGGTTATTTCAGACTGGATCTGGGGTTGAGTCACCTTAGGTGGGCAGACTTGGCACCCATTGGTATTGCCTTGGTGGGTGCATCGGGCATAATCTAGGGATTTGAATGACCGTGGACCTACGTAAATGGCAGCTGGTCTACCTAATTCCCCCAAATTATTTTGTCCTGCTTGTGGTCATCTTGTCTGTTTGTATCGTCAGCCAGAGGTGTATTTTTGGGTCCCCTTGAGCTTTCCCACCCCCTTCTCAATATCTAAAAGATCTCTTAGCCTCAGATGGAACTTTTTGATTCTTTTATGAATGGCATAAGTTTGCTTCTTTGTGACAGAACAAAGCTCAGGTGTTGGTATCAAGTACAAAATGTAGGCTAAAATATCAATTCAACACATAGCTGTGAGCGGAGAAGTTGGCAGAATTCTCTCTGAGCACCTATCAGTGTCCAAAAGCACTTTGTTGCAGGGCAGAAAGTGGGTCATTGGAGGCCCCTCTTGAGGCCCTTTACTTGAAAAAACCTTGACACAATGACCTGAGGATTTACAAGGAGAAGCAGGAATTAAGTACCACTGTGAATCTGGACGACATTCCAAAGTTGTCACAGACGACCGCTCCCACAACATGCTTTTTGTCCCGTCTCAATAGGTGCACACAAAAACTGAAGTGTTCTCATCCCTTCTTGTAGTTGAGTTTGGGAAGCGATTTCCAGCCTAAGCGGAGCTTCATCAGTATCAACCTCGAAAAACAAACAAGAAACCTTGGACAATTTTATTCACAAGACTGTACTTGTTTTAGGAAGATTTCATCTCATCAAGCAAATTGGCCGCTCCTCTTGCCTTATTCATTTCCAGACACTTTGTACAGCAGGCAAGGTGTCCTTAAGCTATAATAGTGGGTGGAGGTCTTTGCCGTAGTCATCAGTTATAAATACAGATCTTGAGATGAGCATTTACGTAAGTAAAGACTGATTGACGTAAGTCTTCAAATTGTTTTGTCCTGTTAGTGATTTCCTGTCAGATGACTTCCCCCTTCCCATCTTCTTGGTGTACGCCCCCAAATATCAGAATATCCCAGTGTAGATTCAGGAGAGTGGGAAGCAATCCAGCCAGGTAGGTGGATGAAGTAGACATGACTAATTTCGACTAACTCTGAGTTGTCACTTGTAGGTATGCTTGTTCATGGTAAGACATTTTTGCCAAGTAGCCAAACACTTGTTTTGTTTTTTTATATTACTACATACTTCTAGTCAGTCATGTTGTTTGTAATTTTTTGTGCTACCTTTTTAGATATTTTTAAAGGTTTTTATGCTGCTGCATTTTCTGGTTACATTTGATTTGGAATTGCAGTTTTCTTGCAACCACCCAAAGTTAGGAACTATCTGTGGCCATTGTCAGCAAAGGATAAGGCACCGTAGTGTTCCAACTATCAGTTCAGGAATTCACCTCAATTTTGGTCAATTGTCTTTGACATCATGTCAGTTTTCCAACCATACAAGCAGCTCAGAGTTGATGGTACCGTAGCTTTGTCGATGGGAGTCCTGTCCTGTCTTTGTTTATGCTGAAAGTAATACATGTAACACCAAATGCCTTGTTTTGTCTGACTACAAAGAAGTTTACAATATTAGAATGAAACTAGTTTGTCTTTAGACAGCAAAGTATATTGATAAGGATTTTTCTGAGTGACTGCAGCCACCAGACATGTACGTGTACATGCTGTAGTGACTGCAGCCACCAGACATGTACATGTACATGCTGTTGTGTAAATTCAAGCCGCAGCTAAGACATTTGGACACGGCTTAAGCTGCAGATTAGGGGCAATTCACTATAGTGCGCCTCCAAGAGTTTGCAACATGTTTGGCCAGTCACAACACTTGAAATCTGTCAACCCTTTCTGAACGCGCATTGCGTTGACAGATTTTGCGCATTGTGATTGGCCAACGCGCTGCAAACTCTTGGAGGTGCACGCTATTGTGAAACGTCCATATTGGTTATAAAATTGCCCAAGGTTCAGTCGCTGCATATGCCTACTGGTTCCCACATCATTCTTTGGTATATTTCCCATGCATTAACATCATACATGTACATGTACTACATGTAGTAATCTGCTCTGTAATCCAAAATACTCTGGACTGTATCATTGCTTGGTGGTTGCCATGGAGAAGGCCCTCTGTTGGCAAGCAGAAGAAAGGGAGTTGGAATCTGAGTACATCTTTTCAGTCGTTGGGGCATTTTTGCATCTTTCCCAACAAAATCTTACTTTTTCCTTCCAAATAAAAGCTTATCTTTTCCCAAAGGGCTGAGCTTTTTAGTGTTTTCTATCAGCGTGTTTGATCAGCATTGATCGAATTGAGGCTTGTCACCTTTTGGGAAGAGTCACTACGCTACATGTAGCTCCATTTTGAAAGGATCCCTCTGTTGTATTTTGTCTTCCAGAATGTGTGTAAGTTTCTGTTTTTTTGTGTGTGACATTTATGTAAATGTCTTAAAGAAAAACAGACTTCTAAAAACCAATGCTTTGTTCAAGTTAAAGGGACAGATTTTATTTCTACACAGAAATAAGGAAGCATTAGTCAATTTGTATTTTCTTTGTCGGAAGATAGCATGATCCTGAGCAGGTAACTTGTAGAGTTTATATCTAATTACCCTGGATGAGGTTGACCAGACCTTGACTGTCATTCCAGATGCAAAAGTAGCACACCGTTCTTGTTTATACCCTCGGATACATAACCTCATTGCATGAAATACAATGCAACTGCTCACCAACCGTATCAATCTCCAAACTTCAGCATTTTCAATGAAAAGCTTCAGCCATAACATTTCCATATGCGAATGTTTTTTATGCTGTCCTTGCGGTTGTGGTTGGAATACTTTGATATGTGCTGGTGAATGTGCAAGGCTGATGACAAACGACCACGTGCACCACTTGAAATGTCTTTTCTTTTAGCACACAGTGAGGTACCGACATATCTTACCCAATTTTTGTGACCAGAAAATCTCTGGCTTGCCCAGCCCAACACCAATCTGTATCTGAAAAGGTAATAGGTTTTCAATAGCACTGTGTAAGGATATCTCTTTTGTGAGTGTGTGCATGTAGTCCTGATAAGAACTAGAAGGTAGTCAAGGTTTTGGACAGTATGTGCTTTCCGTCGTCAGGACACTGCAGGGATTCCAATGGTGATGCGGTTTATTTGGTGTCTGGGGGCACTGAGGTGTGTAGAAGACACTTAGTCAGGATTCATTGCAGGATCTCAAGTACAACACAGTTCGTCAAGACATTGGTTTCAACACCAGCGTCATCTGACGCCCCATCCTCACACCCTAGTCCAGTGGGTCTCCTGTACCTTAGGCAACCTTCCCTCAGACTGACACACCTCGCTGATCATCTACCATCCCATGTTCTGCTTGAGTACCCTTGTATCGAATCCTGAGGTGAATCCGGGGAGGGACATCCTCTCCAAAAATCTACATTTTTGTGTTTGAATAAAACGTGAAAATATCCTCTACTTGGGACATGTTTATCTCTTCAAGAAGGACAATGGCTCCCTGGTAATTAATCACTGGTGGGCGTACATGTATTATTAGTTATACAGCTCTGTGAAAAAAAAAGGAATTGTCTGAAATAAACATTGTAACCACAATAACCGCACAAGTAATTTGTGTAAATATTTTCATGGTAAAATATAAATTTTAAAGTGAATGGAATTACAAGATAATTTGTTGAATGGTTCTCTGATTCATGAGATCCCAAGTTGTCCAGACTGATTACTCCACTGATGTGACCGAAACCACTCTGCTCTAGGTTATTTATGTCCCGCGGTCAAAAAGATAAGGCCACACAATTCCCGGTAATGTCTACCTCCCTGGTTGTCAAATAAAAACTGTACCTTAGCAAAAAGGCCCAGTAAACTGCCAAGCCAAGCTTGAGCATCACATTGTCTGAGGTGTGGAATATTTGTGGTTGGATAAAGGTCTGGAGGTTAAAATTGGGTCTGGTTTGCTGGGGAACTGGGTGAGTTGAACTTGATTTAAGAACTAAGAATTCTGTTGCCTCGGGCAACTGAGAGAGAGATGGGAGGGAATGGGTGTTGCCTTGACACCCACCCTAACCGCACCCATTTATGCTTTGTTAAAGGCATATGTATGTCTTTTTGAAAATTGATTGGTGACTTTGGAAAAAATCACCAAAGTGATGTAATTGAAGAGTTGAGATGCCAAACAAGAAAAATCAGTTGTACATGTAAGTACTCACATAGCGTATTACTTTGTGTACATATGGGATTGTCTGTTCTACCATATTCTGGCAGTCGGGATGATGTCTCTGAGTCTTGATTTTCTCTCTCTGATAGGTGAGTTGGTGGCTATTCCACATTTCACTCTCAAAACTTTTGAGCAACAAGAGTGTTGTTGTCTTTGGAGAAAATCTGAATTACATGTATTGATTAATTTTTAAAGAGCACCTCTTAGGAAAACATGTTTTCTCTGATTTTATGTGTTAAAACAAATATGGAAGCATCCAAATTGAACGCAGTGTCATTTGTCTTCAGAGCTCAACTATAACAAGCTAAAAAGGCTTTTTTTTTTCTGTTCATGCCAAGATGCGAATTCTGAATGTAGATTGCATCATTTGGAGAAAACACAGAAAACAAAAGGAGCCCTCGCCCTGTTTTTGTAATTGGTAAACCCCTGTGCATGCCAAACAGTGGCCACAAACAGTGGCCACAAACAATGGCCACATGCATCGTTTAGCATGCACAAAGGTTTATCCGTTATGAACACAGGGTGAGGGTTCCCCTCATTTCTCTGTTTTCTCTGGATGAGGCAATCTACATTCCGAATTCGCATCTTGGCATGAACAGAACAAAACCCTTGTTAGCTCGTACAAAGTGAATGGAGAGTTGCCCCTTTGCCCAGACATGAGTGCAATAAATGGAACAACCTCCAACTGCGAGAATCCTGTGATCTTTTTTAAAATTTTTAATTCAACAAGAAAATTGTTCAGTAAAAATTATCAACATGAATGGGTTTTTTCCAAATGTTGGCTTAATTGTCATGAATTAATTCTTGCATCTAAACTCTATTGCAAAACTGCTTACAACACATTCAAAACTATTTCTGGGTATAAAAGACAAACTAACTGGATGTACCATTTTTCTGTCAGTGAAAAAAGTGGAATCTCTTCAGTAGCGTAGCGACATGTGGGATTTTACCTGTGGGGGGGTTGGCACAAAGGGGCACCAGCATCTCACGGGGGCACCAGCTTTCAGTGGTGTGGTTTTTTGGGGACAAGTTTTTGTTAGCCTTGTTCAATATCCATTCATCCGTTTTTGGGGAGGGGCACATGTCCTCCCCCCCGCATGCCACCGAATCTCTTCCATTCTGCAGGAAGACAGATTGCCGGCCTTTTGGACACTACAAGGAACACGATACCAACACTTTATTTGGATGTGTAAAGTATGTGTACATTTGATCCCCCTTTGTGGGTGCGGGAAAAATGTTTGTGGGCACATTCATTTAGCTTTGGAGTCACATGCCATAACAGCATGAGCAGTTAGTGCTAGTTCATGTATTGTGGATACATGTACAATACATGTATATATGACTTAAGCCAGATCTGGGACAGTGTTTAGAATGTGGTTGGTTGAAAATTGTGATGTCTGTATACATAACTATGATGAGCCACATGTTCCTTCTTTGTAGAAGGAACTTTTTAACATGCAAACTTTTTGTGTAAAGTCACAAATCCTTTCTCCAATTAAGGATCTTTCAGATTGTATTTTGTCAACAAGACATACTCGTCAGCTAAATGTCCAATCAAAAGTGCCCAAAACAAAAGCGTGGATAGATCGTGAAAACAAATGCATTTTTGTGCTATCTCATGACGTGCTATCAATTTCTGCAGATATATCAAGATTCAGCTTAACTCTTATAAGACATCTTCTGGTGCATATGCATTGGCACTAACATTCAATCCTCTTCCTGGGTTTCAGTATTTACGGAAGGAGTATTATATGGACATTGTTAAGTGAGCAGGTAGCCGAGCTTGACTATCACAGCATGAATTCAGATATCTGCCCCATACCCGCAAATTTCTATTAGGGTAGGACCCCGGCAAGGGTGACTGGAATCAGATGGCTGACCTTACAAGTTGCATTGGTCTATCCATTTTGGGTTTTAGTGGTTTTTGGAATGTGATTGAGTGGTTAGGGAGTTTGGCTTAAGCTCCCTGACAAACACCAGACCAGACCATTTGAATATTTAATTGATTGGGACATAATCAGGTTGAGTGGGGCTGAGGGTGAAAGACCTTGAGTTCATGTTGAGGCGTTTTTTGCTCCTGGAGTATCAAGTTCAGACTCCGAGCATGCCCCTGGTTGGGCTTTTTTCCTGGAAATCACTGGTCCCCTGCACTGGTACTCTAGCAAGATTGATACACTTGCTCTGGTGTTCCCTGTCACTCTTCTGTCAACCTTGTCAAAAATGTGCCTAAAATAGGAAGAGTTGTTGGGGTCAGTGTCTGGTGCAGGCAATAGCGACCACAAAAAAAAATTAAAAGTTTGAAACCCCATTTTGGCATGATTGTTGAACAGAAAATCCGGAAGTCATGTAGACATCAATTCTTGTTCCTAGAAATGTTGTCAGAATCTTCTTTTCACATTGGCAGTGAAAGCAGGGGAGGAGAACGTGACACATTTGGAGATTTGCGCTCCATTATTTCAACCCCCACCCCACAGGAATAGTTGATGCACTACTTCCTACTTATTCAGAAATGTTCCACTGTTCCTTTCCATTCTTCGGATTCCCACCCCATCCCAACCATCACCCACATGCACATTCACTAGCACACCAAAAAAGAAAAGGGGACCATCTTTTTATGCCTTGGGAATCTATACATGTACGGCTGGGGCAAAAAAGTTGACATACACCTGGTAGAACAAAAACAGTTTCCCTCAAATTTAACAATTTCACTCATTCTTACCAACTTTTCTTTTCATTTGGACAGACAAGATGGGTTTCTACTTAATGTACTTAATGTACTTAATTACATAATCCAACCCTAATATGTCGTGCCACTTTCTGTATTTTGGGTCACATCTTAGTCGCAGTGGACCACTTTCTGAAATGTTTTGAATGACAGTAAGGGGATAGATGTAAATTTTTCCCAAAATAATTTTTCAGAAATATTAATATTTTGAACCGTAATAAATGTCTGAATATTTTCAGTTGAAATATGCAATATGAACATTAAGTTGAGAAACAATTTTTCTGACCACATAGAGAAAAAGTTGGCAAAACTATTTCAAATAGCACAGATTTAAGGAAAACTTTTTTTCTACCGACTGTTTGTAAACCTTTTGCCCCAACTGTACCTGTACATACAGGCCGAGCTCAGGAAAAGTGGTCAACAGTCATTTGTTTGTTTGTCTCTGATTTTAATTTATTCATTCAGTAATTTCAAATGGAGTTTTCAGAAGCTTGACAGAAAGCCGGTCGTCAACATTTGGTTGCATAAAGAGAATTGGCAGAATTTTTAGATATACAATTGAAACACTGTCCGCAGTTTCTTCAACAAACGTGGACATAGACATGTAGGTCACAACGACTGAGTTGTTCAGGTAAATCAAACGCACAAACAACCATTCATGTCTGCAAAATTTGATATTTGATTGGTATTTTTTTCCTTGGCTTTGGTCACAGACTTCCACTTTCTTCCTTCGTAGCTCCTCTTTCTCTATGTTTAATGTAAACTTTTGTTGGCATTGGATCTGACTGCTTGTGGTTGTGTGAGTGTCTAGTTTGACAATTACACAGTTAGACTTGCTATGGGTAAAACAGTCAAACCACATCCCAATTTGATGCAACTGAAGACCTTGTTTTGAGGGTTAGTAGTAACCACAACAGGCATGCAAGTGCCCGGTGTGTTGACCACATATGACTTAATCACTGTCTCGCACCTCTGGCTTCAAGTCTGATCAAGTAGATCAGATTCATTTGTGCCACTTACTATCCCCTCAAAGGAAAAAGCCTCATCATTGAAGGGTTTGGCCAAGAAAGAACGAACGTAGAGAGAACTAGAGGGCCAAGTGCAAGCCGGCGGATATACTTTCGTGGTCAGACGTTGGGTCAAGAAGGTTCTGCGATTGTCATCACCGCGACTCTGGCTATATAGCCTACTAAAAATAACAAGCATGCCATTGTGGTGGCGTCCGGGATTCGCGACTTGGCGGAGGGATGTGCGATTTATCGAGGTCACAGGGTTCGTGCGAGCAAGCTCCCCCGGACTCTTTGACAAGGCCCGGGCTCCAAAGCCACAACGTCAGCGTATAGGTTGCTGACTGTACCTGAACTCCCCCTGGGTTCTTGTAGAGAACGTGTTTCGTATCGCTCGTCCGTTATCAGTCTCTCACAGGAATTTGGGCTTTTTTTTATCCCGTGCCCAGCAGAAGTCAAACCTTAAATGGCAGCAATGCGAGACCACCAAATTCAGGTTATCGGATATCTGTTACCAAATGTAAATGACACTGCAGATTTGTTCTAACAACTTATTAATAGTAATTGAAGTTGTTGCCATGGTTAATGAGACCAGTGCCTCACAAAGGTCACCCGCAAGGATCAAGCCACAATCCACGCTTGCCTCTGTTTCTAAATCAACCGTATCTTTGTGGCAGTGAAATAACCATGGTTACAGTTCTTGTATTGGAGAAAGTAAAACTTCTTCGTTAAAGCTGTATGCGACAGCATTGCACAGCAAAATTTCTGTGCTCTTCGCTCACTCTCAAGTTAAACAACAAAAATCCTTTGCAATTCATGTGAAGTTGTCATAGCAACAAGAGATTGTGCCTCTAGATCAGTTATGAAACGTGATTTTTCTAAAATGGTTCAGATCATGATAACGGGTTTGCATCCCTTTTGACCACTTCAGGAAACTATTCTATGATACTGGTCTTCTCCACTTGCTGTCCAAAAACTATGGACATTGGTATTGTGGTCACCCATTTCTGTCATTTTGTCCAGCCCAGTTTTACCCTTGGCCAGGAACCAACCTGTGTGTGGAAAAGAGAAAGGAGAACAGCGCCATCTATTGACAAAAGAAGGCACATTCCAAGTTATGGCTGGTCAGTCTTTATGCTCGTAATCCTGCAGTGTTCATAAAAGCCAGCCTCACCTACCGTTGACCGGCTGCTACTGCAGACCACAAAACAACTCAGCTCTCTTGCATTTATTGAGTAATACTTACTTTTGTGTTATTATTTCATTTGTTCATGATATCTTAAGTAAATATTGTTCTTCCATGTTCTCATCCCTCTGGCCTTCAATATCTCGTTTCTATTGCCACAGTGCTGCTGTTATTTGTTTGCCAGCGTCTGAAACTGTCTACCTGATGTACAGAGGTTGTTTTTGTCCATTTCAGACCTATGACACAACCTCTCTGGTATGAGCTCTAGATGCTCTGTGGTTTTTCCCTGAAATGGGGAAGCTGAGAAGACCGGCGCTGTTTTGCATACAATCTGCCCCAACCAGACATGCAAATCACACCTTGTGCTGAGCTGTTTTTCTCCCGCCAGTTCCATTAGTTCTTAATGGTTGTGCCTTTAATTGTCTGCCTGGCTGTTCAACTTGTTTTGCCTCCCCTCCTGTCTAGGACACTCAAAAGGATCTGGCCATTTTCTCATAGAAGAGGGGTTGACTGCAGTCTACTGATTTGTGCAAAACAACTCTGTGGAATTATTTAGTATACATTTTGGCAATTCCTATTGTAGCCAATCAGGATGCAGATCTAATGAGGAGGTGGATCCTCCTGCCACTTACTCGTAACTGACCAATCAGGAGAGAATGTATCAGTTAGTTTACTCTTATTCAACTCGAGATGAATGAAGGAACCAATTAATTGGAGTTGTTGCACATATGATTGGCATTGTCAGAATTCATGGTATCATAGTGGGCGACACACCTTATCAAGGTGAATAGATCTCACCTCAGGTCCAAAAAAGAGCGCATTTATTGATTCATCCCAATTTTTCTTGTGTTCTTAAAACCCTTGACAACAAAGTAATATATAATACAACACCAGGGCCTTCGTCATGAAGCAGCATTTCTGTTTGCAGTCAATGTTTATCGTAACAACCATGGAAACAGTGTAGAATTCATGTTTTTTTGAAATGTAATGTCATTGTCCAGAAAAAGCTGAACCAACTTTCCCATGAAACAAATTACATACCTTGGACCAAAATAACCTATTTTTCATAAAACCTTAAGTAATCCTTCAACACTAAAATGTTTTTCGTTTAATTTTTGTAAGTAATGGTGTTTCAAAATCTGAATTGTAATGAATATATGTACGGTATATGAAAATAATTGACTCTAATATATTCATGACTTTTGTTAGGTTTAAAGTTGTCTTTAAAAATATGTGAACTCCTGTTTATGAACATTTAATAGACTGTATTTATTCTACCTGTTGATAGTTTGATGCTCAAGTGATTGTACAACCCTAAGTTTTCCAAGCATAACAAATCTCAATTAATATCAGGAATGCATGGCAATATTTACCCCCATTGTGTGCAAGGCTTAAAAACCACCTTCACCATTCACTCTGTCAGTCAACTCATGGACGCCCCAAAATCCACTTTTCATTAACAAAACAACCCCCAGAGGCCATAAACTGATTATCAACTATCAAGCAACCAATCATTCCAGAAAAACTCCCCTTTTTTTCGTGTCACTAATCTTAACAGTCATTCCCCCTGAAAAAAACATCTGCCAAATTTAATCTCGGTTGGAATGTCTTTTCTCATGATTGATTGAGGGAGGATTGGACTGAAGTCATAAAGACCAGAAGGAAATGGCCTGGTTGTGGTGAGAAATGACCATTTTCTGTCAGGCGCCAGAGGTTGGCGTTGACAGGTGTCAAGTTGGAAAAACTTGAATGGATTGCAAGAGAGAGAGGGCTGGCGGTTACAGGTAAGCAAATGATGAAAATTACCAAACAACTGTACCTGTTAGCACCCCTGTTGCAGTCAAACAGGACCCAGAAATGAATTAAACTCCGCCTGAAAAGAACTGCGACAATGACTTTTTCTTTCCAAGACCTTAACCTCTCCACGTCCGTAATTGAATCTCAGTAAAGGTTGGCACGGTGAATGGGTGTCTAATTAGGATCCTTGTACAAGCAAAGGAGAATATTCTCAGCCTGTGGAGTGTTTGTTGGAATTCCACAAATGCTGAAAAGTTTTTTGTCCAGGACATGTGCCTGGTTTAGACCATCTCAATAAGGCAATTATGAAATGGTATATGCATGCACCCCATAGACAGTATTGTTAAAGTCTGGCTGATTGTAAATTGTCAATATTTTGTAACATTGGTTCTTTTTGTGTAGCATTTTTTATTCTTTCAATACTAGGAGAGTTCTGTACTTTCCAGGACAGTGGAAGATCGCTGTATCAGCTTTAATTTTTTTGGGGGGGTCAGAGGGAGTGTATTATTGTCTGAAGTACATTGATTCCCATTTCAAAGAGTTCAGTAATGGAATGAGTGTCCATTTATGCTTAAAAACCTATCAATCAGTTTATCTTTCATCTGATACCAAAAGACCCCCCTCCCTTCAACTCAATGCCACCCCTTCAGACATTTTTTGAATTTTTGAGTATTTGAATGAAGCTACCAATATGGTAGGTGCATCTTCAGCCCGGTGACTAGCCATTTTTGTTCAAAAGGTCATCGCTTCATCATCCTCTTGTTGGTTGTATCAGTCAACATCCAATTTTTCCTAATTAATGAAATTTATCCCAAATGTATCCCCAAATTACTGTGCCATTCACCAGACCTGGACAGCTTCAATCCTCAAGTCATAAAAACCACCCCCCCCCAAACAAATTTGTCAGCGTCAGTCAGTGACACATTGGGTTGTCAAGACCTGGTTGTAATTGTTGCCAGTGTTGGAGATGGAAGTCATTTGATTGACAAGAAATTGGCTAATGAGTGGCCATTAGGTCTGGGACTGCCCCTTGTTAGATGGACCGTAGACTGCCCTGGGGGGTTACAGCTGTGTTTGTCAAGCTGACCACTGCATTGATGGTCAAGTTCATCCCCATTCACCAGATAGGATCCTTCAGTAAAGCATAGTAGTTAAGAATGGATCAAGAAATTTCTAACAAATGACAAGTACATCTTTTCACACTGATATCCAAGATTTGAAATTGGGCTAAACTTGTAGATTTTTATTCTGTTAATGCTTATAGATTTATTTCGGCGTTAACATGACGTAAACTTCATACAATCTCCTGTTCCAAGTTTTAAAAAAGTTCAAAATTTGGGGCTGAAATAGTGAAATTCTGGTTTTACTATCCTTGGTAAGAAAAAGTTAAATTTTCGTCCATCGTGTTTGGTTTCTACAGTGGTCAAAATGGTATTCTCAAACCAGTTTGGCCGCTGAGTGGCATTGCATTATCTGACCCTGAACAGTGTGAAGGTTGACTGACCTGCACTACTAAGCTGGAGGTCATTGGTTTGAGTCTCATCCAAGGAAGATCATAGCATTTTTTTCTCCACAGCTCTCAAACAGAACCTTAAGCATACAGGTGACTGAGCTAACAAAATTTTATTGGTAAAAAACAGAACCTTCATTAAAACTCTTGGATCCTGACATTTAGCATGGAAATACTGCCTTGCCTACTTTCATATATCATTTCTGATTCAAGAATATTTTCTTTTCTGAAAACATGTAACATGCCTTATGTCCTTTCTGAACAATCAGAAAATAGGTTCCATGCACGTCGGACAAAATATTTCCCAGTGTAAGACCCCCCGCCCTTGTTAACCTAATTACCACACCAGGGTTCATTCTCAGTCTCATTTGCACTTTTCTCTGCACTTGTCTTCAACACCTCACTACCTTCCCAGGGCAGGGCGAGACACACAGAGATACACGCCCCACTCATCCCCCCCCCATGAGCAGTGGTTGCGTCAAATTACGGCGCTTCCTATCCTCATCAAGATTTTCCGTCTCAAGGCTCATGGTCGTATGGCGGGGAAGACGTCTCCCCTCAAGAACAGGAACTCCCCGTAGGAGGCAGACATGTGGGTCACAGTTTTGTCTCTGTAGAAGTTATTGCAGTTTGTTCCGTGACAGGATTTGAACTTCAGACCTTCCAAATCAGAGGACAGAAGTCGTCGGGGCTCCTAATCTACACGTACAGTACTCCGCATGTCATGTAGCAAGTGTTTGTGTCATAGCTGGCTATGATGTTGCTACAAATCATTGAATCTTGTCTTACGACAAACTTGGGGTATTTTAAGTAGTATAACTGTTGGGTTTAGAATTGTCATGGGTCAAGATAATGACATTGGCAATGACATAATGACAGTGACATCATTTGTGTCAGTCATGCATGTTGTGTCACCTTAATCTTATCGTAGAACTTTTATGTGGGATGTACAGTTGGTTCAAATTATTATGCAATACTGCTCACAATCAAGCACTATGTCAGATCAAAACTTTATCTTCACCAGGAATCTCAGCCGTAACATGAAGCCATCATACCCATGAACAGATCCAAATGTAAAACACAGTGTATCCATCCTTCCATCCTTCCAAAATTTTTAGGATTATATTTTTTGTCTTGTCCAGGAAGATATTGACAATAATGCAGAACACCAAGAACTGTTAAATATTCTCTGATTAAATTTGATTTCCCTTCCATATACAAAATCATCAATTATCTTGAACATTCTTCACCCTGGTTTAGGTTTTTTTTTTCTGTTTCCTTTTTTTTTTGAAAGTTCCCCTTCAAACAATGAAATGGAAATTAACAATTTGAATGTGAAAGACCTAGCCCCATCCTCTTGTAATTCCACAGTGCTTGGTCTTCTCACAGGGAGGTGCTTACTCGCTATTAACAAGGCGGCACAAAGTGACAAGCCAGACGGAAGTTACAGAGGAACTTACCAAGGAAGTTAAAAGACAGAACCCCCCACAGGATGTGTGAGGGGCTCTCCCACCTTCAACAGTTGGCCCCTGGCCAGGCACCACTTCCTCTCCTTACTGCAGACGTTGCATTTTCTCTCTTCCTTCCAGATTTCACTAATTGTTCAGGGATGTAATTGAATTTTCCCTTGCGTGATTGCTGGGCCCACCCCGTAAAGCTAGCACATGGTAGTGCAGGTTGCAACAAGGAGAGAATGTAATTTGTTGACAATGGTGTTAGGGGGTCAAGAGAGAAGGGAACTATGAACCTGGATTAAGGGACTGGGGCGTAACTAGGAACGATTTTCCCTTATTCATCGGGAGGAACCCCAAGGATTTCCCTGTTGATTGCTCAGAGCTTTAAGTTGATGCATCTCGTTCACATTTTCTGTCTTGTTTGTCGATTGCTGTTTGGAAAACACGCCAGCTTTCATTTCCACTCATGTCAACACTGACATTGGAATCATTCACACATTCATCCCTGAGGTTTTAAGGGAGGAAGATGCTAACCACATTTACAATGTCATCCACTGCCTCAGTGGGACAGTTTCATGTTAAATCTTAGGATGAGAGGAGCTAGGCTGATTCTGTACTCACAGTCTTCAGTTCTTGACTGATCATCCATATTTGTCTTCACAGTAACACTAGGGATTCACTACACTATCTCCCTTACTCCTTCCATGAATCCTTTGTCCCTGCCCCACCCCCTTTCTGCCATCCCAGATCAACCAATCATCTTCAAGAGAAGTTTTATGGGTGCATCTTAGCTACTGAAGGACACACAGAGCCCAGGGGCAGAAAACATCAGCATTTGTGTATGATGCCACATTGTCAATGTTCTCAACATTCACTGGATTATAAGTTGATCCTGGAATGAAAAAAAAAATGCCAAATTGCTTCCTCTAGAGAACGTGCTCAAGACAACAGGCCAGCCTTGCAGGACCACAAATTTCTACCGATCTCATCGGCGGCCAAGGTCAATACCTACATGTATGTGTGTTTCAAACCAGCCCTTCTGTCACTGCACTCTTAATGGTAATTGGATATCGTTAATGTCTGCTGAAAAAAACTGCTTCCACTTCATAGTGCTCTGAAGGCCATGGAAGTAAAATCACGTTTTCTGCAGTGCTAGTGATAACTGTATGGGTAACAGTACCTAAAGATCAAGGCTGTGTTCTGGGAAAAGTCAGGCTAAATTGACAATTTCATTTCCAGAACTATAATCCAGATGACAGTGTAAATGCTTTGGTGCAAACTGCAAACGTGGAAGTAGTGCATTGAACTCTTACTTGTATGTTCCATCCCTGAACTTTTGGCAGATGGTATTGCCCCGTTCAAGGTTCCGATTCTGAAACTCTGAAACTCTAGAATTGTGGAGCTTTTGTACATTTGTTCTCACCAGTGGTGAAACCCTGGAGATATTAAACAATAGCAATTTATAGTTCCTTGCCCAAACGAACACAAAACTACTACATGTGGGCTCTGGGTTCTTGAGTGGGAGTATAGAGAAAGAATTAATGGATATTGACATAGGAGCAGGTGGTGTGCAGGATGTTATTAAAATAAATTGAAAGATAAGCAACGGTGTGATGATTGAGGAGACAAACGTTTCCCTTCCCGCCTGAAGAAGACAGTGAAAAAAAGGATGCACCCAGATCTCATTTTTTTTTTAGAAAATCCTGGATTATTGACAGTTTGCCATGGGAGTTGAACGAAGAGTGAAACGCTTCAGTCAAAAAAAAGGGGGTAAACAGACTGACATATCTGCATCCCCATCCATGCTGACAGTCCCCCTCAGATATGTCTCAACAAATGCAGGTGGCAAGCACTCGGTTGGGGCCTGCGCTTGTGTGGTCGAAACTTGGGGAGAATTAAGGCATTTCCTTCCTCTCAAATCCCATCCTGTTTCAAGCAAGTCTCTGCCAACAACCTGCTAATCGAGGTACTTAGATAAGATGCTTTCGACCCCAAAGGGATCTGCTATCATAAACCAACTTTATCTCTGTTGAGTACTTTGCTTACGCAAGTGGAATCAGTTCCAAACATTTTCTGTCACTTGAGACTAAACCAGGATATTGTTAGTATGGGAACTTGTCAGAAGCTTAAAGAAATCAAGCCATGATTTCATTGATATCATTGATTTTTATGGTAGTAGGAGGGACAGGAAGCGATAAGAAGAATTAATTTATTAATCGATCCGTGAGGGGAATCTGACTGGAACAACATCAAAATCAGTCGCTGCTTGACTCAAACAGGATTCCAACCTCTGAGCTCTATCTGCAAGGAGTTGAAGTGCGCCCTCACTTGCAAAATAAGAGTGGGCTAATGGGAGCTTTTCCAACTGGGCCCTGTTCACTTTTGGAAGAAAAAAAAATAGTGCCGTGTTCAGCATGACTAGCACCAAACACCCTTAAACCTGTGTGTGCACACTGTGACTACCCAGCAAAACATGCTCTCTCTTCCCACTCAGAGTGGATTGACTGAACTGTCCAGCTTTGTGTTGGCAATCTCCCACTTACTCCTAATCTTTGTTCAGGGGAATTTTGTGCCGTCTGTTCTGGTATTACTTCCAAGTCAGACACAAGTGACAACAGCAGTGCTATAGACCTAGAGATCTGAAGTTCTTCTCATTTTCCCTCTGTCCTTCCGTCTGTTGTCTCCTCCCCCCCCCCATGGTGAAATGGCTGTAGAAGGAGCCGGTAGCATTTTCATCAGTTACATGTACATCTTGATAAACTTGAGGAGAAATGAAGAACTCACCTGTGAGTGGTAAATACCACGAGTGCTCCAGTATTGCAGCATGTCAAGCAGTCTGACCCCTCCCCAACCCTGGCCCCCCTCTCAGTGTTGGGTCTCACTGCTTGGTCTGCACTCCAGCTCCAGATGACACCATTGGCCAGGAGAGTGGGGGGGGGCGGGGGGCTGAGGAGGGGGTGACTATTGACTCATGTCCCAACAACTTTGACCAGGGTTGGAGCTTACCATAAACTTCACAGAGATACCGTACTTAAAAAAACAACAGTCATTAAATTTGATAAGTGATTTCGTGAAACAGCCTGTTACCTTCGAGACCCAGTCGATTGTAGGTATACCAAAGTTGATTTGAGCTCTCCAGTGTCATGTATTGGCAAATCTGGGATGTGGAGTTGCCAATGAGGGTTGGCCCCATGAGGGAGAAAATGGGGAGGGAGGAATATGAGAGAAAAGCAATATGTAAAGGGGACTGTCTTATTTCCCTTCTTTCCCAAAGTGTATAAAAAGCCCCAAGATTTATCCTCGCCCCTCAGAAAGGCCATAAAATTTTATCCCATAAAAAATCCCTGATTTCCCCCTTGAGAAGGGTTTGCATCTCCCCCCCCCAAACTTGGTCTCATGACCCACTTTTGAGTTTGTTCTCCTTTTTTGCCCCCTCATACCTGATCCATTTCCTCACCTATATTCCACTTCCTCACACCTTCTCCCTCCTTACTTTGACAACTTCCCGTTCTGATCAGTGGCCTGTAATTCTTGTTGCATGCCGTATACCTCACAGCATCCAACATTCATGTGAAACCCTCCCCGTTTCCTGTTCCATTCTTCAACTCCCTTCCTCCCCGCCACGGCCAATATCCGTCTTTCTTGATCTTCATCTCTTAATCTCCGCGTTACTTGTTCCTATTGTCATCGGCAGGTATGCTCTTGGAGATTGCCGACGCCCACAGCTGGAATCAGCTGAACTTATTGAGGACATCCTGCGTCAACAGTTGATCAGCCTGGTAAACAATTTCTCTGAAATAGTGATTCTGTCATCCAAATTGATTGTTGTATTTACTGGAGACTGTTACCAGAGTAGTTTACCATGGGGTATAAATGGTTATCATATCAAAAGGTGGCACAGAACTGACAGGTACCATGTTGAATGGGATGGGGCGATGGGGGTGTTAATAAGAATGTGACGGAGGGGTGATCCCATAGCCCGTGCCCCTGGTCAAGAAGTGTAGAGACAGAAGGTGGTCAGAGGACGCTGTCCAAAACATCTTGCCAACCCCCACAGGTGACATTTCCTGCACGCAGTAAGCTCACAACAACATTCAGTAAACAGCAGTTTGCCCAACAAACTTTACCTGAATAACCTCAGAAATCTATATCAAATGACAATCTGCATTTGATATGACAGGATGTAGATGAAGTGCGCATATGTCTTTTTATAGCTAAATTGCAGAGTCTTATCACAGAGATGGATTACACTCTCATCATCATCTCATGCAATATGAAGACAGCTCATAGTTACTTTCATTTCTAGCAGGTGATTTGACAACTTTCCCTCCCCCAAAATAACACCCTTTTTGTCTGTTTTTGATCCCATGCTAGGAAGATGAATCAGTCACCGCCTATAATAAGAAGCGCTATTTTTCACTTTTTTTTTTAATTCGGCTCCTGTAATCTCTCCTGGCGGAGATGCGAAAAAGCCCAGGATGTCCTGATGGTGGAGTAAAAAAGAGCCTCTAATTCTGTCGGCTCACCTTATAAAAAGACACAGCACTGCTTCAAATCTGTTCAGGATTCTGATGGTGTCATGCTTGGATAAATCGCTTGTCAGATTTGCACACCGTGGGGCCTATTCCTTATTTGTTTCACCTGTTATGACTTTCTTATCAGTATTTCGCGGGGCGTTTAAGTTGTTTTCCATCGTCATTTTGTCTAACTTTAGCCCCACCGTAATCCCACCCGACTGAGTTTGTCATCCTACATGTATGTGTTACTATCAAGTCTCCTTGGAGCAATTGCGTGGGAGGCATTTATATTTAGGACCAATAAAACAGGTAAAGGCCATGTCTGGAATGGTCTACCAGAGCTATGGGATCCTGTCTGTTGCCAGCGTGATCCAAGAAAGCCCCTTTATTTGCAACCAGCAAACGCCCATGCCAAGCTCAAGACACTCAATTGATGAGAAGTTTTGTAGTTGAGTACTTTTTGTGTACACAGTTCACTGCCGATTATTGAAGTGGTTGAGAGGGGACACAGCTAGAGAACAGTGGTCCTTTGAGGGTAAATACATTAAGAGAAGGTTACCAAACAACTTTCAGACTTCAAACACTCCAAATTTTGTACACTTTGTTTTAAGGAGGAAAAAGTACATACTTGTCAGATTACATTTCAACTACTTTTTGTCGTAAAAACCTTTGATTAAAATTTTGATTAAACAGATTAAACAGTGAATGGCGTGAAGTCATCATTGAATGTTGTGATCTTACCTACATCTATTTACCACCCCAGTGGCTTGTGGCCTCAGCTTTGTTCCCATACTAACCAATTTTGGCAGGGAAGAGGGCACTGGCTAGTTTGCACACATATTGGCCCTGTAGGATCAGTTTGTGAATGCCACTTTGTTCGTGCTATTTTCTGTCACTCAGCAGCCTTTGTCTCAAGCAGACATCAGCAGAAGACATTTCTTGCTTGAGTTTTGTGAACATGTAGAGTGGGTTGGTCACTTCAAGGTACATGAGAGCAGTATGGCGTGAGTGAGCTGGTTTGTGGTGTTACCAAGGAACTTGCCTCAACAGGGGCTTTCTGTGCAATTGTACAGTGCCCTCTACAGCTCCTGCTCATGGCCAATAACCTGTATTCTCTATAAGGCCGAGTTGGGGCGGCTTGTTCCCGTATGTTCACGAACAGCTCGATTTGTTGTTCGTGGGTCGGCCACTCGAATGCCGGGAACAAACAACTGGTTATCGCTGGTAGTCTAGTTAGTGACAAGCATCATGCAACATGGCGGCGTCCATGTAGGCTACGTTATTCGAGAGTTAAAGTTTTGGATGGGTTGTATTTTTTTCTATATAAACAGGAACATTCATTTCTTTTTTAATAATGTTAATTTTGCAAAACTTCCCATTACCTTTGGCTTTGTAAGCCATCTCTCTACTTTTTGCAGCTGTACGAAAATCAAAATCTCACGAGTTTTTCCGTGTGTTCCTGTAAAACTCTGACGAGGAGGTGGTGTGTGATCCTGTTCCGAGAACAGTGCTCTTGAGTCGTGTTCCCGCCATTCGAGCGCGAGAACAAGAAACCCATGTCAAGAACATGTCGCCCGAACTCGTCCTAAGTGAATGAACAACAGATTGCTACCAGTTTGGAATCTGTGCTGAAAAACATCGGAAGATTTTAGGCAAAGATTAAGAACATTTTTTTGCACTGTCATTGTTATGCCCATACCGGTACCAACCTCACCTATCAGTAGACCAGTAACCATCTCAAGACATCAATGATCATTCTATTTTATCGTATCTGTCTATCGCACCTGCTGTCTCTTCACCTACAAAGCAAGACCAAATGGGCCAAATTGTGCCTCGTCATCCAGGATTAATTCCTGCACGTTTTCAGCATGTCATCCTGATTGCAGGACTCTTAATGTAGCCCAGGCGTCTCCAGTGCCCAAGGAGCATTCTGACGTGCGATGTGAGCTGATCGGACCCACCCCAAATCCCAGGTGGATGGTGTTAATAGATTGAGGGATAAACCCCAAGTCTGCTCAGGAAACGAATAACATAGTCGACCTGCGCTCTTGGGGTTGTTAATTTGTATTATGAGCTGACAATGAAACACAAGAACCATCGGCCAGTACAATTCGCCCAGGATCCCCATCAGTAGCCCAAGGGGCTAGTGGGGGCCACCAAATATATGCCTCCGAAAAGACGTCAATGCAGCTGTCATCTTGTCAGGGCTGTTTAATTGATTGATTAATCGAGACCTCTATAAGGACAGCATTCATGCGATGTTTGCGGAGCAATCTCGCCTGGTTTGGGACAAACAGGAAATGGGTCGTTTTGCTGGATCTTGTTAGTGAGTTTCCTGGGCAACTGTCCCCCCCCTCGCCATTTTTCGGCCGGCCTGATGGCAGTTGAGTTATCTGGGATCAGAATGACGTAGGTTGTGATGTCATGGACTGCTTGCAAGCCTTTCCCCCATCCACCTCTACTGCCTTGATGGGATTAGTAAGCAAGTCGGTGACTTGGCACCACACAGGCACAGCTGGTGAAGAGATCAGTTAAGGGCTTGTAGTAACTAACAGCCAATCTGCTGCTGGTGGTAGTGACATTTATCATATCTGGTTCTTGCATCACAATTCAAGTGCCAAGATAGATAGTCCATCTTCTTAAAGCAGCTCTCTGAGAACTGTGAACTTTGAAAGGTGTACCATTTCTATCACTAAGTTTTATTGGTAACTCCACTCTCTTCAGATACATAAGCACATCAATTTGTGGACCAAATGATTAAAAACATTCATTTGCTGTCTTTTTTGTTCACTGAAAATTGAGCAACATGAGCGATTTGAGCATCATGAGGACAAGGCAGTCATAAGCAGCATAAAGACAGAAGATGGTTCCCTCTTGAATGACTATTCTAGATGTCTAGATGTGATGCTTTTCTAGACATTGAAGTTAGTTTCCAGTCACATACACCGGACAAAAATCCTGTCCTTCATTTCTGTCATTTTTTTCCAAGAATGCCTTCAATTTGGAGAATTGTTTTGCAGCATTATTTGGCAATACTAGAGTCCAATTTATCAAATAATTTTAACCAACCCAAAAAATTGTAGTCCTGTTAACGGTTCAGAAGTGAGCCTGTTTCTACTTTGTCATTAAAAGCTATTTATATGCTGCGAAGTCTGGCTTGACTGTCAAAGATATTTACGAATCAGAAATGTCTCCTTGGAATTGCTTGCATTTTTTGTAAATGGCACAAACAACCACAATTTCCCGGAGTGCTTGGATCGGCTGTTTGGCTGTAAATTTGCTCCGATCTTGTGACTGTGATGACAGTTTCTGTGGTTTTTTTGGAAGCCAGTTTTGAAATGTCCATTTCATTTCCTGCACGTTGATGGGCTATTTTTACTCTGACCTCCACAGGGAGACAATTAATGACTGCAACAGGTTTGGAGTTGTTTTTCCTCCCCGATAAACAAGATATCCCTGGCTTGAGAGTTGAACAATTTGGGAAAGATAAGGGTGTGGAAAATGGATTGGTATGGTGGTCCTATTTCCCTTCAGGTGTTCCTTGTTTAAAGTGTATTTTTAAAATTTTCTGATTCAATTTGCTAGAAACATTGTAGGTATGATAAGGTCACAATGGTGGATACAAAGGAAAAAGTGAAATACTGGGAGTTTTGGGGGAAAAAAAAGCAAATGCTCGAGTTTTTGACATCTTCCTTACTTTTTATCAACACAGTTACACGTGCATCATAATCAATTACACTTTTATGTGCAGTCCTAGAGATAGTTTAGCTCGTGTTCCTTTAACATCAACAGCACAGTTTTGTGAAATACACAGCTGCTGGTGTATTTCCTATATAGTATAGGCCAAACATTTTGCTTCCAGAATAGTGAATGTCTCTGCTTGTCAAATTACTCAAGGTAGACCAAACTTGAAGACTTGCTCCGCCTTCGGGTCTACAGTTGTAATTTGTAAACATGTTGCCTCATTGTATCAAATGACACTTACCTGTAGTTTCTTAGACACCCTGTACATCATAGCGCAGACATAAATGCCTTTCACCCAACTAATGACTTCAAACATTAAATATTTGTGTGAGAATATCTCTGTTTTTGCTACCAAAGGTTAAGAACATTTACATATTGTCTTGTATTTTCTTTAATGTGAAACCATACACCATATGTCTTTAACAGTTGTGTCCAATCTCACATTTGCAGTTGCAGCGGGCTGCTGACGTCTGCTACATGCGCAATGCTCGCTTCATCAGCATTGAAGACTTCATTTTCTTGATGCGCCATGACCGTGACAAGCTGCGACGGTTGTTGCAATTCCTACATCACAGAGATCAACGGCAGAAACTGGCCAAGATGATGGGCACATCAGGCGAAGATGAGGAGCTCACGCCAGGGGATCTGGGTAGGAACTTGCTCGGAAAGACCTTTCAGTTTTAGGGACATTCAAAATTTATCCAAAGAAATACAGAGTTGTAGTCAAGTCATTGTAAACAGAATCCCAAATCTAATGATTAGTCAAATCATAGTCCAATTATATTTATTGTCATGAATGTCATATCTCTGTCGCCATTTATTTGAATAGCTCTTGAATTGATTTCAAGACAACTTGTGAGGACTCTTAGTGACTTGATGTGACATGTGAAAACTTGTGAATTATGGGAACTTGTGGTGATGTACCAGGCCTTGTGGTGACAGGGAAGGGATTTGTGGTGAATTTGAGGACAGTGTGGTTCTTGTCAGGACTTCATTCCAAGACCTTCTTGTAGTTCATCTTTCTGTCACACCCTTTCATTTTTCTCTTCTTCATTCGCTGTCTCCTGACATCCCATTCTCCTCTCCTCACACTCTTCTGTTGGTTCGCTTAACTCAGACCTTCCCAAATCTAACTCAAACTCACAGCTGGTTTTATTTGCTTCTGTTGGAAATGGGCTATTGGATCCAGGTACTATATGTACTGTATATTTTATTAACACCAGACTTGATGTCCAAGTTTTGTTGCAGTGCCAGGCATGCTTCATTTAGTTTCTGAAGCTCTCAAGTACAAATGGATTTGAGTTTCAAGTTAACGCGCCCGTGTTGTTTTATTCTTCCACAGATCAGAAAGCATTCTGCCGACGCCAAAAGATTTCTTACGACTTCCTGAGCACCATCGACCAATCAGGGGAGTTGTTGTCACTGCTGGATAATGATGAGGCCGATCCAGTCAAGATGGAGAGATTGGAACGAGCTGAGATGAGGACACGATATATGGACAGCAACACGTACAAGGAGTTTACTGAGGCTCGCCAAGTCAACTTCTGTGAGTACTTTATAAGGACATTGCTGTATCTCCGAAGTTTGATTTGGTTATATTCATTTTACCAACATTTGTTTCAATCACTTTCCTTTGCCCTAACTTTTCCAGATTCTTCAACATTTGCAGGATTTTGGAAGGTCTGTTACTTTACCATGGGCTTGACACCCTTTCAAAATGCCAAAGAATGTGCCGTTAGTTTCCTGCACTGTGGAAAATATTTCCAGGATTTAAGGAAATCTTTTCAAAAATAAGTTAGTCAGGAGTAAGTGTTAAATACCCATTCCCCTGCTCACAAATTCACACCTCTGTATTTTTGATTTTTTTTTTTGCTCTCCACAGCTAAGAAGGGATCCAAATTCAAGGAGTGGTTGGACTACTCGTCTTTGGAACCTAAACCCAACCCTTTTGCTTTGGAGATCATGCAGTACCTTGCGTATGAGACTGTAGCTCAGGTTCGTGTCATGTATTGTTAAAAAAAAAATTTTCAACACTTACCTTTATTTTACCAACATTTGTTTCAGTCGTTTTCCTTTGCCCTAACTTTCCCAGATCTTTCAAAATCCACCAAGACGTTTTGTAAGATTTCACAGCAATTTGGAAGGTGTTGTGCTGACCTTTTTTGTGACAGCGCTGATCTTTTTTTATTGCACATTTTCCATAGTCATGTCTATTTTTGTCTTTCTTGCTTTACAGCTTGTGGAGCTGTCCTTCATCGTTCGCAGGGACATGGCAGCCGCCCCTTGGGACCCTCTCACCAAAACCTCCGCCCCTTTGTGCTCCAATAACCTTCCCTCTCCCGGCCCCTTCCTTGGTAAATCCAAACCTTCCCCCTCCTCTACGCCCCTCCAATCTCCCACCTCCTCGCCCACCTCCCCTAACGGCAAAATGGTATCTCCCTTTCTGTCCTCCAGCGGAGCAGGGGGTGCTGCGATGAACGTTTCCCTGAATAGCAACTCGTCGGATGGTTCATTCCAAGCACAGGGGGACTCTAAGACCTCTGGGCATGGAGGGGGCTTGTCAAAGTCGAAATCCAAGAGGAAAAAGAAGGTGAGAACTCGGCCAATTAAAAAGTGTTGGGGGTACTTCCTTCATCACAAACACCCATTACAACATTACACCTCATTTTCATCAACGTTTGTGACTACAAAGTTTAAAAGAAACTTCAGGTGTGAACAAGGTATCTGTAGGTTTCTCTGGCCTGGAGAGGCTCTGGAGAAGAGCCTGTTTGACATCTCAGTTACTTACTTCCAAATCGAGGTCCTGAAAATTGTTCCATTGCAGTTTTTATTTCAGAATTTAATCTCGAAGTACTGTTTATTTTAATATATTTTAAGCCAAAATCTGAACTTTTTAAATAAATATACTTCGACTGCAGAATAACTTGTCGGTAAAACCTTCCTTGTGTGCCTGTAGGTATAGCGATCCAACGTTGATGACATTATCCTTGAATTGTCAGAAAATCCCCATGTGAGTGCCACTTCGTCATAAATGGACCGGATTAAAGAACTTTAGTAGCAGGCCTCTCAGTTGGGATTTCCTAAGTTTAAAAATACCCAACCTTGTGTCAGTTCCTCAACGCTTTTAAGTCGGGAAGCTGACATTGACCAAAGGAAACCTTATCTTTGCCTCCTCAACAGCCAAGTGGCTCGTCCCTGTTAGCGCTGGTCCAGTATCGTTCCATTAAACCACTTCATGTCCGTGAGGCATACAGGAGGCTTCAGGAGAGTTCCACGCCCATGGCAGCATTCTGTGTAAGTTAACACTCATCTGCATAGTCTGTTTGTTTGTTTGTCTGTCTATTGGATGCCCTCAAACAGTGCACCCCCAAGCGTCAAAAGAAAGACAGATGGTAGTAAGTTTTCCTAGCGGGCTCTTGCATACATTAAGGAATAAATTTGTTACGCGGACTCAGTTTGCTCCGCGTCAAATGCACCACTGATCTCCCTTATCAATGCACACTTATGCAGTGAGCACCAAAAAACCATGCCCTCTTTTGTTGTGCTCGGAGGGGATAAGAATGTCTCAGATTTTCTTGCTGCTCCATCCTGCTTCCTTTATGGACCTTGTGTGAATTCAGCTTTCTTCTGTTTGCCCTTCCCTTCCCAGAAATACACAAGTCATGCAGACAAGGTGAAATATCTGGCTTGCTGACACCAACAGCATCATTCAAGAGGATAGCATCTACCTTGAGTAGAAGGGTCAACAGAGAGGTCAAATGTGTTGTCAGTAGAATAGGATTTTCCAAGCTATCTTTGTCAATGCTGTTTGTATTTTTGTATAGGTTTGTTATTTAATTATTCAACATGTATTTGCTTTCCAGAAAAAGTGCCTTCAGTCTTTTATTCGAGGTCTACGTTTAGGATTATAAATATAATTTTTCATCCGAAAAATGCACAAAAACAATCCAATCTGAGTAATTTCAAAAATCAGACAAATCAGATTTTTTGTCAAAATTTAATTATTTTGCAAGGCCTTAGCCTCACAGTTGTTTGAAAATTTTTGACTCTTGAATTTTGTTTAAAATTCTTTTACCGCATAAACGATAAAAGGCATTACTCTCTAAAAAATGCACGAGGGCGCCCTTTGGCTTTCTTGTTTTGCTGCCATGTGGGGGTAGCGGTGAATGATCAGGGGACTGGGCTGTAGTGTTTGGGTTTGTGAGTTGCTTGGATACGAAGTGTCCTTATGCAAATTGGTTAACCTTTAGGCCAATGAAATTGCAGATTTCAGCGTTCCCTTCGTATCCCTTATAGGAAAGGTAGCAATCCTTTTTGGACAGTAGGTACGTTTTCAGAGAGTAATGCCTTTTATCATTTAGGGGAGAAAAG
>NW_019091403.1:984654-999639 GCF_001949145.1 Acanthaster planci | reverse complement strand
TCCTGAATTTTTATTAAAATTGAAATCTAGGTGCTCCATAGATGATCGAAATATGTTTCTTTTTCTTTGAAAATGATTTCTGAATGATTTGGAGAAAAGTCAAATTTTGGCCAAAATTTCATTATTTTGCAAGGCTAACCCCTTGCAGATTTTTCAAAAATGATTACTCTTGAATTTTCAGTATAATTGCAATCTAGGTGCCCCATGGATAGAAGTGTTCAGATTTTTAACTATTTTGCAAGGCTTGCCGCTATCAACAAATTCAGAGAGGGATAAAGACATAAATACAAACTTTCTCACTGAAAACAAACATTCTCAATGCACTCATTTTTCCCCCAAATAGTGGACGGATTTTGAAATCTTAATTTTAATGGCCAGTTAATCAATTTTTGGTGAATGACAAAAATGACAGGTAATTTAAGTTTGCATCAAGTTTGACAGAAGAACCTAAACACAAAGTATAGTGCAATTATACATCGAGGAACATTTGATATGTACAAGGGAGATTTTCAAAACCAGAAGGCAGTTACACCAAAATAGTTTCATGAAAAACCAATACAAACAACAAAAACTATATGTGAGCTTTAAAAAGAAATGGACATTGCAATATCTTTGAAGGCAAACACTGTCTCATGCCCGCCTCCCCAATGGTTAATTCTGTATTTGAAATTAATTTCTCTTCCTAATCTCCAACTTTTTGTGGCCCACTCATTACATTCTTTGTGAATAAAGACAAAATAACAGAGAGAGACAAGAGAAATGCATCCTTTCGAGATATAAATATGTATATTATCCTTGTCCTATTGCCTAAAAGTCTTCCAAAGACAGACATGAGAAAGAGCTGAAAACAACATTTGCATGAAACACCTTACTTGCTCCGGTTCAGAAGTGTGACATCACTTCAGTTTAAACCAAGCCCAATGTACACGTGCACTGCATATAGGGTTACATGCATTGATCGCTGTTTACATGGAACCACGGAACTGGAAGTTAACGTGCACCTTCAGCGATTGTCTGATGAGAGCTGGCGAATCGTGGCGCGTTTGCCTTTGTGACGAAGTCACTTACGAACCGGATAGACAACAGTTTAAACCAATACCATCTTCATAGAATATGCACAAGTTTATTTACAAATAACAATATCGTTTCACAGTGAAAGAAGGTTCTATATACACCACACAATCAGTTCCCATCCAATCTTACATTTTTCCAGGCTTACTTCATGTTAATGGGCGCTCCTTTGATGGGCGAAGACACTGCAGTCGTGGTCAGTTTCAGATTCTCCAGGACGTAGTTCCTCGGTTTGCTGTGTCGCGTCCCACTAGTGTGGGGTCCAGCGATGGGCCGTTGGGATTGGCCTGTTGGTGGGACGTACTCGGGGGTTACACCCACTAGGGAATAAGTCCACTGCATGTCGGCAGTCTGAAGAATGACATCAGGGAAATGGTCATCAAGAGTGTGATATTCTCAAGACTATGGCTCATAAAAGGCTGATCGTATTTCACCAGATCTTTGTGAATGTTGGGAGAAAGTCACAATTTGGCCAAAATGGCAAAATTGCGATTTTTTAAACAGTTGAGGAATATTCATTTCTACGTTTACCTGGGAATTGTGCAATAAAATGCATCCAAAACCTTTTTAAATCTGTTTCTTTCCATTTTACAAGGGAATCTTATGAATTTGTAGACATGTCAAATTGCCTTTAAACAAACAATTGTGAAATTTCTACTACAAAGGGCCCGTAAGTATGGATACCTCTTTAAAAAAGCAGTCTGAAGTGAAAGGCATTCAAAAAGATTACATTGTACACAGGAGCCATGTCTTAAACACTGCCCATTTCTGCCCTGTGGATCTCTCTGTGATCCTGTAAAAAAAATTGTTGTTTTAATAAAAAAAAAGTTATCCCTTTAGTTTATCATAGAATTGGCAAAGTGTATTTCATGGACATGGAAAGAAAATGTGGAGTGTCTCTCATATTGGTAAGCACCTGAGCCAAAGACTGGTGGCTGGACTAGTTCCAAGAGGAGCTTGCGGGAAATCTAAGAAGAAGGAAAACGGGGGTAGTGGAGGGCTGCCTAATTTTCCCAAGACTGCACCAACTGTGACTGAACAGTTGTATTGTATGTTAATGTCTTCTGTGCTTATGAGACATTTTAGTGATGACACTGGGGGGGAGAAAAAGTGACCATGGAAAAAAAAAACCACTTTCTGCATCAAGCACTTTGCTGAATCAAACTCTCTGTTTGGATCCTGCAAAATTCCCTGTTGTCGGTTACTCTAATAGTGCCAAACTCTTAACATTTCAATGGCAACAATGCCGATGGGGATCAAGAACATTTCAGGGAAACTGAAAAAGATCACACTCATCAAATAAAGCTAAAGATATGAGGTTCATTACTAGGGAATACTGCAGTCAGAATGGGGGCGGGGCAAAAGGTATTTGGAGGCAGGGCTCTGTGAATCATTATTTAAATCTTAAGCCACAGTACCATCCACCAAGCCTGTTAAATATTCAGCATTTCTGGTTTGGAGATCTAAAACTTCTAGACCTCAGCAATGTTCATGTTTACCTGCACTACTAGCTTGGCCTGGTAGCTCTTGCCGTAGATCTTTGGTTTGAAGCCGACTGTTACCAGCGTGCCGCTGGTCCCTAGGGGCTTGAGTTCCCCGGACTGTGGGCTGACAGTGAACTCCTGGTCACTGCCAGCGACAAAGTAGGCAGTGAATGCAACTGGGTGTCTGAGGAACAGAGAAATAAAAGGAGGATTCAACGTGTTGAGAAAGTATTTAAACTGTTGGACAGTGAGTTCTTAGTAGAGTTGATGGCAAGCCAATTTCCTGAGAATGAAAGTCAAGGAGTATTCAGATACTATGCCCCTCATGGTGCCCGTCCCGTCTTTAACCGCTTGCTGCCGGNTAATGCCCGCCTTTCTTCTTCCTGACGTCAATAGTAGGGAGCCAACCCACGCCTTTGTATTCGGCTCGGTAAAATGGCCGCTGGTTGGCTTCTTTTTCATACAAAGGCGTTGCAAGTCCAGGTTTTTTTTATATACGTCCGTGCCGGGGAGCCCGTTGTCGGGTACCTTGGGTTTGTACACATAGCCAGGGTGCCTGAAATTGGACAAGAGCACTGGGTCTTGTTACAAAAGACCAAGCTGCTGGGAATTGCCAACATTTTTCAGTTGTCAATAGTGGAAGAAATCCCTCATTGTTTTGAAAGATTGGGAACAAAAGAAACTTATGTGACACCACACAATCTGGGCTCTTTTTACAAGACAGCAGGCCTGGCTGAAATACTCGGGCATCAATAGTCTGTTAGATTAGAGTAGCCACCAGACAGTCACTGGATGGGATTTAGGCGTTGAGGAAAAAAGGTATAAATTTTTGAAGATTTTTGAAAACCAAACATATTGAAAATCGCCTGTTTTTAGACACTGCATTTCCTACGGCACCCGGCAGCAAGTGGTTAATTAATCAAACATTCCCATTTATTTTTCTTCAAAAATTCTTAAATCATGAAACATTCAAAACATTCTAGAGAATTGCAACCAATTTTGCTGACATCCCCCGACCTAAAAAAGAAGTGGTCGTAAAAAAGTAGTCATCTCCCAAGACAATTTTGTTAGAACCATGCATGTACGAGATTTGGACCTAATCATGATCTGCAAGGAGAATCACCAAGGGTTAGCAGGTGGCTCTTAGATAAAAGCTACTATCCCAATAAAGGGCATATCAAGAAAAGCCGTGGTTCACTGGAAGCCACAAACTGTAGAAAACATGTGACTGCCAAAAGGATGATCACAACCAGTTTGTTGAAGGATATTGATCAGTCAGACTTGCTACAACCACACCACTTTGTCGGTCTTGTTTTGAACTCAATTAAAGACACAAAACACAGACTGGTGAAAGAGAACAAATATTTCTTTTCAAAATATTGCAAAACTAAGACTTGAAATGAACACAAGAAAAACCCTAATTGCCATCGTTTCCGGAATGTCTTACTTTCTGATTGAAACACATCCCGTAGGACAAACTGGCAAAAGTCCAGCACACTTGTATTAAAGCCATCCAGGAAGCTTATGAGAGCTCAACTTGCACCCAATTAAATTTGTCATTTTGTTAAAATGCAACATCCGTTGCAATATCCACGTCTGGATTTCATGAAGTTTTCAAGTGCAAAGAACACGAAATGCTCTCAAATGTCACATAGAGGCCACAGCTTCAACTGTGATATCTAACTACTACGGGTTAAAAGTTAAAAGCTAATAGGGTTAAGCATTAAGATTTCCCCTTGGTCGACAGACAAGTCGGAGGACTTGCCAACAACATGACAGAGCCACGCGTCTGGGCCCAATGTTTTGAAACGGAACCCAGGACCAGCTGTGAGAAACCACAAAGACGTCAGCCAACGGGCGGCTGGCAAATTGGAGCTGACAGACCCTGTATTTCATGCCAGGTGATATTAATCCCTTGCAGGATGCTCCAGAGATCTTATTAATGTTATCAAAGGAAGCATGGAAGTGAAAAGTGTGGCACTGGAAGGTATCAAAAAAAAAGGTTTCCTAATGAATTGGTATCTGGACTAATGGTCTCATCAATACTGCCCTCTAGTGTCATCTACAATCACAAAATATCTTTGCACAATACCCAACAAAAGTTACCTCTAAAGTATCACAGCATGAAAGGTAAATGCAAGTTATAGAACTGAAATGAAGACATCTGAGTGTAGTAAGCCTGTAACTCATTACCTTTGGAAGAATGCACAGGTGCTCAACCAACTAAACCATTCGTACCCAAGAACATTATCATTGGTTGGGAGAGACGAGGCTATGTCTACTAGTCTTAGGCTTGTCTAATGGTTATAGTTATTAGCCAGTGGCTTGCATAAGCATGTGTGTTCTTTGAAGCCTCAGCCATGAATATCATGCCCAGTGTCACCACAGGTTTAGATATAAATCAGTTTAATAGCAGAGAATGAAGATGGCATTTCAACAGTTGGAGGTTTGATTCCAGCATTAGTCAAAACTCCTCTGCAAAGCAATTTTTGTCTCAAGTCTCAAGTAGGTCTGATCGACATTCTGTAGTTCCTAGACTGCTAGATTAGCTCAGTTTAATAGCAGAGAACGAAGATGGTATTTTGACAGTCGCACGTGCAATTCCAGCATTAGTCAAAACTCCTCTGCAAAGCAATTTCTGTCTCTAATCTCAAGAAGATTTGATCAACATGGGGAACTTTTTAATTCCTAGATTGCTGGATATAGCTCATTTTAATAGTAGCAAACCTTCATGGCATTTTGACAGTTGGAAGTTCGATTCCTGCCATTGTCACAATTTCTCGGCAAAGTCATTTCTGTGTTGTAATCTGACAGAGGTCAGATCACGAGGGGAACTCCTCTAAGTCCTCCAGCCCCAAACGTGATATTTGAGTCAACATTTGACAAGAGCAAAACCTGCAAATCTGTCCACTAAAGACCTGACATCCTCGATGAACCTAGTGGATCAACCAGCTGACCTGAATACCAGGGGAAGCAGAAAAACATGGGCGGTGAATGCCGAAGGTCCCCAGACAGCTCACGCAAGGGGGAAGGAACTCGTACATATGCAAGGGAAATTGGTTTGACCCCAAGCCCCGGACGGAGCAACTGTCAACAATTACTGAACACATCCAGATAACGTGTTCAGCCATCCAAGCACACCTTGACTCCACAGGGAAAGATTTCAGTCGCGATTCAGAGAAGCCGTAATCCAGATGGTGTTTTCGATGTCTCATGTTTGATCCCTTTCAAAGGCTGTGTTATTGGATGTGCAGGTGTTATGCATTAGAACTACAAATGCCACATGTTATCAGTGAAACCTTGTGCTCAAGGCAACAGACACACTAAAAGAACTGCACTTTATCAATTCAAAAAAATGACTTCTTTCTGAAACAACCAGCCAAGGTACGCCAGTCCTTTGCAATATAAAATCTCTAACATAGAATCTAAACTCTGTTGTAAGAAATTATGCCAAATTTATGACTTTAGTGAAGGTTTCACCGTTGATGATTCCTGGTCAATAATAATGCCTTCACTTTCCCAGTTGAACAGTTCTCCTGACACCTACCTCATCAGAAATAAAATAGTCTACCTGATCATTTTTTTTGGGGGGGGGGAGGCTGTCCTAAAAGATACCAACTATTTTGTGTTACCCTGTTACAGTTCTGTAAAGCATATTACTGGTTAATTAATTTAATTCAATAAAAGGACAGGTTATTAAAGGACTATTCACAAATGAGGTCTGAGACCAAATATTTTGACAAGTTTTCATCCCTGCCTCGCCTAGGAGTTGAAGTCCAGAATGGCCCTGCTTTCCTCGTTACATTTCATTTTCTTGCCCTACACAGAACCTACTTGAAGAACTCACCTTGCCTGGCTGGTAAGTCTGAACCCAACTGATGATTCCTTGTTGAGCCCCACCGACTCGATAGTGATGACATCATCCACGGTGGGCTCGGTGGAGGTGAAGCGGAGAGGATATCGCCAGACCCCGCCGGTTGCCGCGGTAACGCACAGCTGTACGTCATGGCTGTGCAAAGAACATCAAGAAGAGAAAGCATAGAGTCCCACACTGAACTGCTATTAGCATACAAAATGTTTGATAAGCAGAAAACAGTCACCAAGCAAATTTCATGTTAATTACATTGCCTCTGACTGGCTCCCTGCCAATTCTTGCTGATTATACAAATTTGCTAAGCATTAATTTCTGGGCTTGCTTAGCCCAGTCTTCAGGTTATGCAGGGTTCCAAATCATACTCAACTCATAAAGCACACAAAAAACAACACACCAATAATACAAAGTCTTAGGCACATGTACCACACAAAGTAAGAGAAGAAAACCCAATGGTAAACGGACAAATGCCAAAAATAGTAAATCTATCACAATAAGTTTGGAATCGATGTGAATATTTTTAATATAAGTGCGATTTAAAGAAGATAAAAGATATTACCTTGTATTGGAATGCCATTCTTCAAATAACTTTGCCAATTGCAAGTGTATAAATAGCCAATTAGAAAGCAATACCATGGGACTGAATGAAATGAAATCTTGCCAAGGTGATGTGCAAAGAATTCAGAGGACTCACTTCATGACTTTGAAGGGAGCAAAGACCACATTGAAGACCAGTCTGACGATACCAGACAGCTTGTCTCTCTGTTTGCGCACCAGGTTGAGGGAGACTGCATTCTCTAGATGGGCTTCAGCTTCTTCATCACCGTAGAGAACGTCAAAGGAAAACTCTCTGGCTACCGTGTTTCCTGGGAAGAAACAAAATGGTTTCATTTACTAGAAAGTTGGAAATTAGAAAATCTTAATAACTATAAAACTATTATAAGTTTCCTCCCATCATTTGGCCATTTTAAGTTGATGTCAAATGCAATTGGCAACTGCATAGAAATACATGTATACTAGTGCCTCCACTGTCAGTCAATATGCATGAGTATATGAAATACTGCTGTTCAAATAGTTATCTCAATATCTCCACAAACTCTCCTAACCTTCTGTTCTGGGCACAGTCCCTTCTGGTTCATAGACAGGCAAAGGTGCCCTTATAACCAGTCTATATATATATAGAATCTCAGGCAGGCTATAGTGCCTTTAATCATTGGTCATTATATCTATATTCTCCCTAGCATATATTCAATAAATACCTTCCCCGACCACTACACCATCTGTTGTATGAGCTTTCTCTAGTCCTTTAGGGGTGACAGCTCTAGTCGTCACACGGCGTTGGTCACCGCTGGCAGAGCTGGGCACGGCACCAGTCAATGACACCTCCAACCTCTCCTCAATACGACTGCGTGCCTGGCAGCTGATGACGGCTCCACGATCGATGACGGGCTGCGACTCGGGAATACCGTGGATGGGGTAGAGCCAGCGGATATCTCTCAAGCCGCCCTGCATGTCTCGCTGATCATAGTCCCTGGAGTAAAAAAGGGAGGAAATTTTGAACAGTTTGCGTTGCAGTTTTATCTTCTACTTGTTTATGTAATGAAGCTAACTTACCCCAAAAGTTGCCAGTGAAATTAAGCTCAATTCTCACAGCCTTTTAGATCAAACAGTGCCTCATCTAGATCTCCCACCTACCTCCTGGAGTGAGGATGATCAGGATCCCGACAAGGCTCATATTCCCAACTAGACCCATCCTCCCTCTTCACAGACACCACACACAGCGCTTCGTGTAGCCTCATGCTGTCGGGGGCAAAGGTCAGGGGGATATCCAAGGTGCTCTTAGATGCCACTGGAATCCCTGTAGTGTGTTTCAGAAGCAAGCAGAAGGCAGAGTCTGTCTGGATCTTGTTGCGTTCCAGCTTGCCGCGAGCCCTGTCCAGTAGATCTGTGTTATCTGTGTGATGGTGACATAAAAAAGACACCCCTGTTTAGTTTGGTACAACCTTATTTGCCTTTCACCTACAACTGTCATTCATATTCAAATTAGTCTAGTGCCACCAATGTTTGATTTCAGGCGCTGGCTCATTCTTCATTTTCCAGCAACGTCCTATTTATGGCATTTATCCTGTCTCCGTTCTTTTACAGTTGGAAGTAGTAAATAAATAATTGCTGAGAATGATCCTTTAATTTGAGAGTGCTACATGTGTGGATATGCAGACCATGCATGGTTGTTTAATACAGGCTGTGTGAATCAAGTGGTCCTCTGCTGGTTCAAGGGCTGTTTTCCAATTCTCTACTCTGTCTGAGGCTTCCTCCCCGAAACCAATCCCCGATTGTGGGCCTGAAGCGTTTAAATCAAATTGGATTACTGTAAGTTTTTGCTCTCTTGTATCTTATATGATGTTTTGTGGCACTATTAGACTAATTAGTGCGCTTACAGCTTCAAAGTCAGCAAGTTAAAAACAGTTGAAGCATGAGACGGAGCTGATGTAGGGTATTGGAAAGCAGCCAAGTGCTCTGCAGACCCTATGTGCAGTGCACGTGTGCAGTGGGTGTGGTTTAAACTGAAATGACCTCACACTTCAAATTTGACTAGCCTCATCTTTACAGTGTGATCATGACTGAAGTTGATTGGTCACACAAGCATATTTTAGTACTGGCCTGCTGTTCAGGGGTAACAGCAAGTATCAACGATCATTTCGCCACTGCTTACCAGTCAATACTACGTCAATCAGGACAGATTCGTTGAGCGGGTTCCTGAAGGGTATGATCAGTGAGGTGTTGGACCCTAGGATGGCGCTGACACTGACTGGGTCAAGGGGCGTTGGGGTCAAGCCCGTACCCGAGGCCATGAAGACCCAGTCCCCTAGCTGCTCACAAGAGAATGCTACCCGAGCTAGGTGGTTGCCTTGGCCCAGGGAGGAAGGCATGAATTGGATGGGAATCTCCAGCATGGAGTGGGGCGCCAGGATGATCTGGGTATCAGGAAACCAAGACAGACATAATTACAAGCCGAACACTCTAAGTCTACAAAGTTAGATCACTTGTGGTCCATTTCAATGTTCTCCTTTGGATCAGGAAATTCAGTAGACACAGTTCAGTAACTAAATATTGCTGTAATGCAATGTTCCTGTCAGGATATCCACTCATGAAACTCCTACTCTGACCTGCCAAAATAACTTTAAACCCGAAGAGATGTTCTCCAGCCATGTCAATGTCCTTGAAATATATAAAACTGCATTCATGTTTTGCCTTGTTGTGAACCACAAAAAATGTAAAAAAAACATTTCTGCACAGTCATAAAATCTTTTCCAGTAACAAGCTGACATAAACTACGAAGTATGTAAACATGAAACAAATTTGAAAATCTAAATTTCTCTGAAGTTACCTGATTTGACCTTTTACAATTAATCCGCGCTAAATATTATTTCAACAAAACTGTAGTTTCGTGTTTACCTTCTTTAATGACTTTTCTGTGACAACATTCTTAATTCTTTGACCCCTTCGCTACGGAGGACTGCTACTACCGCACCGTCGTGTGAGGATTAGTGCATACCACACATACAGTCTATTCACCATGCACCTGCTGGTTCAATGGGGCCTGCTGCTGGACAAAGCCCTCCATTCAGGGCATGCCACAGCCCAGCAGTCGCGGTCAAAATAATCCCGTTGTGAAGGGGTTAATGACACACAAAAATAAATGGAAATGCCAAGTGTGTTTATGTCTAGGAAGGTGTGGACCAAACCAAAACATGCCTTACAAACCGATTCTCAAAGATCTGTAGATAGACCAACTACACGAGAGTTTCAATACCTTAGTTCCCCCTTCGACTTCCAAGGTGAAGTTGTTGGTATTGGAGCAGCTTGGAGTCAGCTCTAAGGTCTCCTCCGTTGGGTTGCTGAGAGAGATGAACTGCCAATTCCATTTACCCAACTCACACTCAATGTGGGGGAGAATGGTAGGTGCTGGGGTCTCGGCAGTCAAGCTAAGGGTGTACCAGAACTCCCCAACGGTTTCATTCTGGAAGATTAAGCTGAAAAGCAGGACAGAAAAACAGCTACCGTACGTAAGCTGGTGAAAAGCAAGCTATAGAAATAGTTGACAAAAAGTGTCTTCTAACTGGGTGGGTTTTTTGGGGGAATTTTAGGGATCCTTTTTCAAAAGCTGCAGTTATATAGTTGTACTTATGACTATGAAGAGAGGTAATTATGATCAAGGACAGGCCAAGCATTTCTGGCACTTGAACTTCTGTTGCTCTTGGCAGGGGATGATTTATTTTGTGTCCTTTTTCGGGGGAAAGGAGGGTATACAAATTCTGAGAAATAAACAAGCACCAGCCAGTGTGTACCATGAAATATGCTGAGGAATTGAGAGAAGTTTCACAGCTAGTTGATTTTCATAATTCCTACATTTTTTAGAATTTGATAGATTTAGTAATCCATTGATTAATGTTAATCTCGCACCTTCCTTCGGACTTCCCAACGATGGCTGGAGCATATACCAACTGGTACATCTTCTTCTGGCCCGGGGTTAGCGTCACCTCCCCTTCTCCTCTAAGACCCTCCCCCTCGATGACCGTCGTGAAGGTCAGGTCATCCACAGTCGGGTTGAAGATCTCTACCTCCATGACCACAGCCGACTGAGCTGCACAGAGGATGTCGATGTTGCGCTCAGGGGGAGGTGGGCTGCAGCGTACCTCGATGGAATACCAGACACGGTAGCCGGGCTTGGATTGGTGGACATGGACAGAGGCGGAGCTACATGAGGACTTGCTGCTGATTGGTCGTGTGCCTGAATCTGGGCGGGACTGGGTGTCGCTATCTCCATTGGCTGGCTCATCCCTGTGGAGACAAGAGGAATTTCTTTCTTGAAACAGAAACAGAAACCAACACAAGGAAGAAAGACAAACTTAAAAATAGGAAGCAGTAAATCTAACAATTAACCACACGACTGGAGTCATATTACTGACCAAGCAATGCTAGTGTTCAGCGCATGTTCATTATCTCAATCTTACCCAAGCCATTAAAACACTGCTAAAACAAAGGTAAACGATGATTGATAAAAATAAGCTTACTTGAGATTATCGGTGCTACCAGCAATGAAGGACAGGATTCCCCTGAATGTGCCACGCTTCCATGGTGATACAGTTATGGTGTAATCTGCCTCTTTGCCTGATAAGACGGTGACGCTCGGCACAGCACCGGTGACGATGGAGAGGTCGGACACGGCGCGGTAGGTTAACTTTTGTTGGGTGACGTTAGGTACACGAATCACCCGCTTCATCCTGCGTTAGGACAGAACGTAAGATGAGATGGGACACGTTACTCCACACCACAGACACCATAAAATTTAACACAGTTGCTACAGGAAAAGCAAGTCTTAATTGGGACCAGCCTGTGTTCGCAATTGGGACCAGCCTGTGTTCCCAAATGAGAACAGCCGGAATCACTAAATGGGAACAACTAGTATTTCCAACTGGTTACAGCCGGTACTGCTGATTGAAAACAGCCTGTGTTCCCGATAACAGGTGGTTTTCTTAAAAGAACCAGCACTTCTGACAGCATTTCTGTACTTACGACTGCCGGGCCTGGCACTCCAGGACAACATGATCCAGGGCCAACGGTTTCTGACCCTCGCCTTTCAGTCGGAAATGGTGCTCCGTTCCATCCTCGCTGTTTGTCAACACCAATTTACCCTGATGGAGAAAGTAAAACCAAGGTTCTAAATGTAACTTGTTGACCAATCCTCAGGTTCTGAATTCTGTGAAGTTCTGACTAGTAAATCAATTTGGAAGAAAGCATTCCTTTTGACTGTTACTAAAATCCTAAAAATGCACTTAGCACTGCAAACCCTTTGTAAAGAGGTGATCTTTCTTTTCAGTTCTTAAGATTTAGAATCGGCAGATTTGATACATCACAGGATTCTGTAAAAATCTCACGCGTCAATCAGATTGGTATAAAAGCTTCATAGGAAAGAAAAAAGAGAAGTGAAGTGGGCATGGAAATAGAACAGATCACTGGAGTAGAAGATTGTGCAAATCTCATTCAAGGTAACACCCTGTGCCTTGTTTGGACACTATTTGCAAAATGCTTCCCAATCAATGCTGTGTCAGTGGTGTGGTATTTCCCAATGCAAGTACTGTCTGTACTTCAAATGAACACCTGTGCTACTGTGATCATTAAGTATTAGGACTGTGAGTTTGTGACTGCTGTGACCAATATCGTGCCTGGCTCTGTAAACATGTATCCAGTCACTGGTGTCAATGTGGAGAAATTCGGTTTATGCACAAGAGTTCCCCGGTATCCAATAAGCCTTAACGTGCAACAAGAGTGTATGCAATCTGAAGACTGGTTCCCGATCTTCCTTTCAAGTTGAAACATAAATTCCAGTCACACTGCACCAGTTTGGTGTAAGGTAAGTGAGAGGGGTAGAGTGTGCATATAGGGGAGGGAAGTGTGCCATAACACCTTACCACATAATCAAGCTTGAAGTGGGTTTTACCACCTTCGCGAGCAGGCTTGTTTGAAAAGTTACCATATGACGGAAATTTATACCCAATGTCACAAAGCAGGAAATCTAATACAACTTTTAAAACGACTTAGCCAGCCAAAACAAAAATATTTCAATAGAGAATCTATAAAAATGAACAATGTACACAATTAACTCGGTGTGATGAGTCAAGAAAACTCTCCTTTACAATGTACTTCTGCATTTGACAAGCAATAAAACAAAGGGGATATAGACTGTTTAGAATGAATTCATATTTCACTAAATGAGGCACTGTCATTCAGATCTTCATTTATGCAGATACATATCTAAAATATTCAAGACTGATAAAATGCAACACAATATCTCAACAAAATGGACAAGAATGATTGGTCAGGCTAGGCACCAAAGAGGGCTACTGGCAGCAGATAAAGTAGAATATGAAATGACTTACAGAGACAAGAGTCTCATAGGCTGGTCTGAACATGAGCGGGTAGATCGTAGTCTGCATAGCTTTGGCTAGAATGAAGGGTGGACCGTAGAATCCTTGACCATCAATGGAGGCAGACAGTGGCCAATCAACACTGGTCTGATTAACCTGGATGGAAAATGGCCCGTCCAAAGTGACTAGTTGGCTCTGTTTGATTGCTATTTTAGAATAGAATTTTACCTCAGTAGAAAAAAGGATGCTCATTTGACAATATTTCTTCTGCAATGTACTTGTAAGAGAGACCTGACCCCATTTCTCAATACTTCAGTGACTCTGGATGCCAACCAGTTTCTTAGAATTATACTATTCACTTTTTTTTGCTTTCAGCTTATTGTAAGAGCAGCTTTCTTAATTACTACGGCCAAAATCAATTTCTCAAAGAAGATAAATTGTTTGGGAGAAAGCTTGAGAAGATTTCTCGGTTTTGACAGAATCTGACTCATTCAAATCTTCTGTTCAAATCAAAACAGACACTAATTAATCCACAAATAAAAAGGCGCATAAGTATAACAAAGTCTTTAAAAAATCTGCCAGTTCAGCATCACAGTTTATAAATATCAAAACAAATTCATTCTGACAAGGACTGCTTACCAGTGGTATTTCTTGTGAGACCGACTGATGAACCGGTGCAGTGAATTCAATGTGAGCCGCTGTCCCTTCAGGATTGACCGTACACTCTATCAAGTACACCCGGATGTCATTGGGTGACCGCAGGACAACACGGCATGGGTAGTGACCGGCACTCTTAGGGGTGAATTTGACCGGTAGGCTGACTGTTCCATCGTCCAGAATGACACCTATTGGCCAAAGAATGAAAATATTCAACTTCTCACAATTTGACTAAAGCATGTCAAAACTACCTTAGACCTCAATACAGAAAAGCATAAGATGATTGATTTTCACTCTAATGGTATTAAGTAAAACAACAAGGTGTTGTCAGATCAACTTTGGCATCACATGTCAATGACATTTTTCCACACATCTGTTACATCCGACCTTTTGAACACAACCAAGACTTTCAGAAACTTCTTGGCTGCACAGCAACCAAAAGTATCCCACTACAAGAGTTTTGGTTCCAAAGGCATCCTTGATAAAAGACAACAAACACAGTATTTGAACTTTCATGAAATTTTTAAGATGCCAGGAAAATTTCTACCTGTATTTCCAACCAGCCCGGCCGGAGATCGGTCCACCATGTGACCATTGGTGACAATCTCTGCCGCTGACTTGGGCTTCAGGGTCAAAGGTGAAGGGACAAAGAGTGTAGATGGCGTCTCAAAGTACTTGGAATTAACTTCCACCATGAAGCGAGTGCCTTCTGGTTTGTCTGATTTGGTGTTGGGGTTGGCACTAGTTTTACCTGAGGGGTAAGGATACAGAAATGTCTAAGATGCTACAACTCTGATTTGATGAAATTACTCTCAACGATCTGTTATCATCAGGACTGTGCATGGGGCTGTATGATGAGGGCCTGTGAGAGATCCTCTTAAACTGACGGGGGGGATTTGAACCAGTAACCTCCTATTAACTTGCGCAGGCATCTCTACTACTCAATCTACTGACCCTCTCAGGGATTTACTGC
>NW_019091403.1:914015-982562 GCF_001949145.1 Acanthaster planci | reverse complement strand
GCCATGAAGGGGTTAAGTAACTTGCAAATTCAATTCAAATAGAGTCCAGAACCCTGGTTGTCCAATTACATCAGAATTCTCCAGACTAATACACTGTTGGTATTTCAGATGGTTTGGGGCGTGCTTAACGCCGGAAAGTTGCTGTCCAGAAATGGTCTGGTGCCTTTGTGAAATACCTTCCCATTACAATACGTGCATAAGGGCTGGGTGTTTTTCTACATAACTCTGCGAGGGCTTGCTCCAAAGTAATTGAAACAATTACTGTAACAGTCTCGAGAACAGACCTTATTCACTGGAAGCCATTTTCAGCCTAAACTGGCTTCGGTTGGTGATGGATTTTACTTCATACTTTCATTTTTCTCTCCAGTTTTTTAAATAAAAAGTTTACCGAGTTACAAATTCGATAGGGCTGACTTTTGAATGAAGTCTATTCTATCCTGATTATACAAGTGTAAATGGCAAACCAGGGACTCAAGGCACTCTTCAACTTGATTGAGCCAGTTCCATATTCCGACAGCGCATGCCCAAAATGATGAGGTTATTAGGATGGGCAGACAAGGTCTGCCCTATCAGCGCAACCATATGCAAACTCACAGTGCATGCTTTGTTCATTAATACCAACTGGTTCAATCACTAATGGCTTATCACACTGGATGACTGTCCACTCCTCAACATCTTTACCTGCAGCAGCTGCACTGCTGATCCTGACGCTATGCTTTGTTGGCACGTAAGGCAGCGTTGAAGGCATGGGTAATCCTGCCACTGCTTCAATAGAGTACAGGAATTCCCCAATGGACTCATTGATGAAGAGGATAGAGCACTGTCGCTTGCCAGTGTGGAAGGGGAGGAAGTCGACAGCGATGACTGCCGAGCCATGGCTGTCGAGCTGCAGAGACTGACGGGCGCAGTGGAAGGCACTCAGCTGGTTACCGTTGTCCTCTGAGTGGGTGAAATGTGACAGATTATTACATGATGTCTTGGATACTGCAATTTAATTGGCCAAGGCCCGTTACTTGAGACTGTTTCAAAGAGAGGGCGTGGGTACATAAAATTCCGTTGAAGCATTCTTGATATTGTCCTTCTTGGTACATTTCAATATTAAACATTCTTCTTTGCAGTTCCATTATGGAAGAACTTCCCTGAGTGTGCAACTGTTTAACCAAACAAAAATTCAGACAGATTGCAAAGAAACTTTGGAGATGTTGAAACTACATGTACTTTATGTATTAACCTTGAAACATATTACACGCATAAGGCTTGTTTCTTTTAGCCTAGGATAAGAGTCTTACAAGGGTGTATCTATTCTCCAAAGAGACACTTTGCACGTAATCGGAGATAAAAAGTGGAGGGTATAAAGTATTGAATAAGTTCAGGAAAACATGGAGGGTGTGATGGACTCACGTTCAAACATTTCCGTCCTAGGGCTCTGATCATCTTGCTTTGGTGGACTAGGGGTCCGCTCCTTCTTCTGACCGTGGTCTGTCTTAGAGCGGACCTTCTTGGGACCTCCTTGTTTCTGGTTCAGCAGGCCTGTCTTCTGGGTGGTAGCATCAGAGCCAGGGAAGGGACTCTTGGCTTCCACGAGGACAATGCGGAACTCTCCGGCCTGGTTAAATGGGTTGGTCACCTCCAACTCGACCTTGTGAAGCTCGTAGCAGGGAGACTCACACTTGACTGTTGTCTGTGTCAACAGAGAAATCATGAGAATACCAGATTATGTCATCTCTCAACAAATCTGTTGTTCAAAGTTGTGACCAAATCTCACAATATGAGGCTTAATGCCATTTTTTTTCAGCAATTCTGTTTTTAGCTGCCACTGACAGAGAAAACGCAGCTTTTTGTTTGATGTATCACTCAGTTTGGCATCCTAGTGACAGAGGACATTAGCTGGGTGAAAATGTTGAATGTGTTTCTGACATCAGATTCTTTTAAAGCCCTTGAATTCAAAAGAGGCCCTGACAACTTGTGATTCAATTTTAAGGTTGGATCACATTTAGTTTACAGCCTCAGCTGTTGGTTAAATTCCTAAAGTTTGTGATTACGACTGATGTCATTTGAGCACTCTTCCATTTCATTTCAAAGGGATCACAAAGAAAAAATTGAAACTTACAGAGGGAGTAATGTTATCAATTGAAGTCCTCAGATTGAATACTAATGTAGTACCACAAGCAGCACCAGCCCTCCTTCCAACGAGTACCAGCACGCCCTCTGCGGGTCGCAGGAACCGACTGGTGAACTCTACGGCTAGATCGTGCTTGCCCCGGGGTGCGATGTTGACCGTATTGCCCTTGGGTAAGGTGAAGTCACGGGCGTCGCGGCCGGCTATCATCGCATGGTACATCAAGGGTTTGTTGCTGGGGTTGGTGAGACGCACCTTGGGTTATGTACATGGAGAGGCAAGTGATTACAAACGGTGTGACAAATATGGTCATGTGTATGTGACAGTTATGAGAAGGGTATACAAGGAATGCTTTTAACAATGGATACATCCCACCACCATTTGGTACAATGCACAAACAGGTTTATAGGAAATCTTTGCATTTGTTGGTTTGAACTTTTACGCTACTAGAGCTTAAAAATTATAGAAAAAAAATGGGTTCAACAAGGTTCGTGCAGAGATGCATCTGATAGTAAATGGAAACCCACCTGACGTGCAACACAGGCATGCAGTGATCCCACAAACTCAACAGTGGTCCGTGGTGTGTACTGAGGAAGGCGCTGGTACAGATGAACGCACAGCAGCAGCAGGGAAATAGGGTTGGGATCAGTGACATCTATAGCCTGCCAAAATATCGAAAATAGACAGATGTTCAAACAAAGGCGAAATAGTCTGACTACTGACTAGCTGGGAGGGCAATGGAAATAGTACATATGAATGAACTGCAGTAAGAGAGAAAAGAACTGCAGTTATACCATGATCAAATGGTATACTACTAGAAGGGAAATAGTCCAACTGTTGACTGGCTATGGTCAATATACTCAAGTTCATAGCAATAAAGGCACCAAAATTGGGTTAATGTGGTATATCTAAAATCAACACATAAATCTGTACACTCTCCTATTCCAAAAAGAAAACTAAAAAGTAAGAGTATTTCCTCGTTTCTACCGACCTGAATATCATAGTCCAGGCCAATATATCTGAATGCATTGACCACTTTGAGGGCATTATGAAGGCACTGCTCAGCAGTGGCTGGCTGGGTATACATGCTCTGTAGATGGCTCTTGATCTGAGACAGAAAAAAATCAAGGACAACGAAAAAAAAAGGATGTTTATCTCACTGGATCAGGACATTCAGTGAAGGAATCTCTTAAAACACTGCAGACACTGTGGGTGTGCTGTATAATATATATGCCAGTTTTCAAGCTCATGTTGACAATACTATCAGATATAAGAACTGTCCTGGGTGGAGGGTACATGACACCTGATGAAATAAACTTCCAATTGGTTAGGTAGGTATCAAAATGGTGGGGTGGGGGCTTTTCCCCCCATGGCATAAGTTTGGTAAACAAGCAAGGAGATGATGCAGAAACGGATGTGCCACTGACAAAAGAATCCCACAACAAATGAAATGAGTTGGATTGTCATTGTTTGGTTTCCAACTCACCAGGAAAGGAACGTGAGCAGCCAGGACGGCGGCTAGCACCAAGCCATCCAGGAGATCATAGTCAAAGTTGACGACCCATCGAGAGGGTGGAATACCACCTGGTTGGATAACAAAAGAACAAGAAAACACTAATACACACTGCATTACAGAGGTGGACACGCTGACGATTGAAAATGATGAAAATGCACACTGAAATGGGGGGGGGGTTGTTTGGAATATGACAGCACCGAGCATGAACGATGGTAATGGTTGGCAAAAAGGAAGTGGATGATATGAGATGCATGATTCCTACTGGCATGATTGGTACACATTCAATGGAGACATTCCTGATAAATCCAAGGCAGCAATATAAGCAGCATCTGCATTTGCAATGAAAAGGCAAAAAAGTCTACCAAGAAAACCTTGCAGACCACATGCGTGACCTCTTCTTGTGAGTCAAGTTACAAAATCCTAGTCATCAGACAAGACACAGAATGCTAAACAACAGCCTTCTAAAGAAGTTCAACACTGTTACATTCACTTGACTGTAGGTCCCTAGGCCGTAGAAAATGCATGCCAAACTTCAAGGACTAATTGAGGGACCACCATTCAACAGATCTACAGACAATGCATAAATTTCAACTGTACTTTCATTTCGAGAGGAAATTACTCTTCGCGGAGACGACACTGCAACAGCTCTGCAGAGAAATGTTGCTGTGGAAAACAAGCACAAACCAACCCTGCACACCAACCTAATGCCTAAGCAAGCAGTTTCAACCAAGCCACTAACAACCTGAAATCATGAAGCTGCATGAATATGGCATTCTGCATTTTGCAATAGGCATCTACAGCAGTGTCCCACACACCAGCAAAGCATATAGACATGTATATATATTGCATTAACTCAACCACAGCTAGCAAAAAGGCATCAAGTTACCTCGAGGAGCTTCAAAATAATATGGCGACTCTGCCAGGAAAAGGAATGGGAGAAATCATAATGCATATCAATGGCCTCTTTGTCTCATCACAAGAAATAATCTGCGAGTGGGCTATCAATGGCATACATCAAGTTCCTTTTAACCTTTCTCAAGTTGCAGTTCAGGTCACGAAAGCAAGCTGGCAGTGTGAAGCATTTTTTTGTATTTCAAAATTTCCAAAACTTGAAGATTTAAAATGTGGTTTACTTTGAGGAAATACAGGAACAAACTCGGAGAAACACAAGCCCCTTTAACTGTTTTCACAGAAGCTAGCAGGTGATTTGAAGGATTTTTTGTATTTTGTAGTTCGAAAATTTGAAGACAATGGTTACTTTGATACTTTGACGGAGACGTACCTTTGTCACAGTCTTTCCATATCTTGTGTCTCTGCTGTTCATAGTGATGGTTCAGCCAGGCCAGTAAGATACGCTCTCCTACGCTGTAAATGTTGCTGCATAGCGGATCCGGGTTGATGGAGGGCAGACTGGAGGAACTACCGGAGGAGGAGAGAGCTTTGAACTGACGGGGCGTGATGCGGGCAAGCACCAGGACCTACAGAGAGAAATAAATGTTGAAAATAACAAACACACTGGAAACGGATCACAATCAAAGCTGCAATCATGTTTTGTTGACTTCCAATTTCTTCAAAGGAAAGCCCCATCTTGCATCAAGAGTTCAAAGTAGCTTGCTCTAAACCAATTCAAAGATGGACTCTTCGTTGATCAAAGCAGCATCAGATTTTAGGGAGAAAGTAGAGCAGCCTGCTTAAGACACTGTCAAAGAACTATTCAAAGTCAATCATGAGATCGTCTGCCCAAGACTTTTCTGGTGACAATTTTTAGAAGCAACCAGCAAAGAGTTCCTCTGGGTTGAAGAAAGTCTGTCCTTTCCCAATCAACTTGCTTCTAATCCCGAGAACATCTCACCTTCAGTGTCTGGAGCAGCAGATCGGTCCAGGCCCTCTTGGAGACAGACTCAAAGAGGATCTCATCCAGAGGTGCCTCCTGGATGCGGATGGCCACAGTGCTCTTGCCTTGCTGCTGAGCCTTCTTCCTCTCTCGGATCTGCTCCTGCAGCTTGACCCAACGCTGGTAATCTTGGGGTTCAAACAGGTACTCTGGCTTGATGTTGGCGATAGATGCACCTTGGCTCCTGCAAGTTGCAATTCGTACAGAGATCAATAAAGAAGCTCTTTAGACTTATCCAAGGAGATGCCATAACTGCTGGGTAACACACTCCCAGGTGAGTTCTTAGGCTCGATGGGGGCATGCTTGTGACAAATCACAACACCCTATTGGTTGAAGAGGCATGTAACATCTTTGTACCACCTGTCCACGAGCACTGTGCCTCCATAGCAATGGCTTCCAATTCTGGTTGTCAAATTACACTACATAAGTTTTCTGGATTTTTGTCTTCACTAGAACCCACTCATTATTACAATACACCACTGTCAGCCTAACTGTGACTTCTGGCAAATAATTCACTGATCAATTATTAGATTGAGATGATTTTTGATACCTCAAGAAAGTCAGCAGCGTAGAGTGTTGCCAGTGAAGCTGCAGGACCCTCTCAGTAGGGTCTGCAGGCAGAGCTTGGTTGATGGGGATTCCAGGCACCAGACGACCACTCATGTGAGCCATCAGGTCATAGATGGTCTTGCAGCGACTACTCTTGGAGTTATTGGTGGCAGGGCTTCCATGGGAGGCTTTGTCACGGGCTTTCTCGGGGGCTGAGTTCTTGGCAACTCCACTTCAATGACGAAAAAAATTTGACCAAATTCAGTTTGCTTTTCCACATAGTTTGCAACACTTGCATAAAAATTGATCAAAACAGGTTATGAAGGTAGTAACTTTTTAACAATGAGAGAGATTTGACTGAAAAAACAAATTGTCAAAACTCTCACAGTCTACTATGACCTGAATCAGCTGCTTTCTGTTCAACACGTACATTACTTTTGCAATATCCTCTGTTTCCTTGCATAAGAAGTTGCATCTACAGATCGTGACTTTAAAAAGCAATCCTAATTCAAACTTAGCCTCAATATGATACAGATACCAGATCAAGAGTTGATGAACAGCAGGGTCACTGTTGTCATAATGACCTTTAAGGAGTCAAGGTCAAAACGTTGGAATACCTGAAACTACGTGAACAGCCACTGCAGTGTGTAATGTATACTTCAAGGCTAAAGTCAACCTTTAGGTCAAAGATTTGAAGGCTTCAAGATGGTTGCTCATCCCAATGTAAGTAACGATATCAGTTCAACTTTCCCACCTCCTGAGTCCCTCCGGCATAGAGACTGGGTTGGGGCCCCCGGACCATCCATGCAGCGTAATCCATCTCTGTACAGCCATCAGGACTTCCTGGTGGAACACCCCTTCCTCTGTGTCTTCATTAGGGAAGGCAGCCGAACCCAAGGATCGAGAAGCTAGACCAAGCCGGCTCTCTGGATCGATGATGGAGCGGTCGGCTACCGCACGGTTGACGGCACCATCACGGGGGGTACTGCGATAGGTGGACTCTGCCAAGGTCAAATCGGACACCACATTTCACGAAAAGCAGATTCAAACGTGAACTATACACAAGAAAATTCTGTCATGCCAGTATTTTTGAACAAATTCACATTTTAATACAAACAAAACTGCTTGTCACTTTCATGTTCTGAATTTCTTGCAACGTATGCATACTTCTATTCACTACTACAGGGGGTTACACGTTGACAACATCCAGCTAAAGAACCAGTATGTCAAACCTTCCTATTTCATGCATTTGTCAATCAATAATTAAATGGTTAAATAAAGATTTCCACAAATTGTAATAAAAATTCACCAAAAATAAGGTATTTTAAAGTTAAACAAAGTTGGAGAGTTTTTGATTTAATTTTCTCTTTATTAAAGCAGGCAATGATGTCATCAGAACCAATTTGGTAAATTTCAAGCCATCCTCATCTAACCTGTGATGCTCTCGGTTGATTCTTCGTAAGTTGACGTGGTCGCTCCAAACCTTGAGCTTGTGCTCGCTGAGCTCCTCTGGGTTGAGGGTCTGCTAGGCGACTCAACGGGGATCATGACGGCTTCCCCTACGTTCCCCAGACTCTCTTTGGAGTTTGCCGTGGAATGGCGACCTCGCAGGGTCTGACCCTGCTCTGTGACAATCTGGAAGTCGGTGCGGTGCTGGGCTACGAAGGGATAGGCCGTCAAGAGACAATTGTCGGCTGTGGCTGTCACTGGAATGGAAAAACTAGAAGAGGGGAGAAGTTTTCATGAGAAAATGTACTTCTTGAGTCAGAATGCAAAGTATCTGGTTTAAATTCTAATGATGAAGCAACCTTGGTGACTCTTTACCCCTATTTAAGCCCTTTCCACATCTATGAGGATCCTTCCTGAAATTTGCACTTTCGTTACAGTAAATTTCAAGGGCATCAAGTCCCATGTGAGGTAATAGTGGTTAGGCTTTGCTATTCTCAATCCTGTGAAACCCTCCAAAACCTCTCAGTGGATTTGAAAGGAATTTTAGGGTTACGTTTACAGATGCTAAGTTTAGTTTCAAACTGATCACGAATGCTGCATGCACATGGCACATAAACTTTTCAATTAACTTGACCCCAGCAGAGATCATCAAAGCTCGAATCAACACTGATGTCCCACAACAAGTCTCTGACTGGGATCCAGAGTGTTACGATCACCTACCTGTTCCCCTGGGTGTCGACAAACTTGACCGGCTGGGTGAAGGACACCGGTCTAGGGGAGCAGAAGGTGACTTTACACTTCAAGATGAAGGGTTCCTCGTCTCCTTCATCCCCACAGCAAGGTTGGATCTTCTGGCCATCGGGGAAAGTCACGCTTAGAACAGACATCTTACTGCCATCGTCCAGTTCAACATCAGGCAGCTCAACATCAATAACTGTCTCCCTAAATCACACAAAATTTCCAATTTATACAAGATGTTTTCAACATTTGTCGATGGTCTACGGCAAAACTTTGACCATCATCACAGATTTAATTACATACACCCATAGCTGTCTATTCTGGACAAGTCATAACAATGTCAAGAGTTCTTACTTTCTGAAGCCGGCCGCTTGGATGGTGAAGTCAGCCGACACCTTCGTGGCCAAGGGAACTGGGGTCAGGACAATAGCTAAGGGGTCAAAGGTCAACTGCGGTGACTTGAGGACGCCATAGAGGTTGATGTGGAGGTAGGGTCGGGATTCATCTTCGTTGAGGATGATGGGAACTTTGGCATGAAATTCTCCAGGCTCGTCTGTGTGGACGGAAAAAGATAAGAGCAAAATCACAATCAAATCATAATCTGAATTAAAATGCACTTTGAATGGAGAAATCTCAATTTACATGAGACATATTTAATCAGCATCTTAGAAATATTACAGAGGAGAGGGTTTTACTAACCTGGACAGAACATGACACCAAGGGGGTAAGTTTCCCCTGGTGCTAAGGTGTCTTTGACACTTCCTCCGCCTTCTTTAAGGGACAGGAATGGCATGCCGTTAGGCATCAGGAATCTGAAGATGCCTTCTTCCATGGCTTTACCGCAGCTCCTCAAGTCCAGACTCCACTTCAAGTTTTTGTAGCTGTTGTTAACCAGCAATGTCCCCTGTGTCTGAGACGGGGAGCCGGCGACTCCAAAGTCCAGGTACCCGGACGGCAGGGAGAAATCCAAGTTGGCATGCGACAGCTGCAGGGGTTGACGCAGTGCCGTGGCGACGATGCGACGACGCGGGGTTGCCACAGTGACCACAACGGGCCGTGGGGTGATGATGTGGTTAATGCTCTTGGTGGAGGGGGCAGGAGTGGGCGGGAAGGGTGTGGATTCTGGAGTGGGGGCATCGGTCTGGTTGATGGAGACTGGCATGGTGAAGTCGTAAGATGCGACCTCAGTGGGTTGGAAGTTTAGTTGACACTGGATAGTCTGCATGCCGCCCACAGTCACCTTGTAAACACCTGGGTTCATAGTATCCTCCGATTCTAAGCACGAAAAGATAACAAACAATTTTACATAGATTAGAGGTTGACTGCATTATGTCATACAGAAATGAAGAAGTCAATTTGGGAACAAGGAAAAGCGGCTTCGTTACCTTCCATGACGTCAGCGTCAAACTTCAGAGAGAAGTCTCGGTAACGTGAGAGATCAAAGACCACCTTGGCTCTAGTCCTGGCTTTGTTGATGAGTTTGAAGGGCACTGTCAGACTGGATGCACAGTAGACGCCACCAAGTTGGAATGTCGGCTGAAAAAAAAAGATGAGAGTTTTCTTACTCCAAAGCATAATCACAACCGCGATTACTTTATAAATGACAAATATCACATTGACTTCAAAGCCTTTGTAGCCTGGTACCATGTTACTGACGATGCTCAAGAGCATGTGTTGGGGTACAGGAATCAGATAAAAGCTCCCGCTGGTAGGAATGACTATAGAGACAACTATTAGGCTGCATCCAAATCACTTGACCATGGCATGAAATTACACATTACTCACTGGGAACTGGCCAGGGCCACTACCAGTGACTAGTGAGTAATTTCTAGCTGCAGCTAAGTAATTTGGACACGGCCTAACTGACACATGGAAGCGATCGGTAGTGAAGAGATGGATGGAATACTTATAAGTAATGGCAGATTTCAGACTTACCACATCAATGTCTACCATGGGAGGTTCCACAGTGCCTCCCATCCTTAGCTCGATTGTCTTCCAGCCTCTGATAGCCACCTCAAGCCGGGTGTCAAACTTCATGACGGCTCCCGGGGTAAGGTAGATACCCAGCTCAGTAGTGCCACCCACCGGGACCACGCCCTGGACTGGAGAGACTGTCAAGCCGGGCACTGGGCTGGGATCCACTACCTACGAGACAGGAGAAGATTTGAAGAAATTGGGTCAAATCACCGCGAGTTAAATTCCCAGAGGCGCGTTCATGACACAACAGTTCTCTGTTAGATATCCGGCTTGCCTTTTTCTTGGCATACATCTAAAAAGCTACCATGAAAGCACAGTTTTGCTGACAACTGCTCAGTATTCCATGGACTGGTAAAGATATACGCCAAACAGAAAGTATGCTAACGTTTTTCACTATACAGCAGAACACTGGTTTAATAGTGAAATATTAGACACATGCTGGGGATAATGACATGGTGTGGTACCTGGAAGTAAGCATGGTTCTGGCTGGCATTCTGCAGTACAGCTGACCTAGAGGTGGTCAGATGAAGAGGGACCTGACCAAACAGTACACGTCTCTCCATGAACATCACCTGAGTGGGACCAAGCTACATAAACCAAAAACATAATCACAAAATCCAGTCTGAAACTGTTGAAACATCTCTTAAAAACATCCAAGTCTGCACACATTTCAAAAACATTCTAAAAACAGGCTTTTTTCACTAAAATTTTAACTTCAATACCCAAATAGTTTGATTACAAGTTTGCATATTCTTAGTCTCTTTACACGACTCAAGCAGACTAAATATGGACATTGATAAAACTTCTCCAAACACAAAACTGTAAGAATTTTTGTGAAGGAATGGCAAGATCTCCTCAGAAAGCGAAATGCCAATAAAAACACTGATTGTCCATAAAATCCATCTCACTGACTGAACTTACATCAGCAAAGCATTTGAGTTTAAGCGTGTCTCCGCCATGGACTTTCAGAGCAAACTCTCCGTCCTCTGGAGCGTGGTAGGACGGATGGAATACCACTTCACACTCCAAGTCCTTCTGAGGGTCCACAGTGCCTGAAACAACAATTACATTAAACAACTGACTTGAGGCTTGTACATTTTCCAAGGTGTTACCGGCAAACAGCTGAGTTGTTCTTGAAGGTGTGGACAGGGGTTTTTTCTAGTCTGTTATCTGATATCATTTTCCATCTCTTAATTGATTAACCTCTTTTTATTAAGACTTTTCAGTTTCAGTAATTACTCATTTACATCATGCATTAATTTCCATTCAGGCCACTTTGCCATTGCATTTTTTTTATTGTGTAACCACAGGCTGCCAATTTCATGTTTAAGTTGGCTTGAACTGAAGTGAGCTTGAGTCATGGGTTGGACATACCAGAGGCGGGTCTGATGGAGAACGCTGTGCCCCTCTCGCCCAGGATGGGTTGCCATGTGAACTCTGCTGGATAGTTACGGGAATTCCGCAGCGTGATGATGTCCCTCAAGCCTAGGTATAGACAAATGACAATGCTATCAGGACACCATTTATAGAGTTGCTAAGTAGGAAATGTTGAGCAGGAATTGAAGTGTACAACAATAGTCAGCAGAGAACCGGTTTCAAGACACATGAAGCGCATCATGTGTAGGCCGGTAACCGGATTTTGCTGAGCATTTTTCTTGGCTTAGCAACTCTACTGCATTGAACACAACGCTTTTCCATTTATGAATGTAATGTAACAGGTAATGTATTCACATCAGTTTCTAAAGGCTAGTGGAAAAAGCAATGACAAGCTAGCTGAGGTGGGACTCTAACCCATAACCTCCTACTTAGCGGTGTAGATGCCTTTTAATAGCAATTCAGGGTTGGCTGATGAATTCCAATCTGATACAACTGTATTAGGCCTGTAACAACTGAGGACATTAATTACAGATGGCTCTAGTCTGAAATCATTGAGTTGGATAAGTAATAAGCACTTTTCGACAAGTCCTAATTGACTGGGTTTGGTCAGTAGATAATAGTTGTCTCACCTGCTTCTGCTGGCATTCCTGGTGTAGGCCTGAGTTCTAGCCTCTCTGTAGACAACTCCAATGCCACTGCTACGACATCAGCATAAACTATTACATGTTCCTTGTTGGCTTTGTTGACTGTGTAAGTCACATTCCTACAGACAAGTACGGATAACACAGCATTACGAGAAATAACAATGACTTATGACAATGTCAACTCACTTGCAAAAATACTTAGACACTACTAAACTTCGCTGCCAAATCAGGTCAAGAAAAAATGGCTCTCATAAAAAACTTGGACCAGTTAGTTTTGGTATTAACATAAATAAATTATGATGAAAAATTTACCTGATTTATTACGAGATAATCAGAAAGAAAATACAATATAAAAGCGCTACATTAGCTTTGAATGAACCCTGATACATGTCCTTGTTTTCAAAGGTTGCAAGATTTCTATAAAGTTGACATTTATTTTCAGTGTCAAGACTGAAACCTCCTGATGAAGAAGCACAAAACAAACTTTAAACATGTTCAAAGTACTTACCTCTGGAAACGTCCCTTGGTGTTGGACTCAAAGATGAGTGGAAGCGCTGCCTTGCAGTTGGGAGGGACAACTTGAGACAGGGGACTGGTCTGTCGCAACTCACGACAATCAATCTAGGAAATCAAGGCCAAATGTTCCAATGCTAGCAGTTCTCTTTATCTCTGTGCCTCCATCAAATTCAATCACAAGTCATTCTTTCTACTTTCTTTTTCAAGGATGTAAACAATAAAAACAGAACTTTAAAAGAGAAAGAAAATCAGTCAAGTAAAAACAGAAAAATGGAAGTAAAATTCAGTTTCAAGTTATCTAATTCAGGGGACTTAGCCAACTAATTTTTAAGCTCAAAAGCTTTGCTGTATGTACTTACATCAACTTCAACGTGGATGAACTGATCTAGATTGTTGATGATGTTGAGCTTCTGTACGCTTGTTGACTTGAGGCACACCTGGCCAAAGTCTATGGTTGGTGGACCTGTATATTATTTTACAAAAGCATGGCGATCAGCTACAACTTATCACAGTGGCAACTTGGAACTATCTTAAATAAGAAGGAGCTGCCACTATGTTGGACAATATACTATCCTGTGCCCCGACCTTTTGCCGGGATGTATAATTGCTACCAAAATTTTCCCTGGCACAAGGACATATGTATGCAATTGTTTTATTTTAATGAAATATAAAGATTTCTTTGCAAATAGTTACAAAACAATTTCCCAAGTGGTTTGATAAGTTGGTCAAAGGTTGCTTTTTGCAAAGCCTGTGTCGATTTTATGGTAAATTCTCTCCGTTTTTACTAAATAAAGAGAGTGTGTTTCTTACACCCTTTTACCGGGAACATTTTTTCTACTGTGATCATGCTCAAGGGCAAAAGCACATAAGTACGCTTACGACCTTTGGCCGGACACATGACGATAAATAAAACAAGCTTTGTCAAATAATCTTCATACTAAACATTTCTGGATCATGGTCTTTAACCTCTATGGACACTGACCGCAAGTTAAAAGACAGACATGCACGAGTAACTGATAGCTTACCAATGACCACTTGATGCAGCTGTTGTGGGGTTAAGATCTTCTTACAATCAGCCTTCTCCTGGGGGGTCATGGGCACAGCATTCAGTCCACGGCTGAAGGGACGAGATGTGGAGCTCAGCTCCTTCTCAGCAAGTTGCTTGGAGCTCAGCATGCGACGAGATTTGTCTCGTGGACTTGGTGCTGTCAAACGCATAACACATGCAGAAACAGTTTAGCCAGACAATTTATGAAGTCAAATCTCTGAATCTAAGTACAGATGTGAACTATTTTTTTTCAAATCTCAGGCTACAAGCTCACTCTTAACAGGTGGTTTTATCTCTTCTAGTTTCAACTTGGACAGTTTCAGCCCAGACGCCGGTTTCAGGCCAATATCTTTGTCGTTGTCCAGCTCAAGAAACTCCCTGAAAGAAACAAGAGAGAGAATAAAATCTCAAAACACTTCTTCCTCTTACGTCAGAGCTGATGGTATCAAACCTAAAAAATTCCCATTTTTCCATCAATCGGAGGAATGAAGACCTTCAGGGATATGCCAACTGCAATCCCACCATCTATAACTCTTTTATTGATTTGTGTCTTAAGATTTTTCATTTGCACTTTGACAAATCATCAATAAGATGAAACTGAAGAAACACATCTTAAGAAACGGAATTTCTGTGAAGTGGATAATGTTGAAAACGAACTTGAAAATGGGTAGAGTGCAATATGTGAAACAAAGATTGATTTGATGCCATGGAGAGACTGCGTAGGTATACAAGTAGTGACAGATGAGAATGAGATCAAGACAAACAAATGAAAAAGGAAAAAGGCATTTCTACATGCAAGTCCATTCTAAATGCAAGAGCATTACTTGAAAGACAAATTAAGTATTTTCAGAAATACTTAACTTAATGGACTAAGAGAGTGAAATTTAGCCCTATGGATGGGTCTGCATTTGTACAACACTTCACTCAGGAAATGAAAAGAGCCTTCCGGACAAATCCTGATACGAGCGGGGAAAGGGGGAAGGACCAATCAAATGGACCCCTGCCCTAAATCTCTTTCCCCATTCCAGATTCTGCACCTGGCTATGGTAGCAATGAGCAGCTGAATTCAGAAGTAAAGGCTTATTAATGATATTGGCATTAGCAGCAAATAACGCAAAGATTAAATGAACCATCAACCTGCAAGGGTGCGGTTCCTGAACTCGTTGCCACCTGTCAGATATAAGCACAAATTGCTAAGTAATTGATCTCATGAAACTCCGTTCAGCGATATATTCTATTTCCTTGTCTTACTTAAAACCTCAAACATCAATTCACTTGGAAATTGGTAAATTTTTTTAATTAAACATACATACCTTATTTCCATTTATAAAATTGCTGACAGAGAGAGTTAGCTTTTATAAGTAAAATTTCACGAAAATGCATGTATCCAGCTGGACCGATTAAAAATACAAATCACTTGTCTTAACATTTGATTTTATTCCACTATGGAAAAGATAACTAGCAAAGAAACCAATTACTCACCGCTTTCAGAGGCCAACCTACCTGGCTTTTGTCTTTCCAATCCTACGTTCTCTGCTCTCTTTCAGGTAGCTATTGTAGATATTCTTGTGCTTCTGAACAGCAGCCAGTTCAACATCATCATAGGCATAGTCTGGGTCGATGTATGTGTGACGTTCCGTCTTGGTAAATATAGTCCTGCATATCCAAAATGACAAATCAGAAAAACATCAACATATTGAAGAGAGAGTCTTCAATCAACATCACGTCATATTTGGATTCTATCCCACATTTCATTTCTTGCTCGCAATGAAATAAAACGCTAAAATACAAATATGTTTAATGGCTACATGAGATTCCGCCTAAACTTTGTCCAGATTCTTTGAAAGACATACAGGCAAATTTAAGACCAAGTCCAAATTATTAGACTTTGGCTAGAAGTCTTACATTTGTCCCTAGGAAATGCAAGTAGCCGCTAACTAGTGGCTTCTATAGGCATGTGTGTTATTTCAGCCATAGCCAAGACATGAGGACACAGCCTCAGCATCAAAAGTCCAACTGACTCACTTGTACTGGTCCCGTCTGTAGCTGGGCCTGATGCTACGAGCCCGGTCATTAGGGTAAGCCACTAGGGCTGTAGAGTCTGGGATGTGGCCAGCTGACTTGGTGGCATGGAGACCCTTGGTCTTAGGGGCTCCTATCATGGCTGCCCGGGGGTCGTAGGGCTTAGCTTCGTCCATGGTGACATCAATGAATTGACCAACCTCACCGACAACAAGGGCTGTGATGCCTGGCAAAGAGAAAGTAATACAAATGATATGATCAATCATGCAATTTGGGAAAGTGGGTCATGGAATGAAAGAAAGATAAGAGGTCCAAATGAGAATAAAGTCCCACGTTCCATATCACTGGCTGAAAAACTGATGATGCGCCTCTTTTGCATGAAACGGCAACTAATTTGTCCAAAGCAAAATGAACCATTTAAAATATTCTCTGTTGAAACCGTCACCCAAACTGCTGACACAAATTTCAACGATTTATTATCCAGCAACTGTAACAAACTGATGGTCATGGCTTATCACAGACTGAATGAAGCATCTTTCAGAATATGACGCAGATTTTCCTCTACCTTTGAGAAATGTCCTCTTAAGTTACCATCTAAACCTGATGAGAATCCAGTGAGTTATAGCAGAGTTTTGTTTGTGACTCACCTGGGTTGAATTTAGGCTCTCTCTTCTTGGACTCGGCATTGGAGACACCTTGAAGGAATATCTGCAGGCCATAAATGGCCTCTAAATGAGTGGCCAGTTGATTGGCCTCCTCTCCTTCATCGGCCACGGATCCTAGGACGTCCATCACCTGGGTCAGTTTGAAGGTTCCGTACTGATTGGGCTTGAAGGAGAAGATCAGATCCTGGGACTCGCCGGGTTTGAGCTTGCCAAAGTATGGGTAGACGCAGAACTGAGCCACTTGGCGACAGACAAAGGAGGCGGGGAGGTGGGCGGAGTCATTACGGAGGGTGCAGAGGGTGTCTACATGCTCACCAACGGGGCAATCACCAAAGTCAAAATGGTTGGTTGGGGAGAGACTGAGAAGTACTGGAAGAGCTGTGCCGGTGAGAGCCACCTCTACTTTGGTGCCTAGAGGAGCATTGAAAGGAAGTTGTAGTTACAAATTTAACGCAAACCTTAATAACACACGTCATGTTTGAATCCTGGCAAATCTTCAAGCAAACTGTTTTTAGGAGTCAGAAGCTGACATCTGTTTGACATATTATCTTGTGGTGGTGCTTGCTAGACAAGAGCAGTCAATGAGACAACACAGTTTGTAAGTTTTGTAAAGTGAATCTGGTAAAACAAGGCCACTGATGATGTAGAATGGCCGTTATAGCCAGGTGCCCGACTTCACACGTGCAGCACGTTTATATTCTCAAATAAAGATTTGTTTGCAAGTCAGTGTATTGCATGATCATTTCAGGCTAGACTGCATCTTACACCATCCCTTAAAACCTGACATGATAAAAGGTGGTGGATAATTAATTAACAGGCCATAACAAAGGAGGACAATACTGTAATGACAGACTCCCTACCTTCATTTCCGTTCTGTTTTCCAGCATCAGTGTCCGCCCCAAACCCTTTGCTGCTCCCAATCACCACAATTTGCATGAAGAGGGCAAAGTCCTGGCGGGGCGGTGGGGAGGCGGTGCTCTTCCAGCCCTGCCGGGCAGTACTGTAGCGAGGGCAGAAACGGAAAAAGACAGGAGCGCGCTGGTAAGGAGCCAGCTTGCCCTGGGAGGGGATGGCAGTGACTAGGGAGGTCAGCTCGTTGGTGCTGGAGCGGACTTTCTCCACATCCTTCGTGGCAAGCGTCGCAACTGTTGACTTTGTCAAATCCGTACCCTGAAACAAATTTTCAACAGTGACTGACTAGATAGAATTCAGTAATGAACATGACAAGATAGCTCAACCGAAATGAACAAAAATCTTTGCTACAAGATCTTGAGTTAGCCCCATAGAAGTATCTTTAAAACTGCTCTTTTCCTGTTCTTGGAAATGCTTTGTGAGAGAAACATATTGCAATTCTAAGTCACAACCAACTTCTTACTGTGGAACACAAGCAAAGACCTGTAGTCCATGCCACAATCATGACCACTGGCCTAGTTCATAGAGCTGACCAGACACAAAAATTCTGATATTAACGCAAAGATAACATTTGCTTCCCTAGAGTAGGAGACCAGCTAAAATCTCATGCACTGTATTTGTATCATTGCTGGTTTAAGGCTAATTGTTGCTTAACACAGACAGCGTCTTGAAATTACTCATGACTCTATGAAAATAAGCTGCAGGCACTGCCATAGACTCGTGTGTAATTTTGCAGTTAAGTGATTCAGGCTGCATCCGAATCTGTTGTCTAGAGCTAGGTCTAGGTCTTCCCTCCATTGGAAATGTGCAGAGATGCGTAGACAATAGACCTAGCCGTAGCTCTGGAAGCCCGTTTCAGACACGGCCTTAGACACAGCTACATAATTTGCTGAGCAAGAGCTTGTGTCCAGACTTCTTGGCTGCGGCTTGAAATTGCATACAATTCTATTGGAAGTGGCTGTAGCCATTACCATAGACTCATGCAGAATTTCTAGCTGCATCCATGGAATTCACACAAGGCCATTTTGTTTTTTCTTTAGCAGCTCCACGTTATTTGACCGACACGCTCATCAACTTACAGCTTCCATTCCCTCTGCTTTCTCTTCCAGGACTGTCACAAAGCTGATAGGGTCCGGCCCGTTATTATACAGCATGGCCATCTGGGTCTTGTCGGTACCGTAGTAGGTGTTGCCAAACTTGATGCAGTCTATCTGCTCATCTGAGTCCGGGGCGTACAGCTCCAGGCATCGCTCCACGACGTTGGCTTTGATGTGAAGGATAGCTGGCTGCTGGGCTTCCAATTGAACTCTGCCAAGAAAACATGCGACGTCAAATCAACGAAGAACAAAAATGTATCATCGGCTAGAACAGTTTCAGGCTAACTGTTCAAATCAATACAAACATAAACTGGAAGCTTCATGTTATCACAGATTCAGCTTGACCAGGATTACATCAAAACAACTTATTTACTTACACTTGACAAGCATTCCAGTAATTTGGGAAGGGTACAGATAATAAGCCAGCTCGGTTAGAATTCCAATTTTTGTTGATAATAGCAATTGTTGTTATACTTACGGCACTTCTTCATTCAAAACTCCAGCATTTTTGGTAACAAATTCCACCTAGTTCACACACAAAAACCAAGAGAGATATAACTTGGCAAGATAAACACACTAGATTAAAAAAAAAATCTTTATTGTTTTTGTGTTTTGGACTCTCGTCACCCAGTTTTGAGACTCAATTCTTTGAACCAGTCAATGAGCTTACCTTAATAACTTGCGCTGTCTTTGGCTGCAGGGTTCCCGTGGAAGGGAATATGGTAATTGGCTGCAAGCCCGTGTAGTTAATCTTGAAGTTTCCTGGCAAGGAGCCGTGATTGTACAGAGATACCTGCGTGGATAGCAGCTTACTGTTGCGTACTACAGTGCCAAAGTTGGCTGGCCCTTCCAAGTCCAAGAGAGGCTGGGGACTGTAACTGTAAGATTAAGAAAACAGAGGACAACAGTTTTGGTAGATACTGAACCAAAATAAATGCAATGTTGTGTGATGGTACCTAGGGATGTTTTACTTACACACAGAGAGGAATCTCCACGACATCTTCATCAACGAGAAGGATTAGACCATCTTGACAATCTTGAGGCTCTTCTGTGAAGAACTCAATAGTCGCGGTCACCTCCAGGCCAGGGGCAACTGGCTTGTCTGGATTCTTCACAATCAACTTGAATTTCTGCAAAATGAGAAAACCAGGATGGAAATTAGTTCTGTTGCAATATTTCTACTATGTTAGTATGCAGGCAAAGTTGGCGATGTGTTGGGGACTGCCTTTTACATTGGCCTTAGGTGAAGTGAGCAGGTGTGGTTCTAGAGCAAATTTTTTCTTGGGGGGAGGGAGCAAGACCCTGCGCATGTGACATCCCCTTTTAACTTTCACTACTGCTCTTTCATTTTGGGGGGAGGGGAGATTTGGGGGGGGGCTTAAAGTTAAAGCCCCCAGCTACCCTGTAGATCTGCGTTTGGAAGTGTGCCAAAAGGCACAAGCAAAAACTTAAGGGTAAATATGTACATTACATAAGCCTACACAGGAACTTAATAAGACAACTGAACAAGTTTCCACAAGAAAATAACCGCCTGCTATCTCAAGCAAATAACAATGTAATAATAAATAAAATTTAAAAACAACAATCTGGTTGCATTTAATGCATTCAGTTAAGTGACACTACCAAGAGTCTCTTAATGAGCCCTTTTCACGTTTCATGCGTGCATGCTCAGAAGATTTAGTCGAGGGGAACAAATTCATGACAAGAACATTGCGTAACGTTTGGCGAATGGATGCTCACAATTTTTATTGCTGTAGACAATTTGTTCCCCTCTAGCTTTGCTCACTTCCTTGCGCGGGGGCGCTATAATCAACACGGCAAGGGAACAGGAAATTAGCTTATTAACAGGTCTAGACCTGAGCATATGTCTTAGTAGTAGGCCTACTAGGCTAGGCCTATATTTGTAGTGCGCAAATCTACTCAACCGAGTCCTCCATGTGAACATGCATGACGTCAAAAGACTAGGCCTAGCCTAAAAGTAAAACAACTTAGGCTGAACTGAACTATTTTTTCATGTTTTCTGAATTTAAAGGGAGCAAAGTTTAGTTTTTATATAAAAGTGTGGATTTTAACCCATAAAGACAAAATTCTTACGTTTGTATTTGGTCCATGAAATTTAATCTGCTTGCTGCACTTGCTGATGTTTTGCACTGTGACACTTCGGACGTGCACTGCGTTGGCCTCTGCGTCCATAAATTCTATCACTGGTGGAATAATTCTGACCCCTGATATATCCCCTGCCATGCTGGCCATACTTTTCAAAAATGTTTACCTATAACTATTTTTTTTACCGAAGTTAGTTTCACATCTAAGTTACAACTTCGAAACTGGAAGCGGCCATGTTGTTTTAAAGTTGTTGCCAAGCAGGAACAGCGCCCGCTCGTGACAGATTCTGCTAATCAACCGCATAGCAACAATGTAAACAACTGTCCATGGGAAAAATTGAGCGCAGCTGGAGGAAATCTGTGTTAGAGCAATTATTTGCAAAAACGAAGTCGTTTGTACCGACTTTATCATCCAAAATGGGGCAGGATTACTATGGTATTCTGGGACTCACTAGATCAGTAATAGATGCGGATATTAAGAAAGCGTAAGTAGTAAAACTTGCCAGTTTTTCACGACAGTTCTTTGCTTTTCTTTTTTTCGCACTAGTTAGTAGTTGGAGCTGAGGGTTGTGTGTAACGTTACATGGTCATGTGCGCCTCAGTCAGTGACACTGTCACTACACTAGTCGTGCTGCGCATCGGGATGCAGTCTGGCTGGCAAGGTTGGGTTGACTAAGTTAAAACGTGGGGGGGTGGTAGCTGTTGAAGACGGTTTGGCCTAAATTCAAAATTGCTTTGGCCTGCAGATGGTGATGAGCATTGTAACTATACATTTCTCTGTCAATTTACACAAACTTCCAGTCTTCCACTGTCTTCCAAAATCTATTCTTGGACATGGGAACTTCATTGCACTTCGTTCACGCCTCACTCAGGCAGACATGACGTCATGCTGACTGCATAAAGAAATCATTCATGGATGATGGGTGGTATTCTAAATCTTTAGTTTGATCATTTTGGGTAAATATTCACCAGGCTCATTTTTTGAGAACATTAGGGGTATAAATTTGAATTATTGTTTTATTTTACAGCTACCGGAAGTTGTCCTTGAAGTATCATCCAGATAAGAACCAAGAAACAGGTGCTCCAGAGAAGTTCAAGCAGGTCTCCGAGGCCTACGATGTACTGTGCGATCGTAAGTTGTATCTAACAAACATTAATCATCTGCAAACGTATACAGCAAGCATGAGCTAAAACATTCAACATTGGCAAGTCTTACACTTTCAATATCACTTGGTCTGTAGCTCGCAAAAAGGCCGTCTATGACCAGTTTGGAGAGGAAGGGTTGAAGAATGGTGTACCTGAGGGAAAGATGGAGAGTGGAGCATGGACCCACGGCTATACCTTCCATGGTGATGCTCACAAAGTCTTCAGGGAGTTCTTTGGTGGAGATAACCCATTCAGTGGTAAGCCCAGGCAGACACAGTTATTCCCAACGTCCAAACCGATTCATTTCACTAAAAACAAAAAAAACTTGTCATGACATGAACTTCAGTAGCCAAGCAACGACTGAAATAACATAGACATACAACATACATGTATCAAAGTTTGGTTCAAATTTTAGAACCGTTGGAGGAAAATGAAGTAAATGAATCGAAAATATACCTTAAATTTAGGCTTGATTGTGGCATGCTGATGAATTAGGCCAGTATCAAAGATGTACTTTGCACAAACTATTGATTAGTCAGAAATAATAGCAGTAAACATTACTTCATATAAAGCAGGTTACTCTTAGCATAAATTACTCTGACTTGGCACCTGTGAGTAAAACGCGGGTACAATAACGTGCTCACAGTTCTTGCACTGTCTTTGTATGTACATGTACTAAACTGCAATCCTGTGGTCAATGACGTACAGAGTTCTTTGATGACATTGACGGTGATCTGAGCATGGGTTTTGGTGGTCTGCGAGGCAGAGGACGGAAGAAGCAGGACGCATCCATTGAAAGAGACCTGACGCTATCATTGGAGGAGATCTTCCACGGATGCACCAAGAAGATGAAGATTTCAAGAAGGGTGGGTCTTAGGATCGCATCCCAAGATGGATATAGGAAGAGTATTAACATGAAACTGAGCACAAGCAAATTCTAGTTTGTGTGATGAATGAACTTTTGTCATTTTCAGGTGATGAATGAAGATGGCCATACTTCCAGCATCCGAGACAAGATCCTGACCATCACAGTCAAGCGCGGCTGGCGAGAGGGCACTCGCATCACTTTCCCCAAGGAAGGCGATCAAGGACCCAATAACGTGCCGGCTGACATCGTTTTCATCGTCCGTGACAAGCCACACCCTCGGTTTAAGCGAGACAGTAATGATCTCATCTTTACAGCCAGAGTGCTGCTTGGTAAAGCCCTGACTGGATGCAGTGTGGAGGTGCCTACCTTGGACGGACGGCTCCTGAATGTTCCCATCAATGACATCATCAGGTTAGCTGGAATTCTGATTATATTCAGTATAAACTGAACAAGATTTCCTTGTGTGTTAGCTTTCAAAGCTTGTGCATCAACTGAGGATGTTTGCCACTAAACAAAGCGTTAAATACATTTTCCACATGAAGGAAAAAGCACATTTCACTCTGAAAGACATAAGCAACGTTGCATTAAACATCTAGTGTGCAAAGCAATTAGGGCAAAATTAAACAAATTCCTGCATTTCATACGACACTGGATTAAGTAAGCCTACAGAAAATCCCTTGATTTAAGTAAGTGGTAATATCAATTGTAGATTTGCCAAGAACCAGACCATGTTTACTTATGTCAACTTTGTTAATATTGAAACAGGCCAGGCTACGAAAAGGTCGTCCCCGGAGAAGGCATGCCACTATCAAGAGCCCCAGAGGAAAAAGGCAACCTGATCATCCGCTTTGACATTGAATTCCCTAAACAGCTGACATCGGAGAAGAAACGCCTTCTCAAGGAAGCTTTGCTTTAAACTGGAGTGGGCACTGGCTTGTCCATGCTGTTACTGCAAAAGAACTGTTCTTGAAATATTCAGCGAAGATGGTTGTAACCAATTGGTGACTCTCATGGGGTATCACGGTTACCAGGCAAGCCCCATACTTCATTACTGGTATGGACAGAGTACAAGCAGAAACATTGCTTCCCTGTCATAAATTAAAATCAAAGCAATATTGTCTTCACTATGCAAGTTTCAGATCCTTTTTTTCAAATGCTTCACAAAGGTAGGCATAAGACATACGTACTAAACTGACTGTTAGCATGTAAAGTACTGTGGTAGGTCCAGCCAAGACTCACAGGTTTGTATTCCAGGGTAAAGAGATTTAAGACAGCAAAAATGAGTCAAATTAATGGCCAGCTCTTGAATTCTGATGTTAAAACAGCTTCCTACCAGTGTTTCATTAAGCAAACCTTGCACTCAGTTCCTAAGAATACCACACTCTTCCAATAAATCTTGTCCCAAATGTACTCCTCACAATTTGCAAGGGTGTTAGATGCTAACTCACTGTACATGTACATAGGTATGTACATGTACATTCATGGGTATACATAAAACGTAATGAAAGATAATAGTTTGTTTTTCCTGAAAAAGAATTTCAGGAAATTTAAACTATTAACCAAACTGTACCGTAACCTTCAAGACAACAATCATCCGTCCTTTCTTAAAACAACTTGATTTTAATGTATATATTGTATGTAAAAAGATTTTTCTTTTGTTGGAATAAAGTCACTTCTAGACCTTACAAAATTTGGCACATGGAATTTTCTTTTTAGTCGTGTTATTACCAATTAAAAAGCTAAGAATTTCACTAAAGCATTTAAAATACACAAGCAAGCCTATATGAGCTTTAAGTAAATGCTGTTTTAATTCTCGTCAATGTCTTGTACTATTTTGGATAAAAATTACAAAAATATTTGATATAAATTTTCACAACTTTATATGATTTGTACTTAAAAATCCAAAAACAACTTTCCAGAAGATTTGACTCAAATCAACAGCTGTATAAATTTATGAATATATTCACTTTCTTGAGTATATGTACAATTCAATAAACGACATATTTCACTGATATCTACAAGCTTGAAACAACTTCCCTGAAGTAAAATCAGACGCTATAAAAGTGAAGTGAAATCAGGCGCTATAAAAGATCTGAAAATTGAAAATATCAGTTCAAAGTCCAACTTTCTTAGATGAGGATTTTATAGAGAGAGTATCCAAATACCTAAATGAAATAACTACAAATTCAAAAATTCTAGTTTCAACTAATAAGAATTTGAAACAAGGTTAATTCTATACCCATAAATTCTTAAACACAGATTTCCTTGGAACTTGCTGATTACAAACAACAGAGAGCAGCAACACTTGTGTATGCCAACTAATACCACTGGAGCACAGCAACAAGTCATTTCTAGAATACGTAATTAATTTCCATTTGATTTCTCTCTATTGCAAATTGCATTTTGCTTGTCCTTTTGGAACTGGCTAGAATACATGTAGCTGAAATCATCAGAATGAACATGAATGAGGTATTAAGTTGAAAATTTCAGCATTGGTTTGCTGAGGAAAAGCAGCCCTTGTCATGAGAGATATCTTCAGCAAGATACTCGATGCAAGATACTTGGAAATAATTAGTTTCACAAACTAAAATCTGGCAGTGTTTAACGATCACAGCAAGCAGAGCGAATGGACGAAGAGTTCTACTCCATTTCAAGCAAGGTTGTTGCACTTCACACCCACTCCAGCTGACGGACAGCAGAATAAATGGTCATCCCGAATAGACCCAGGATGGCTGGGTACCCAAATGCTCCCCTCATACGCTTCTTAGGATCTGGAGAGGCCAAAAAAGAGATAAAATTCTATCCATCTCGATCCTTGTTCCACTACTATATTTTCATGGCAACAAATTTTACATCAGATAACCCAGTTCCTGTCTACAGATTCATGCCACAAAGTACCAAAACGTCATTTGAATCCCAGTGTCTTCAAAAAAACAATCAACTTTAACACTGACCTTCCTGAAGAGGTTTTAAAGGGCGTTACACCCGTCAAAAGTTAACATACAATTTACATGCCATTTGATTACTGCACACTGAAGGATCTTTATGCTGAGAGGATCAAAAGAGTTTCTGCATTGCTGGCAGTTTGGTGGGGTTAAGGTATGGCTGAAAGATAGTACCTCCCGTGCTGTACCCACGTGCATAGCTTAGACGACTAATGATCCACACAGCCCCGCAAGCAGCTGATGCCCGCTGTAACAAGTGAAAAAAAAATCAAGTTTCTGGGACATCATGACTTCTTCATTTTGAAAGGAAGCCACCAACACAGATAAGTGCCGCAGTGTGCCTGGTGGCGCAGATGTGGAGCATCAGAAGGAAGATAACTTACTGGAAATTGGAGTCCAGACATGGCCAGGAAAAACAGGAATGGAGGATATGACTCCAGACTGCGGGTAAAGACCGAAAGAAAAAATACTGCTGATGTTGATGCTAGACACTAAGTATTCCCACACCTCAAATCTTCTTCAACCCCGACCCCTTGGGGTTATATTGAAATTTCAATCATACTGAAATTGGAGGATTGAGGACTGTTAGGGTTAAAAAAGAATTCAGCATTGAGGGCAGGAATTGTTCTGGATTGCTCAGGTTTACTCACGTGTTTTGATGAGACCTCTGAATACAGTTGAAGAGCTGGTGAGTATCACTGTACATTGCAGGGTACTGCTCAGAAGAGGATCATAGTATGTGATTAAATCTATGATTTTCATAACAACTTCAAGAATGCATTTGTTCCATCAGTGTCTACCAAGCTGTGAAAGACTAGCTCATTAAAATCACAAGGAACAGAAATCATAAAAAGAATTCCATGTCAGACTATCACATTTTTTGAGGGTCACAAACACTAAATGAACAAGTTTATTCTACCTTTAAAACCTATTTTCTCAAGGTACTGAACATTTTCCAAGTTAAAATGTCCCCCTCAATTTAAACTGGCATCCCTTTTAAACCTGAGGTTAACTTTAAGGCATTCAGAAATTGTTAGGGTCTGATAATATGGAATTGGGGAAGAAAGAAAAGAAAGTTTTATATTTCAATGGTTAGCTTACCTCCACACCATACTTTTTCCTTGCAAAACTAACTTTTGCAGCTAGGTAGTACACCATGACATAACTGGCAGAGCCAACCAGAATGACATACCCATAATCCTTGGGCAGAGTTGACAAGACACTAGACATGATCACCAATGATGGTCTCTTCACGACAAAGTTATCTCAACTTCAAGTCAAGTTTGGTCTGTACTGTAGAGCGAAGTGCAGTGGAAGTCAATAAAATAATAAATTAGGCAAAATGTTAGACTTTCATTTCACCACTTTTCACCTTTAATGAAAATACCACTCTTTAAACCCGACACAGCAATGCAAAATCATTTATTTTTTAAATAGGCCTAGCATGCCTTGGCCCTATTTCACTTCGTGCGCCGCTTTCCGCTTGTCTTTCCTAGTGTAGTGAGGACCTTCCCTTCATCATGTGCATCTGTACATTGTACATTGCTTAGAGTAGACAAGCTATGTTTGCAATTTTGGCCCCCCTCCAGCGCTCCTGGTCAGATCTTTTAAACTCCAAACGAAATGGAAATTCGTCTGAATCTATCATATTTGCGCATGAAGTTCGACAATGTGAAGATTTCTAGTACCAATTACAGTTGAGTCAAATCTTTTAAAGCCTACTTTCCAACTTTTTCACCTGTAATCGTCACTGGGCCCGGGATCCACCAGGTCCGACCGAGCCGCTCTAGTTCGCTAGTTGGCACGAAGTGCGGGAAACCAGATTACGCTGTCACGGTACGGGTACGTGCACTTTCAATTCCAAACAGGCTGGTTCCCAGACATATTTCTGGACTAGTTTAGTACAAAAATAGGGCCGCTGAAGAAACGAAGGAATTTTTATTCCGAGGATCAATATATTTTTACGTCAGATATTTCACATTTTATTACATAAATTCAAAATTAGATACACAATAATGTGTTATTAATCCAAAGGTCTTTATTTTTAATAAGTAGTAATATTTCAATGGATTACATCACTGAACATCCCTCTGTATATATTGGAACGGTCCAAATCGGGCCGGTAACCGTAAGCTAACCGGCGGGTTTGGGATTAAAAATGGCAGATCTACAAGAGGTTCTGCGAACTTTCGCACTAAAAAAAATGCAAGAACTGAAGCAAGAACGAGGGGATGAGTAAGTCACTATAACAGGATATTGTAATACATTCTAGTGAAACCATTGCACGCTTAAATCATAAACAGGTAGTGAGAAAAGAGAGATCGCTTGGGTGTTTGTGATGATCCTTTTTCGGAGTCGGATGATTGCCATCATGTCCACCCAGATATAGGCCTGTACACGATCAGACGTTACTTATGAAGCTCTTTTTTATCCTGGTTGATGAGCGTCATAGTTGATCCTTAGTTTATAGAGCTCTCTCGGTTAATGAGCATCATACATATGAAGCCTGTATATGGTTGATCCATAGATCCCTGGAGGATTTTTTTAAAGGGACATAAAGTCCGAGATCACTTCCAGACTGGTCTGGTTCCTGTTTCCAAAAAGCAACTTCCAATGAAACGTGCATGGTTGTATCGGAAAATTGAGCTTCATACGTCTGTTCGTATTAAATGCCTCCACATATGTAGTAAGGTTTCTTGGAGACAATCCTGATGCAGTCATGTAGCTTTTGATTTTGGGGGAAAATGCAAGAAGGTGTAAGCCTAGTAGTTTCAGATCTTGACCTGTGTTTCATAGCATACACAGGTACAGTACAGGTTGCTTAGTAACACTGGAATCAATATAATTGCCTCAATACTGTATGTCTTTAACAGGGAAGAAATGGAGACAGGACTTACCTTTGGTAATGAGAATGGAGACCAACAGTCGGATACAATAACTGGTAAATCAAAACTGAAGCAAAACAATTTGAGAGGTAAAGATGAAATAAAAACCGCATCTTCCAACAGGGAAGACGGAACTCTCAGTGATGTTGACAAGATATCAGAAACTCCACCAAAAGTTGACAACAATGAGATTGATGCAAATGCACAGATGGAATCAAAGTCAATAAAAACAGAACCTTCTGGCGGCAAAGATGGGAAGGATAAGAAGATAACCATCAAGCTTCTCACCACAAAAATTGACCCCGAGACAGTGATGCTGAAAGATGAAATGGCAGAGGTGGGGGAAGAGAAAGACGAGGATGAGGAAAGCATCTCAGACAGCAGCGATGATGCTAACGAGGGACAGGTGTCTGATGGAAAACCCTGGAGAAAGGTCTATGAAGAGGGTGAGCTGTCACCCTCAAGTGACAGTGGAGAGGAAGGGGAGGAGGAAACAAATGTTGCCAAGGAAGAGGAGGTGGTGAACTCGGAAACAAGTGGAGAAATCAAGGATGAGGATGCTAAGAAATCCAAGAAACATAAAAAACACAAACACAAGAAACACAAACACAGCAAGGATAAGACGAAAGAGGAGTCCACTAAGATTAAAGATAAACACAAAAGCAAGAAAGATAAGAAAAAAGACAAAGAGAGGAAGGAACACAAGAGTAAAGACAAGGAAAAGGATGGCAACAGAGAGAGAAGCAAGGATAAGAAAAAATCTAAAGATAAGAAGGCCAGTAAGGAAGATGTTAAACAAGATAAGCAAGAGGACAATGACTCAGAGATGATGAAGCACAAAGAGAAAAGTGAGAAGAAACATAAAAGCAAGCACAAAGACAAGGGGAGTGACTCTAAAGGGGAGAAGTCTTCAGGAGGTACCAAACGGAAGCACAGATCCGGCTCGAGGTCTCGGTCACGATCGCGGTCCAAATCCAAGTCCACATCTCATCACAAGAAACACAAGCGCTCCAAGTCTCGATCACGGTCACCAAAGAGTCACAAGCACAGTCATTCAACAAGGTCCAGGTCCAGAGACAGGCTCAACTACCACAGCACTTCCCCTGAACGGTATTACTCCAGACGGTACAACTCAGGCTTCAGATACAGGAACCGGTCACGTTCCCGCTCGAGATCACCACATTCGGACGAGTTCAAAATCGACAAGGCTAAGCTTCTTGAGATTGCCAAGGCTAATGCCTATGCCAAGATGCAGTCGGGAGAATTCCCACCATATATGAAGCTGACACCAAAGAGCGTTGTAACCAAAGTAGATCCCAAAGGTGAGATCTGATTCTCAGGATCTAATCTCCAGTCTCGGTTGATGCATTTTCACTACAGTAAACTCGGTTGTATTAAATATGCTCAATGATCCTTCCAAACCCTCAGAATGTTTTGGAAAAATTTTGCAGGTTCAAGGAAGAGGAGGCCCAGCTTTTATTACTGGGGGCTTGGTGTTCTTGAGAATTCGTATTTAGGAATTTGAGTTCTCTTTACAATGGAGGGTTAAGGAAGATTAAAAAACAACAGAAATTAGGATTAAATGATGGCAGTTATTGAGATCAGTTTCCTTTGTCATTGATTTGCATCTATTGGCCACTGATTAAGAAAGTGATAATTCTTTATTCCAGAGGGTAGGAGTGTGGAGGAGCTGACAGCCGTCTGCAAGGAGATTGCCAGCAAACAGCAGGACTCCTCAGATTCAGACGAGTCCCCCATCAATAAACCTGTTGGATCAGATGATGAAAGTGACGAACCGTTCATCAGGCACCCCTTCAAAGTCAGAGAGGCTCCACTAGGAAACGTGGGCATCGTAATGAACATCAAAGTAAGATATGAAGACATATTGCCTTCAAGCACTTCAGAATCTTTGGTTTTGAACGGATACCAAATTGTGCTCACTGTTGTAATGACGTTTATTTCTCTCTCTAGAATGCTATTCAGAAGCCAATTCAAGACAAGGAGATGCTCCGCATAACCTTCCCTGTCTCCAGCGGCTCCCAGCACCGCAAGAAGGAAGATGAGATGGGTTCTAAGCCCTACGGAGACTGGGTAGCTGTAGAGAAGAAACCCAAGATGATGGACCCAGTAGCTAAGCCGACCACCAAGATCATGCTGACCCAAGGCACATCAACACTAACACCAACAGCATCAACAGGTAACTAGGCCTAGCAACTGTTGTACACAAAGAACAGTTTGTTTACTTTTGTTCTCATCTGATTTGATCCCTGTGTTCTTTCCTAGGTACTCCTGTGGTACCTGGTGTTGGTGCTGCACCAAGTGATACAGTTGCTTCAGCAGCAATGCCTCCACCCCCAGTTCCACCCTTGCCCATCACTCCAAACCCGCCCCTGCTCGCTGCTGCCCAAGCACCAGTCGCCGCTGCTCCATCACCAGTCACCGCTGCTCCATCACCAGTTGCCGCTGCTCCATCACCAGTCGCTGCTGCTCCATCACGGGTTGCTGCTGCTCCAGCACAAGTCGCCGCTACCCCAGTGCCAGTTGCCGCTGTCCCACCACCAGCTCCACTCACCTTCGCCGGTATCATCTCCCCAGCGGGAGCTCTACCCACGTCTAGCGCCATCGCTGCAGCATCGGCTACCCCAGCAGGGGCCGCTGCGGCCGAGTTTGCAGCTGCAGCTGCAGTGGCTGTCTCCAAGGCAGCGGCTGCAGCAGCAGCACCCACCCCCATTGGAGTAGCAGCCACGCCCCCAGCAGGGCAGAAAGACGAGCCTAAAGACGACAGAGTGTTTGAGGAAATACCCAATCAAGTAAGGAGTCTACCCAGAGTTAGGTTGCAAACACTGACTGTTTTTGGTTTTGTTTTCTAATTGTCTGACTGCTTTGTCAACACTGAAATTCCTGCAACGAAAATTGCAGACTGATCCATGTGAGCTTGCATGGATGTGTATATTTACAATTTCCCAATGTATGAGATACATTTGTAAAAGCGAGGCATTCTTTTTAGTACTTAAATAATTATTATTAGTTTTGAGACTTGACAATTGGCACTCCATTTTGATATTCTGGTGTTGTATTTCAGAAGGTTGATATTGCAGCCATGGTGTCTGCGAGACTGAAGGCAACAAGACGTCTTGAGAGTAACCCCAATGACATAGAAGCATTGTCTCTCATGCACAAGGCACAGACACAAGTAAAAAAACATATCAACTCTTAAACTGCAATTTGAATACATGATGGATAGGAGGTCGATTAGATGAAGTAATTTCATTTGACAGACTACCATTTTGAAGAACTAAATGTTGGTTGTCACAGTTTCATCCTTGGAGGTGACACTTCATGAGGTTCATTTATAAATTCAGCTTTTGTTTTAGGTTATAGTAATGACAAAAACTCATGAGAAACAAATGACCATACAATTACATGCATATGCCTTCAGGCTTTATTTACATATGGTCTTCCAGGTGTTTGCATATTATGACCTCTAAAATGCAAATCAATTTGTCTGTTATACATGGAACTGATGCTTTGAAATTATGCTTAGGTGTAATTATGTTTAGTTGTCAGGTTAATTGTAAAGTGTACACTTTTACCAGATCCGCAACTGGACAGTGGGTAAGCAAAAGCCAGGCATGTTCACCGGTGACACGGGTATTAGGCCGCTACGGCCTGAGGAACTAGCCAACACAGACCCCAGGGCACAAGCCTGGGCAAAGAGGGTAAGATCTTAGCTTATGTTTTGTCCGTTGTCTAGTTTTCTTCCAATTATGAAACAGAAAAAAAAATCATATTTGTGAGGAAGATGCAGCTAGACAAATGAAATGTGCACTTTTTACTGCATGGAAGGGAAGGGAACTATATTAAAGGCAGAATTGTTTTGATTGATAATCAGGGCTTGAATTTAAAGATGACATATTTCCTGAATGAGAAATCTGTGCCATAGATACATTAGGCAATTTCTCAGCTAGCTTGGTGCACCAATCTCCCTATTTTATAATGTTTAAAGACTTCCAAGCACCAGTCGTACAGAGACATCATTGGTTTTGTATGGTTCCTGGAAGTATTTCTGTTGTTTTTAATAGGGCTGAAAGTTTAGATACCACACTAATAGCCCACATAAGCAACCAATTTTGGAGCTAGTGGTGTCGTAAAATTTCAAGTATTTGCCTGGTACCTTGGTCAAGGCTCCCATGTAGATACTGTCAATGCCAACACTGCCGAACATTAAAATATTTCAACGCAACGCCTCACCGCTCGGAGCTTCCCCCCAAAGCTCCAAGTCGTGAGTCCTTGCATTATAGATTCGACAGGTTTCCAGTTCAGTTTGAGCAAGGGATGAATCAGTCACGAGACAAGCTCAGAAATGTTTCCTGAGAACACAACTGGACATCTAAATTGGTAGGTTTGTGAATACACCACCAAGACAAAACAAGTTGAGAAGACAACATTTTGGGATTCAAAGAATGAAGCTTTCCTTGTCTCCTGACCGTTATCCATCCTTGCTCAAATGGTTAGACAACTTTCTTGTTGCAAGAGTGTTGCTGTTCAAAATTGTTCCCATCAAAGGTAATGTACCATTTGCTTCTTAAATTCTTTTAATTTCAAGAATTTTTCCCAGACCTTCTTGCACAAATTGTGGAAAACAAACAACGTTTCTGGGTAAAATGTGAAATATTGTGATAATGTGACAACTCACTCCACCCAGGGATTGAAAGCTGGGAGAAACAGGGTTAATACTAACATCTAGATATTTGGTTCAAATTGTAAAACTTTGTTGATGTTGTCAAGTGAGGGCCTTTGTCACCTTCCAAATGTTTTGATCATTTCATATTTTCCTGGCATACGTCATGGTGACTGAATTTAAAAACACACCACATGCTTCAGTTAGTACCTGAACAGATGGCAACATCAGCAAGATTGGTAAATTCGCTTACCGTCTTCCCAAGACACTTGGCCAAATCATCCCCGAACCCCTCAATGAACTCACCCGGTGTACACATGCACCCATGGCAGGAGTGGATTGTTCCACTCCTGCCATGGGTGCAGGGCAGCACTCTTGGAACAAGAAAACAACACAGAGAAACAATGGAAACTTGTTACAGGCAAAACATCACCCAGACCTTTGCAGCTCTCGCGGGAAGAGTGGTCGGTCTCCAAACGCCACAGCGATGAGGTTGGAATGATTTACTGTAGCCCACACAGTAAGGGTAGGTAAGAGGTACCTTTAAGCATACACTACTCAACAAGCTTCAAGATGGAGGCTGTAACTGCGATTCATGATGCTTTTTCTTCTCAAAGAATTGCATTTGGTTCTGTTCAGCCAGCTGTTAGTGTGTGCTTAAATGATCTCTTATAAACAGGTCTGGCTGTTAGAATTCCACAGCCACGTTCCGAGTCCTGTCTTAGTCTGGTACTCCAATTTTTTGGGTTTTTTTGTATTTTGAAGATATACTCTAGTGTAGGAATTATGGTACAAAGTTCTTAGATGTCTTGACATCAGACCCACAAGTGGAACTTAAAATGCACCCCAAAAAAATTACAATGCATTTTCAAAATATCTGAAGCACTAAAAACATTTGTGTTTGTGGAAGAACAGAGGTAATATACTCAGTGTGAAGATTTTCTAATTTTCAGGAAAGAAAAACATGTGAAACCTTGAATACACTTCTGTAGGAGGCTCATTAGGTTATTCAATTAATGTATAATTCAACAAATCGTTTTAATTTTGTTCAGGTGAACAAATCACAGAGATGTTAAGTTGTGCGCTTTTATCTAGGTTCCTAAAATACGAGTGACTGGTTATGGTTACCACTCATAAATATTGAGAAGTGACCTTTCACCAGTCACACAGCTTTTAAGACACTTTTCATCCCTTCTTCCTCTCCTTTCTTCTCCCACATCTCTGCAGGACATGTTCCACAACCAAGCACCAATCACCGGCGGTAACAAAGGGGCCATGCTGATGGCCAAGATGGGATGGCGTCAGGGGGAAGGCTTGGGCAAGAACAAGGAAGGGTCGTTGGAACCGCTGGCCTTGGATGTCAAAACTGACCGCAAAGGTACAACTGGCACAATTGCTCTGAAGTGATGCTTAGATGAAAATGATGGAAGCATATTGTACGTTGCCAAGAATCATAGTGCTGAAACATTCCTGAAGGTACAAGGTGCAATTCTTAAATCTCCATCCCAAGAAGAGTAGAAGAGTTTAACCATTTTTTGCTATCTAATCAAACTTTGACACCCTGATTAAGATTTTGAAAAGTCTGGGTAATTGGGTTATCAATGCTTGTAGTTAACTGTGATTTGTGATTTTTGAGTTGCTTAGAAACAAAATTAATTTAGAGGAACAAAAATGTTGACGATGTGATGTTTCTTGCTGGACAAGGCCTGGTAGCCGAAGATGAACAGAGACGCAAGAAGGCCCAGATGCCCAAGGCAATCTTCAAGGACCTGTCAGGCAAGCACCCCGTCTCGGCGCTGATGGAGATATGCAATAAGCGCAAATGGCCATCACCAGCATTTGATCTGGTACAGGACATGGGACCAGCTCATAAGAAGAGCTTCATCTTCAAGGTGGGTCACATGGTGGAAAGGGAGGGGCTAGAGATTAGGCTCAGGGGAAGGGAATCACCCAGCAGTTTCTATTGTAACCAGAAAAGAACACTTCCAGTGAAGTGTTACAAAACCATATGTAATTTGAAAAAAAAATCTTCATTGTTGAACCACAGACTGTGTAGTTGAATTGTTTACACTGGCTTTACATTTCATTCATTTCAACATGAATGTACATAAAACTTTGCGTTTAGAGTTTGCAGCCTGTCTCACTTACACCATAGTTGATGCAAACAACAAAACAATGGATCGACTGATAGCATCTTGAGATGACGTTGGCTCCTTTTTCCTAACAGGTTCGCATCAACAACGAAGAGTACCAGCCATCCATCTCTTGCCCCAACAAGAAGCAGGCTAAGGCACAGGCTGCTGCTGTCGCCCTGCAGAAGATGGGTCTCATCCCACCTGATAACCCCACATGATGAGCCTTGCAGCATGTGAACAACTCTCTACATCACATGACCACTCCATGTGATCAAAACTTGCAGTCACCTGATTGCCTCATGTGATCAGCGACTTGATCACTGCCTTTCGACTGATCAGTCCTCTGGACCAAAAAGCCCCATCTTTGACTGATCTACATGTATACGTTAGACACATGGTAACTGCATGTGATAAATGTCTACGCCACTGTCATATGATAACTGCCAAGTCCATTTTTTACATGAGAGCTTGAATTACCCAATCAAGCCATGTGATAAATGCCATTAGCACATAATCCATGTGAAACTCTAGTCATGTGATATGTCACATGATTACCACCATGCATGCACAGTAGACGTTCAACTCTGGCGTGGCCATAATAGCTTTGTGCTGAATGTACCACTTCATTCATCCATGTTCCATGTCTAAACCTTTAGATCAGTTCAGATCATGAGATTTATCTTAACTGTCCATAGTACTCCATATACTTCAGCCCATTAACCCTAACACTCCTCAGTCCTCCAACAGGTGAAGGATTGAGGAGTGTTAGGGTTAATGATGGTTCTGACCCTGTGCTATGAGGGTACAGCACCCAGACGCCTTCTAAGTTAATGTTGAAACACATCCATCAGTAGTCCATGTAAATTTTATGTTTTAAGGTGTACGTTTTAAACGACATTGAGAAAAATAAAAGTTCAAAACTTAAAGACATTGTGATGGTGTGATTTATTTCTGAAAACTGCATTTACATTTTGCCCTCAAATTCAGATAAATTAAAGCAGTTTCGAACTTATCTTTGAAAAGAAATATTCCCATAAAAATGTGTCGCATCTGCTTAATTTTTGTTTCTATAAATAGAATTCAGTATTTACAAATTTTAGAGTGATCACAGCGTTTTACGGGAAATACTTAGAGGCATTTTGATTGCCACGGGACCTTCCTTATCAAGGGAATTGTATACATTGTGTTTCCATTCATGAAACGTAACTTGTGGCGTTATGTGGAGTGTGACAGCATTTTTCTGCTGCACACGATCAGTGAAATGCAAAAGCTTTGCGGCTGGTTCAACCCTGGCAAAGTACTCACAAACCTGCACGAAAGTTTTCTTTTTATGAGTTTAAAACCAAAGAAACTAAGCCTGTAGTCAGTGCTCCATCCAGATGGTATTTGAGACAATGCCTCATCTTACCTTCAGCCATGAGTTCAGATTCTAGCTTCTTGTTCTGTTGGAAACCAGGAAGAGAGGGTCCGCCTTTATGTCACTGTTTCCACCACTGGTACAATCCATTAAAGGTGAACTCCTTCAAGATACCAGTCTGTCCGTGCTCTACCTGCATCCTCAAGTGGTTGGACAGACTCTCCCATGCTCGACTGTTTCCCTGTAAATGCTCCTGTCTTTCGGTCTTTGCATCTCGGGCATTGTTCTGCGCATCAACCAGAGTGAATGGCACGGTCGGCTCGTGGCTGTTGAAAGTGCCACCAAAGTCAGCTCCTTGGGACTCCTCAAGGAGCTGACAGATGCTGAAGACGTTGTGAGGCAGCAGGGGACCGGTGATCTCTAAGCTGTAGGATTCCTGGAGCTTGTTACCAACCGCTTGCTTCACCACGCCTGGTCTCCACTGAAGTAGATGAAAATTAATCATTTTTAAGTTCAAATGGCAAAAACATTGAAAAGATGATGTTTCAGTCCAAAGATTATTCTGAAGTTTGTGGCACAATTGAACAGCTGCATGGGTGCAGCATTCTTTGTAGAAAGCTTCAGCATTAATATGATGTCACGTTTCACAAGATGAAAACGGTATCTTCTTGTACATTTGGCTGACATTCTCTTGCACGACAAAAGTTTGAAAGAGCCACTCATTCACCTTACTGTATCTTTCTGATAATTTCTTAGCCTTTCAAAAGACACGATCACTGCTTAAATGTCATCTAAGGAGCTCAGGAAAAGATGATAAATATTCCACAAGGTCAGTGATCAAGAGTCAATCAGACACAATGGCAATGTATCAAGACATCCCATAAACCACAAAGCAAGAGAAAATGATTAAATGTCTCCTTTGTAATGTTACATTTGTATGGTCACCTTGAAGCTACTCAGACTGGCTCCCAGGAATGCCACAGGAGCCATCAAGGTGGGTGGTATCCCTGCTGTGCTACCAGTGGCTGCCACCGTCGTCCGCGTGTTGAGAAGGAAATTGTACAGCGCCTGGATGTCGGATCCTTGGACCAGAACCAGTGACTCAGGTCGGTTGTCAATTCTCATCAAGTGATCCCGTTGGCTGAGTCCAATTAAGTTAAAAGATCAAAACATGATGCCTTGAAAATTGGGATTTCCTTACTAACTCTTCATCACCCTAAAGTTCTTCCCCTAAGGACTTACACCGAACAAGGCAGAGAGCAAGGACTGTAATGGGAACAAGAACGATTCAAGGGGTTTCTTTTTTGGGGGAATACACCTGACCCTTTCTGATCACACGCCCAGGACATCCAGTGGTAAGCAGTGTCTTCAAAGCTATCTGGAAAGCTACTGTGCCAAAATGGTTTCACCAGTTAAGGGCTCCCATCTAAAGGATACAAGTTGACCTTGCTAGGTTCCAGAGTGGGGAAGTGCTGCCTGTCTAGACCCATGCTCTGTAACCATGACGACGCAGCATCGTCATTTGGACTTAAGCCTAGCTCCTCCTCCTCGAGGTCTCTATCCTCATCATCTGCAAGGACCTGGTCAACCTCCGTCTCACTATACAAGGAAAAGAGACCAGTGTCATCGAAACCCAAGGAGTGTTTGTTCAATCTAAAGAAAAGGTTTTTATTCGCATTCAGTCAAGCTTATATGTAGTTTTACTATGTGATTAAAAAACCTTTAAAACATACATTTACATTGCAAAAGACAGAGTATCCAGATGTGAAATTTGAAATACAAAAAGGCAACTTCAGACTGGTACCTAGCAGCATATTCAGTGTGGTATAAATCCTGTCAACATTCTTTAGCAGAAACTGAACAAGTTAGTTTTCGAACGACGTAAGTTGTAGTTTGAGTGCTTTTGTAGGGTCCAATCAGTAATCAAGTAATCAACAAGAGACAAACTGCGATTACATCGGGTTAAGATTTCCACTCTCTGTTTCTGAAGGTTCCTTGTACTGCTCTCTGAATGCGTCTTCCAAGTCAGATCTTGATTTGCTTTGTGGATCCTCGATCTTGGCTAGAGGCATGCTGAATTCAATACCTGCAATCAACATTGGAAATCATGCAAGTCAGGCTCGTAAAAATCTCCACTAGAACAATAGGCTCACACAACAAACTTTCAACTTCACAGCAAAACTGACACTGTCTATATTTATTTCCTACCTTCTTCTTTGAATGCTTCTCTGAGACCTTTTGTGGTGGGGTTAAATAGGGCGTGGATATGACTGACTCCTCCCACCCCAGCTGCTCTAAAGAGTACGGTATACTGATGAGCTAGCAGGTAGAAGTAGGGACAGTGGCCAGACCGCAGGAGATAGAACACTGAGCGAAAGCTTTCAGACCTGAAACGATCCAGGAAGAGTTGACTTCATAGTGGAAAAGTCCAGTCTGTAGACGAAAATCATTTCAGCAAAACCTTCTCTTGCCCCCAAAACTTGTGAGGCTGTGTTTTGTTGGAATGGTTTCAATGGACAATGTAGATGGTCAGCAATAGAAACGGCATCATATCAGTGTTACAATAAAAATCAAGGTCTTTAGTGAACTCAAGTTTGGAAATGTCCATTCAACAAAAATGGAAGCAAACCTCAACCAAACTGAGAAATTCGAAGTTGACCGACTTACCAACTGGCTATCAGTTCTTTTTGAATGGCTTCATCAAATGCAGCAAAAGACGTGCTGTGAAATTCCAAATAAAATCAGATATTTAATATGGGAATCCACAACATTGCCAATCATTAATCCTAACACTCCTCAATCCTTCACCTGTTGGAGGACTGAGGAGTGTTAGGGTTAATGGGTTAATCAGCAGAGAACATCTGACAACTTTCCACGAGCATTTTGTACGTTACTTTTGGGACTAACTTTTGTGTAAAAACATTGTGCAAGTAAAGTACTCATCACATTGAGTTGCAAGCATTAACAATTCTAAAGATGATTTGGAAACAACAAATAAAGAACTTCAAAATAATACTTGGGAGCAGGAAATAAGGAACTGTTAAGAAACAGGATTTTAAATGGTAAATAAATACGTCCAAGTTTGGTTTGTTAACTGCCTTTCCCACAGACCTGGTGGACTGTGATCGGAGCATGATTCTTGGAAACAGCTTCACCCATGGAAGTTGAGGATGACTCCACATCATGAGAGACTGCTGGAGTCTCGCCTTCCAATGGCTGTGCCTGGCAGAGTCACTCTGCATGAACAAAACCAAGAGAAGTTGATCAATGAATACCCCTATATCTTTCTTAAAGTGAGCTTTCTTCAATCTCAAACACGCAAATACATGTAGACACCATATTTTTTTGAAAGTGATCTGGAGTTTGATACTGTTTTTCCAGGAGTGCTGAATGTGTTCAATCTTTGAAGAAAAAAAAGAGCCCTGCGGTTGATCATTTTGAAATCCTCCAGGAGATTTTGAAGGCTTTTGTGGAATGGAGGAAGGTAGAGTCAACAGCTGATACATTACACAGGGCTTAATGCCCTTGGAAGTCCAAGAACAAAGAATGTGCCTCTGGTTTCCTCCACAGTGGAGGATTTGGACGACCAGGAGAGCTCGTAGCAAGAATGTGTGGAAGGGAACAGCTGTCAAAAAATGGGATCGTGAAAATTATTAAATATGAATTTGAATCCTAAATACCTCAGATGATTTGCGCTGTTCGCCGGTTAGGTTATCACACCTAACAAAGGAGCTAATGCCATTAGCCTCCTCTGTAGTCTTGAGAGGGGTACTCCAGCTGAATGGATGCGAGGAGGTGAACCTGACCCTGGACTTGATGCTCCAATCAAGAGGCAGGCATTCGCAGCTCTGCAAGGGTGGAAAGTTTCATTCTAAAATAAGCCTTGAAATAAACAAATTCAAATTTTCAAAAAAATTGCATTAAAATTGATAAAATTCCACTAGCCTTCCACGACTACATTTCAGCTTTGTAAGGGCAAGATTCATTTCAAATCTCAGCACAGGAAATACTACCTAAAAACCTTCATACAGAAATCAAAGCATAGATGGTGAAAGCTCACCAATGTCTCAGTATTTGGGTCTTCTCCTGTTTCAGTCTGGTCCTTTTGTTTTTCTCTCTTCCCGGAGATGTTAACACTCAACGCTTGCTGGTACTCTGTCACTGGTGCCTTTCCACCCTCAGAGCCCTCTAAGAACACTGCCTGGAGGAAGACATTTTTCACTTTAAATAAAATTATGTCCATTTACAAAGCTGACTGCAAATTCATACATACTCAACTGGTGAACATGTGGTTCTTTTTCCACCATGCAAAGCAATTTGATTCAACAATCAGCCAGTCAACTGACTCCCAGTTAGTCAAGACATTGAATCAAATAGGCAGAAGGTCTTGGGTTCAAATCTCACTTGAGCAAGTATGCAGAGATTTTTTTTACTCACAGAAACAAGAAACCTCTAATAGGTGAGAAATGTTGCTGTCAATCTTGAAAACATTCCATGTGCACACTGAGACTTATCATGTGACAACAATGAACATGAGGTAACTATGGCAACTTGTACAGTTTGCAATTCAAGATACGAGTAATCAAGGAATGACTCTGCATTGATAAAATCATTACACAAACTAAGCCCTTCCTTGTATCCATTCATAAAAACTGTATTGACCTTGGTATGCATACCTCGTCTCCTGAGTCCAAAGCCTCCAAAAGGCTAATGCTTCTCCCCCCTCCACTTTCTGCTCTAGCTGCACCCACTGCATCTTCCTCTTGCCCAGCGATGGGACATTCTTCTCCACCTGATCTTCTGTCTTCCTTCTCCTCTTCAGCATCGTTTTGCGAGCCTCTCCATCGCACAGGGGGTGTACCATCTTGGCCAAAGGGGTTCCGCCTCTTGCCAGGGCGGTGGTTGGTGTCCTCTTCACTGCTGGATACTCGCTCGCATGTCCCAATTTTGGCGGCCACTAACTGAGGGTTCCCTAGGCTGCTAGACCGTCTTTTCTTCAGACGGACTCTCATTACATCCGAGGGCTTCTTCCAGGCTGGCGACTGGGTGAGATTGTCTTGGTCTGTCATGATGCCTGCTACCTTGACAGTGCACAAAACATGCAAAAGGAGAAAGTAGATTAAACTTGCTCTACTGATGAAGATTATCTTTAAAGTGGAAGTGACAGCAATGATGTCTTTTGCATAGAATTACCTTTAGTCCAAACTGCAAGCTGTGTATATGTAACTTGGGCTTGGCAACTTCCACCAGGTAAAGAGTTCCATGTACGGACAACACAAACTTGCCCTTAAATTGTTTCAACAGCCATTAGAGAGGGATAACATGTCCTAAAAAAGAAAACGTTTTGCATAGAAAATTCCAAAGCCTTTACTTAGAAAACAACTTTTTTCAGACAAGTCTCACAACAGGGCACAGGCACAGGGCAGGGGCATGGCATCAACATCAAATTGATCAAGATTTGTTCGTCAATGGAACTCCTTCCTAAGCGAGTTTAAGTACGCTGGGCCCAAGGCCCACCTGTCCCTGGCCCATTTTCGTGACTGTGCAGTCACTAATTATAGTATACGCAGTTCTATTTCTACGCTCTAGCACTTTGCAGAAAACCTTACAAGGCCCACGTCCGGAAATTGGGCAAGAGACTGCATGATCTTATCCATAAAAAGCGACAGAAAAGGCTCGGTGTAGCCATGGTCAGCGGAAGTCTACGCATATTGTCCTTACTTCTGATTACATGCTTCACTGTGTTGGTGCCTTATGCTGACTTTTACCGTAAAAGTCAAGTCAAATCTTTTAACAAGCAGTTATAAAACTTGCAAAAACGTCGCTCAGCTGGTCCAGTCAAATTTTCCCGGTCAAAAATTGCCTAAATGACATGAAAGAGGGCGCTATAACAGACCAACACATTACAGTTCAGGTGCAGCCTGCGCACATGCAGGTTGCTTTGAACTAATTCAAGCTCCATTGAAGAGTGTGTAAAATCAACAAACTTTGGAGCCCCGTTGCGGGCAACCGAAGTCCCTGAGGTCTTTTAAACTAAAAAAAAAAATGTATGGTCCTTTGGCGCGGGTTTCATATGTTTTTCAAATTGTAGTAGGTTAACCAATTCAATTTGTAATTATCCGCCAAAAACAAACTCCATACAAGATGTATTTTTTGCGTTGAGGGGATTTATATAACGGGTTTTGCCCCAACCGACCCCGGTAGGCTCGGTGGTCAAGTGGTTAAGACATCTGCACTAATAAGCAAGAGGTCGTGGGTTCGAGTACCAACCGAGTAAGCTAAAGTTGAAGTTAAGGTAAAGTAATTAACCTGTCATGCATTGTTTACATAATGTCGGCCTACTGGGCTGACCTTCAAAGCCCGAGTATTTCAGAGTTAATGCTGAGGATTACATAACCTTCTGTAGCTGTGTGGCTCAACGCATACATTGTACATGCACAAAGAGAATTTAAATGTTATAATGGTTCACCGCTGTGACGGCCACTTCACTTAAACCAGGTGACCACGTATTAATGACATACGTACTGAACGATACGTCATAATTATATTCTCCGAAGCAAATGTAAAATGTTCAAACAGTAACCAAGATTGAAGTTGTTTTCGGTAAGACATGGTCCCACAGAGCTGTTGGAAAATAGTGTCGTCAGTGTGAAAACTTTGGTGGGCATGGCCGCTGTCAACTACAACGCTCCCTGTCCCACGAGGACAGCTGAACCACCAGAGCCCCAGGACGGCGGCAGGGCCTGGCTAGTACTTGCAGGTACATTCTTCTCACAAGCTCTGGTATATGGATACTATGGATCTGTGGCCGTCTACGTTACCGTGTGGATGGATTTCTTCGACAGTTCAGCGACAGAATCGAGTTTGATTGTTTCCCTGTCGTCATTCTTCGTGGGATTTTTAAGTAGGTATACACTCTGTAAATTTTTTTCTAACCAGCAACGGCAGTCCACCATGCGGGTACTACACGGAGCTAATAAAAGAAACGGTTACGTAACCATTATATCTAAATCTATTGTAAAGCACACAACAGCTCCTAAACTAACTTAACTCATGTAAGAAAAGATAACCTCGCCAAAAGGCCGAGTCCGCCTAGCCGTCACGCTAGACTGGGCACGAGCGTGGGTGGTATCATACTGCGCAGCACACTTGATTGATATAGACAATTCCAGTGACCATGATAACGCCATCACTGAAGTTGAGAGTGCTCATGCACTTGTATTTTTTTTTCATGTTATCTTCTTGCAAAATGCGGAACGTTCAAAACCACTTTTTTTCAACTCTTCCATGCCAGGTGTGATTGCTGGTGTCTTGATAACCCGATTTAGCGTCAGATCTGTCTGGATGATTGGGGGCGTGCTGGCCTCACTGGGACTTCTGATATCAGCTCTGGCCACCAGCACAGTCTACCTGACGTTGAGCATGAGTTTGGTCACAGGTATCAAATGTGTCATCTTGGAGATTATGCTCAATTGCATGTGTCTAGGCAGTAGTCATGTACTCTCATCCATTAGTAAGGACGGGTTACATTACACATAGATCGCTCGAGGAATTTTAGGCAAAACTTTCGGAAAGTTTTTGTGTAAACGTGGTATGGGAACTGCCAGAAATAATACTTACTGATCTGATTTGTCGCTAGGCAAATAATCTGAGGCCAAATAAGTAAGCAAAGAGACTGAAACTCGAGCCTGCTTAAACCATTTATTATTCATTTATTCATTTCAAATTTCAATATATTTATGTGAGTTTATTTCCTTCTCGAAACAGCTCTAGGTTTCAGTATGTGCGCAAACTGCAGTTTTGTGGCTCTGAGCATGTACTTCAAGAAGCGTCTCACTCTAGCTATTGGTATCGTCTCGTCTGGCTTTGCTGTAGGTCAAATAGCCCTTACTCCAATGCTAGACTACCTAATAGACCAATATGGATGGAGAGGGTCCATGGTCATCACAGCAGGCATTCTGTTGCATGCTACTGCTTGTGGGGCCCTCGTACGTCCAGTGACATCCAAGGCAGGCAAACGGACATTGAAGCGGCAGCTGAATTCTAGAACAAAATCGGCAGACGAAGACGTTACGAATTTCGGCAGTACTTCTCCAAAAGTAAACGAGGAGGGAGACAGTTTCACTGACCCACAGTTAAGAACTACTGGTGATGTGGCAGAAACTGCCAGCAGGGAATTGTCATTTGACGATGTAGGCAGAGTGTGCTTTGACGACCAGGAGATCTTGTGGCAGAAAAATGACGATGACGACAAAAAGATCACACCGAAACCCAAATCGTCGGTTGGTGTCGCAGAATTTACTGCTAAGGCGAACGACGCAACTCATGGTCCCTGTTTCCTTGAAGACTCTAGCGCAACTGTCTCTCCAAAGACCAACGGTGAGATATCAACCACATCACAGACTGACTCAAGCCTGCCTCCTGTTGGGCGTTGGAGAGTGTACTTGTCCCGATTCCGGACGTTTATGATGGAGAGCTACGGTCTCTCACGCTTGTTCCGAAACCCCAGCTTTGTCTTGACCATACCCATCGGCATAGCGCACGGCTGCGGTTGGGCCTCCGTCGTCTTTCACCTCGACGTTCGAGCCGAGTCAGTCGGCTTAAAGCCAACCGACGGAGCTACGCTTCTAACTCTCATGGGCGTAGGAAGTTTTGTTGGTTCAGTAAGTCACGGATGGTTCGTCGACAAAGGTTACATCTCCCCGATATCTGCCTATATTTTTGCCATCCTTGGTAACGCGATGACCTCCTTTATCCTGCCTCCTCTCGTCACTTTTGGCCCCATGGCCGCAATCTCTGTGCTTTTCGGAGTAGCTCTAGGTGTATCAGAGCCATTGATTTACGTAATTCTTCAGATTCTTGTGCAACCGTCGGAGGTGGCTGGAGCCACTAGTCTGTTTCTCGTGTGCTGGGGTACTGGAGAAATACTGGGAGCTACTGTAGCAGGTATGGTTACCTGTCTGTCACTCAACAGCAATATAACTGATAAAAAAATCACCCCTTTCGACCCCAAGCGTTCAAAATTTGCCACAATTCAACCTCTAAGGTGCGTTCTGATAACGCTTTTCGTTTGGATATACGCAAAAGTGAAGGTTGATAGTGTTAGCGTTAAGCCAAATCATTATTGACTGGACATAAAGGTGTTTCAGGGTGTTTCACTTTGTTCACGTGTCTAGCTGGGACTCTGCGATTGTTACCCGTCGACGGTCGGGGCGAGGAGCTGGTTTATAAGCAAAAATGACTCCAAGTTTTCACATGGACATATAGCCGACACTGGCGATTAAACTTTCTTTCTGCATGTTTTCTTCTGGTTTAAAACAGGTTGGATTTACGACACCTTAGAAAGCTACAACGTCTCATACTTCATATCGGGATCAGCCTTTACCTTCGCGGCCGCCCTAGCTACCGTGATCTATTTCTTAGAAAAACGAAAGACGAAAGGACAGAAGGGGAAAGCGGACGATGTACATATTGAGGCAAGGTGCACTTCTCCAACTACCGTCGACAAATCCGCAGATCCCCGTGACTGGAACGCTGACAATGGCATAGTAAACTCAGTGTACAACGGTCCAAATAACATTGATGCTATACAGCAAGATCAGAGTTTGAACTAGAAAGAACAGAATGAACAGTCTTTCTGTTAATCTGAAGAGTTGTAAAGTTTAAGGCTGTATTAAGTTCAGATTTTAGATGTGGATCACTGGATGGGTTGGGGCAGGTTGTGTGGTAAACGACTTTAAGTTGGTGAGAACATAATTATGGGCTCTTAAGTTATCTCTTGTAGACTTAAGAATTGTACGAAATGTGAGGAAAAGACGAAAAATGAAACCATATGACGCTCTGTTTGCCTTTCGAGATGCTTCGTACAGGTGGGTATGTACAGATCGTGTTTTTTATGTGTATAAACGTAGACTTTTTGAAAAAATAATAATTCTTAAGCTTTACCGTTTAACGGTAAACTATCACAAACTTTACGGGATGTTCAGTACATTATTAATCAAGGTTACTATAAGAACACTAAACGCATTCCGATGACTAATTTTTCAGGCAAATTGTAGGAAACCTGTCAGAATTGGTGCTGGTTAAAGTGACTTAAAACAAAAGCAACATTGCAAGTGTGTCTGTAACATGAATCTTTTTCTTACTACAATATTATTCATCCCCCCTGTATCCCCACATAGCAATATAATAATTTCTGCCAGACGGACTCATCTACATGTACAATGTACTTACAACCCACACTACATTGATTACGATTTTAAGCTATGAAAGTCACACTGAATGGAATCGTCAATGAAGGATCCATGTAATGATTTTTTGCTATACTAGCTTTTTGTGCATCTTTGTACTCGTCGTCAAAGTACGAAAACTGTTTGAAAGCCCTGCAATGGTGATATCACAGTCTTTCACGCGACTTTGCATCAGCACAGAACCAGGACAGCTCTGAAATACAGAATAGAATATCAAAGAATAATTGAAAATAAGTTAAAAACGGGCGTTTCACAATAGTGTGCCTCCAAGAGTTGGCAACGCACTGGCCAATCACAATGCTCGAAATCTGTCGACCCAATGCCTGTTTGGAAAGGGAAGACCGATTTCGTGCGTTGTGATTGGCCAATGCGTTACAAACTCTTGGAGGTGCACTATTGTGAATCGTCCGTATTGAAACACAAACGAACACTAGCTTGAAGTTGAAAAAAATGTATTTGACAGCCCCTTTAAATTGCATGGCACGGTCACTTCTAAAACACCCATACTTAACAAAACACTCCCTTTGTATATTGGTCCTCAAATCGACACCACGCAACATTCAGAGATTCGAACTAGATGAACTATGAAAAATCATGTGACTGAGCGCAATACAAAGGTCTAACGAGTTAATAATGTCTCTAAATTCTTACATGGCGCAGCGTATTTACCTATAGTAAATGCTGAAGTCCAGTAACGAATGTAAAGGGCAGCTATTCACGAAGTTGCACTTAGGGTAAATCAACTTCAGCGTAAATTATGTGGTAAAATGGCTGAACCTCTCTACAACGACGCTCCCTTGCAGACAAAGACTCTTAAGCGAGCCGAGCCACCAGTGGCCCAGGACGGTGGCTGGGCCTGGCTGGTACTGGCCGGTACATTCTTGTCACAAGCTCTAATGTTTGGCTACTACGGATCTGTGGCCGTCTACGTCCCTGTGTGGATAGATTTCTTCGACAGTTCAGCGACAGAATCGAGTTTAATTGTTTCTCTGTCGTCATTCTTCATGGGTCTTTTAAGTAAGTACCTGACGCTGACTGGGTTTAATTATATACAAGGTTCTTTTTTGACTTCTGAACACAAGAAACATTGCTTCTTTATCTTTCTATTTTCGTAAAGACATTTGTAACGCATTAAGGAACTTTAAAACCTCAAATTTCTTATTTTTTTCGATGAATGCTAGGTGTGGTTGCTGGTATCTTGATAACTCGATTTAGTGTTAGGACTGTCTGGATGATTGGGGGTGTGTTGGCTTCACTGGGGCTTCTGATATCAGCTCTGGCTACCAGTACACTCTTCCTGACCCTAAGCATGAGCTTGATAACAGGTAAGAACCACTATCTCTGTCATCTAGAAGCCTCGATGTAACTCAAGGGTTGTAAAAGATTACATAAAAAAGGCAATCGTGCAACATGCCGCAGCCGAGTCCTTGAAAGGTTTCTGACTACCAGAAACCTTATAGGATATACCAAGAAAAGTCAAAATAGAATAAAAGAAGAGCACAGATGCGTAGTCGATGGAGTACGGAAGTAACACTCAGTAAAACCTTTGCCACAAAATTCATGTCTTTTCGATGGACAGCACCCTTTGACACACCCTTCGGTAGGTTGACAACGAAGCCTAGAATCCTTTAATGTTTTGAACACAATCTGCTAAAGGAAACAAGATCTAGATTTTCGCCACACAGTTGAAGATATCTGAGGCCAAATGGCTCGCACCAAATCATGAGGCATGTCTTAAATACCATCTTTTTGTTCTCTGTCAACAGCTCTCGGTTTCAGCATTTGCATGAACTGCGGTTTTGTTGCCCTAAGCATGTATTTCAAAAAGCGTCTCACTGTCGCGGTTGGCTTAGCTTCATCTGGCTTTGCAGCAGGTCAGGTAGCCCTGACTCCTCTGCTAGACTACCTGATAGACCAATATGGATGGAGAGGGTCCATGGTCATCACAGCGGGCATTTTGTTGCATGCTACTGCCTGTGGAGCCCTCGTACGTCCACTATCGTCCAAGGCAGGCAAACAGGCATCGAAGGTGCGACTGAATTCTAAAACGAAATCAGCAGACAATGGTGTCGAGGCCCAGTCAAAAGCTACCGGTGATTATGCAGAAACAACCACCTTCGAAGATTCAGTCAGAGTGTGTTTCGATGACAAGGGAATCTTGTGGCAGAAAAATGATGATACCAACCTAAAAATCACATCTGAACCAAAGACATCAGTTAGTGTTTCAGACGATTCCTCTGTGCCGGGAAAAATACCGCGTGATCCCTACTCAATTGAGAGTTCAGGATCAACTATCTCTCTTGAGACAAAAAAACAGATAGCAACCCCATCAAGGTCCGTCTCAAACCCACGTTCTGTTAGCACTTTGAGACTGTACCTTTCCCGATTCTGGACCTTTATGATGGAGAGATACGGTCTCTCACGCTTGTTTCGAAACCCAAGCTTCGTCTTGACCATTCCCGTCGGCATAGCGCACGGCTTCGGTTGGGCCTCTGTCGTGTTTCATCTCGACGCGCGTGCCGAGTCGGTTGGTTTGCAGTCCTCCGAAGGAGCCACACTTCTGACTCTCATGGGAGTAGGAGCCTTTGTTGGTTCAATAAGTCACGGATGGTTCGTCGATAAAGGCTACATCTCGCCAGTCATTGCCTACATCTTAGCCATCCTCGGCAACGCTGTGACCTCTTTCATCTTACCTCCTCTCGTCACCTTTGGTCCCTTGGCAGCAACTTGTGTTTTCTTTGGGTTTTCCACCGGTGTGGCAGAGCCGGTTATCTTTGTGGTTCTTCAGGTTCTTGTTCAACCGTCGGAAGTGGCTGGAGCGACTAGTCTGTTTCTTGTGTGTTGGGGTACTGGGGAAATAGTTGGAGCTACTATCGCAGGTATGGCAATATCAATTATCAGCCCTCGGCACTTGGAAGCAAACGTTCTAATTAAAAATCTCATGTAAAAAATAAAGGAATCAGGAAATACAAGTATTTTTTATAAATTTCACTAAAAACCCTTGAAATTGCATCTTTGGGTTTTAATTAACCTTATTTTAAATGTTTGTTTTGCAATTTTAACCCATATTTAGATCGTTTTCGGTTTTCATGCTAATGCTATTTGCATATTCATGAGCAAAACTATGAGCAATTTATTGCTATGTTAGTTTATGGCAATAATCCAGGAAAAATCCTTTTCACAGAAATGTTCCAAGATAGCAAATTTGGGGTTCACAATTTGAACATAAAACATGCAGCCTGAACAATGTCTTCCTGGATTTACATCGAAGCAAGAGCGCCCTCACTTGTCCAGAAAAGATTGGTCAATTTTCAATGTTTCAAAAAGTGCACCGTTCAGCTCACATAACTAAGAAGATGTCAAACAGTCTTCACACATGGAAGAAAAGTACAGAGATACACAAAAAGTAATTCTAAGAAAAATTCATTTCCTGGTTCCTTTAACTAGATACAATCCTCTGAAATACACCGAAGTTCACTGAGGTTGTGTTCTGATTACTTTCTTGTTCCTGCTTAGATATGTTTATGCCTATGTTTGTCGTTTTGGTTTGGGATTTTGGTTTTGGGCTTTTGGTTTGGTTTGAGTTTCTGTTTTTTGTTTGATTTTACATGAGCACGAGCACATGATATGTTCAAATTTTATAAGCTGCCCCCAGATCAAGTTAGGGCGACGCTCCACGCAGTTGATAGGGGAAGTCATTATTTGCACCTGTTTGGACAACATTGACTCACAAGCACAACCTTATCATTTGTGCATAGTACATGCCATTATGCATATGCATGTCGGCGTGAGCAACACAACATATAGACCCGGCAACGAAGTGTATTCCAACATTCACACAAAACAGATTATTACTGAGTCTCACATACATATTCGTTTTTAAAAATCTTGCGAAAGTTACTTGCTGTAGGAGTAATTTTTTCTGGGCAAAATGGTTTGGTTCGCGAAGCCAGCAGATTATTTTCATAATGAGAAAATAAATACATAACCGCTTCATTATTAAAGAAAACAAGCGTAATAGTATTGACGGTGTGACTGAAACGCACACTGCAAAAACTGTTGTGTTAAAATCAACACTTTTTGGTGCTATTAGATGACCACACCATAGGGTGTTACTTTAACTCCGCTGGTGTTACTTCGCACACCTATAAGTGTTACAATGCACTGGGGGTGTTAAAAGTAACACCAAATAACACCAACAGTTTTAACACCAGTGAAAAGTGTTAGTGTATTCCTCTAAAAACACCGGGGTGTTTTATTTTAAACACCCCAGTTTTTGCAGTGTAACTCGGTCAACATCACATAGGTTTTTACTTAGGCGAACAGGAGGTCTCGTGCAACAAAAGTACTGAGGAACTGGCGGTGGACAAAGACACGGATGGTGGTGGTTACAAAACATAATTTAACTTTTTCTGTAATTTTTTTCTTTCGCTGTTAAAAAAGGTTGGATTTACGACACCCTTGCAAGCTACAACAACGCATACTTCATGTCGGGATCTGTATTTACTCTTGCTGCAACCCTGGCAATCATGATCTACTTCTTAGAAAAAAGGAAGTCGAGAGGACAGAACAGGGAAGCGGATGAGGCGACTATTGAGGCAGAGCGTGCACCTCAAAACCCTGGCAAGAAATCCGGGGATCGCCTTGATGTGAACCCTGAGAGTGGTGTAGTGAATCCAGTGTACTTAGGTGACAGCAACAACGATAATGCGCGTCGATATATATCCCCTGCTGAGAACAGTGCAAGAGGGCAAGATCAGAGATTGAGCCAGGAAGACGACAATGAGTCTTCCTGTTAATCCTAACGGTTGAATCAGGAATGGGGACGCTAAATTGATTATTTTTTAAAGGGGATGCAGAACTAATTCGGAATTGGTGATTCAATCAATGAGCCCGAGCTGGACCAAGAGAGAGCGCAATTTTCCCAGCAAGGGAGGCTCCTTTGGCGGGAACTGCACTTCACTGCTGGTTTACGAATGATTATGAAATGCACGCATTACGGCCGCAGTGCTACTAACAAAATAAAAACTCTCACCAAATTGGCTTTTTCAACGACGAGGGTGCTTCTCATCAAGGTAGATTGATTTTGTGTGCTTCCGTTTAATCACACTTTCAAACTAGATCTTACGAGCTGGCATTTTGTGACAGAGTAGACACAAACTTTTCGACTCGGTTAAAGTCCAGTCCTAATCTAACGCAACTTTTTGGCTGTTCTAGGAACAATGAAAAAATATGCAGTGACGCATAGTGGAAGTGTATTATATTCGGTTTACAATGAAAGATCACAATTGGTACGGAACAAAAGTTTATTTCGAACAAAACTGACACTTGAAAATGTATCCGTGCTTGTACTTTGTGCAATAATCGTTCATGTAAAAACAAAATCCGACGACTTCTGTTGAAAATAACAGACTACGGAGCCGGCACGTTTGAATGATTAATGACTTCCTGGCACCATTCGCCGCCAATTGTAAATATGTTAACATAAAGAACTTTAGTTGGGCAAAATGTGTTTGTCAAACACCTCTAATGTATGTACTATTACATCAAGGTGTTTCCAGTCTTTTCAATAAATAGGCCTACCGTTTTACAAGTTACAGAGCAAGCGTGATTATAACTTGAACACTCGCCCCAGTTACTGTATTATCCTCGCCGATTCAAAAAGGCTAATTTTCTGCAAGAATGCATTAGCTCTTAAACAAATCCTTCACTAGGGTCCAAATTCCTGGGCGATTTGTTTGATGCAATAAAGAGATGACCCCGGCATGGAATTTCATCAAAAGTTGACTCCGCGGTACCCGTGACTCAATGGCGTGATTCCGGCTGCTCAGGTTACACACCTCAAATCACGCTCAGGGGTACTAAGACTGGAGTGCTTGCCCGAAAGCTAGCGATCAAAGTGACAGCAAGATGGCAGGTCTATCCGAGGCATGTTTTACAAATCTATTTTTACGCTTCTTGATGCAATAATATCCGTCCTCATTCCCATCAAGCGACCGACACAGTATTGCAAGACGGACCCAGCATGCCACTCTGTTACTACACTAATTCACTTTGACTAGCTCTGGAAGTCATGCACACGGACGTATATATTGAAATCTGGACTCGCAATACCCTTAATCAGCTTATAGAGATCAATGAATCCACTCCCGGCCATTTTACCGAGCCGAATATAAAGCTTAAGTTCCTGGCAATGCCCGGCTTTGTTCTTCCTGACGTCAATCATGAAGCCAACCCACGCATTTGTATTCCGCTCAGTAAAATGGCCGCTGGTTGGGAAACGCGTTGCAAGTCTAGTTTTTTTTATACGTCCGTGGTCATGCACTGAAGTTTCGTAAGTATTGCACCATCACGGTACAGCTATACGAGACGTGTACACAGAAGCCAAATCCCCACCATGCAAGACTCAAGAGATTTGACCTCAGTCTGTTACTATGTCTGACCTTTGAGCGCGCCATATAAAGGTCTGACAAAGTAATATTTTTTCACGGGACGGAATATGTCCCCACAATGAAATACTAGAGTAACGATTGCACGAACGCGGAAACCCCAAAGTGGCAGTTTGAACCGCGCCGTGAATGACTGTTGTGTGAAAATAACTGAAACGCTGAACATGGACGGCCGAGGGGCAAGAAAGACTATGAAGCGAGCCGATCCACCAGAGCCCCCGGACGGCGGCTGGGCCTGGGTGGTACTAGCCGGTGCGTTCTTATCACAAGCTCTCACGTACGGATACTACGGAGCTGTGGCCGTCTACGTCCCTGTGTGGATAGATTTCTTCGATAGTTCAGCGACAGAGTCGAGTTTGATTGTTTCCCTGTCGTCGTTCTTCATGGGTTTTTTAAGTACGTATATCTGATGATGACTGGATTTAACTAAGGGCACCTTCTTATTTGACTTTTTAAATGCCCTCGTCTAATATCAGATGCACAGCATTTGGATATTTTTAGAAACTTTGAAAACCTCATAATGTATTTTTTTCTCATCGAATGCTAGGTGTGATTGCTGGTGTCTTGATAACTCGATTTAGTGTCAGATCTGTCTGGGTGATTGGGGGCGTGCTGGCCTCACTGGGGCTTCTGATATCAGCTCTGGCCACCGGTACAATTTACCTGACATTAAGCATGAGTTTGATAACAGGTGAGAACCGTTATTCGTTACATCTGCAACCATTACATTGGTCGTATATAAATTGCAAAACAGACTGTGTATGTAAAAGCGCAGCTCCACTTCAGAAAAGGAAACCCTGTCGCCGGGCTGCCTCCGGGAGGAACACAAGTAACACCCTAAACCATTTATCACCGTAGTTCTTGTCTAATGGAAGGTCCGGTCATTTCTTTCGGTCAGCATTATGACACAATGGTAACTAGAAAGAAAACAAAGCCCAACAGTCCAGCATCAACAAATCTCCTTTTTTTACATCATGTGCTAAATTCGCCTCCTGAAGGAGTTAATTGCTAGTACCTGAAACTAATTCAGCCAAATAATATGAATAAACATTCACTAGTTTCAGTCATAGGTCTGTCATATTTCATTGATTCGGTAATTTTCAGGACAGGCATACTTTAAATCGAGGTATTATGCTTTTTTCTCTGTCAACAGCTCTGGGATTCAGTATGTGCGCAAACTGTAGTTTGGTGGCCTTAACCATTTATTTCAAAAAGCGCCGTACTGTCGCGGTTGGCTTAGCTTCATCTGGCTTTGCAGCAGGTCAGGTAGCCCTGACTCCTCTGCTAGACTACTTGATAGACCAATATGGATGGAGAGGGTCCATGGTCATCACAGCAGGCATTCTGTTGCATGCTACTGCTTGTGGAGCCCTCGTACGTCCACTATCGTCCAAGGCAGGCAAACGGACATTGAAGTTGCAGGTGGATTCTGAAACAAAATCGGCAAACGAAGAGACAACAAATATCGGCGGGATGTCTCAACAGGTGAACGAGGAGGGAGATGGTTTTGTTGAGGCACAGTTGAGAACTACTGAGGATTTTGCAGAGACAGACAGCAGAGATTTATCAAATGACGATGTAGGCAGAGTAAGTTTTGACGACAAGGAGATCTTGTGGCAGAAAAATGACAATAGCAACAAAAAGATCACACCGAAACCCAAACCGTCGGTTGGTGTCGCAGACGTTTCCGCCAAGGCGGACGACGCAACTCATGATCCCTATTTCCTTGAAGATTCAAGGGGAACTGTCTCTCCAAAGACCAACGGTGAGATATCAACTACATTACAGACTGACTCAAGCCCACTTTCTGTTAGCCGTTGGAGACTGGGCCTGTCCAAGTTCCGGACCTTCATGTTGGAGAGGTACGGCCTTTCAGGTTTGTTCCGAAACCGTAATTTCGTCTTGACCATTCCCGTCGTCATAGCGCACGGCTGCGGTTGGGCCTCCGTTGTGTTTCATCTCGACGCCCGTGCCGAGTCCGTGGATCTGCAGTCCTCCGAAGGAGCGACACTACTAACTCTCATGGGAGTAGGAGCCTTCATTGGCTCAGTAAGTCACGGATGGTTCATCGATAAAGGCTACATCTCGCCAGTCATTGCCTACATCTTAGCCATCCTCGGCAACACTGTGACCTCCTTTATATTACCTCCTCTCGTCACCTTTGGTCCCTTGGCAGCAACTTGTGTTTTCTTTGGGTTTTCAACCGGTGTGGCAGAGCCATTGATTTTTGCAATTCTACGGGTTCTTGTTCAACCGTCAGAGGTGGCTGGGGCGACCAGTATCCTTCTTGTGTGCTGGGGTACCGGAGAAATAATAGGAGCTACTATAGCAGGTATGGCATTTATTACCTCGAGCTGTCACTCGATGGCAAAATTATTGATTCACCATGAAGTGACAATATCATTCATGGTAACTTGCGAGCGTGCAGTATGCTCGGAATGTTTCGGGTAAGCAAGCCAGATTTCACAAGACTGGTGTTTTGGGCAGTTCTTCTCCTGAAAATGTAGCGCCCAGTGCTATTCGGCTGCGCTCGCCAGCGCATGTCGCCTGCGCGGTGCATACACAGTCCAAAACTGTAAAACCAGTCTTTGGGCAAGACTACAACTGTCCACTATACGTAACTTCATGGTGCAACCGACAAAATTAACTGTTCACGTTATTTGAAATTCAACCCCTCCCCCTAAGTGTAATTAATGCTGTGCATATGGGTCTAATTTAATGGTTCACTTTTGCCGGTGTCCTGGGCAAAAAGTAAAAAGTTGCAAGTAAAAAGTGAAGATGACATGGATGACAGACGTAGTGAAACAATTCTTTTCTTCGAAAGGTTGGATTTACGACAACCTGGCAAGCTACAACAATGCATACTTTGTGTCGGGATCTGTATATACCCTCGCTGCAACCCTAGCTGCTGTGATCTACTGCTTAGAAAAAAGAAAGTCGAAAGGACAGAAGGGGGAAGCGGACAAGGCGACTATTGAGGCACAGCGTGCACCTCAAAACCCTGGCAAGAAATCCGGGGATCGACTTGATGAGAACCTTGAGGATGGTGTAGTGAATCCAGTGTACTCAGGTGACGGCAACAACGAGACTGAATGTTGACATGTCCCTTCTGAAAATAGTGTAAGAGGGCAAGGCCAGAGATTGAGCCAGGAAGACAACGATGAGTCTTCCTTTTAATCCAAATGGATCAAATCAAGAGTTTAAGTGGGGAATACGGAACTGGTTAGGGGGTTAGTTGTTTGGCCTATTGCTTGTGTATGTTCCTGTTTAATCAGTGTCTAGCGACGAGAAGACTGCGTTCAATTCCCAAAAATGTACTGACGAGCTTGCATTGCACAGTTTAAATAGACAGATCTGATACAAGCTTCACGTGTTAAACCTGCGGGAAGTCAAGCCCCTCCCCAAGAAAGAAACCACGTGGTTGTTCCTGTGGACTATTTTCAACAGTCGGTTGTATTGCGCGTATTCAAGCTCGTTTAACGGACACACTACCATTCCAATAGCTTGAAAAGGTTGAATAGAGGTTCCCTGGGAATGCATTATGACAAACTGTAATTTGAATATTGGTTTACCCCTAATTTACGACCAATAGTACATTCCGAAATCTAAGCCCTAACCCCACCTATCCACCCACCACTTAACACTGCAAGGCAGCCAGCAACTCCTGATACTGTTTGTCAGGGTCAGTTATTAGTTTGAAATAGCTTTTGTTTACCTTCAGGGGCTGACAATTCGACAGTGATTGATTGTCAGCAGCAGCAAGACTCACTAAACAAAGAGGAATCAGGTTTCTAAGCACTTGAATGAGGCCTCCATGAATTGGCGGATTACTCAGGATTGATATGGTCTCTGAGTAATTGCAAGATTGAATGTATTATTACACAGGTTCAAATATTAAAGTGTATCGAATGAGTACTGCATGTAACCTCAGCCGTATCGGCTGTATGTCTTTTTATTAATAAAAACTTTACAAAAAGCTGTAATTCCACTGTCGGTCCAGCGGCCGACTTGCTGGCGCCCTTCGCAGTCACTTGTAAATATGTAGACATAAAGAGCTTAGGTATGAACAGAATTTGCTTTGTCAAACACTTCTGGTGTATGAACTTGTCGACTCTATACCAATTCCATCCTGGTCCTGAAATTCAGGAAATAACAACACTTAAATGCTGTTTTGTGTTTGTATTCTAGACCCACGGAAAGCAAGCATTTGTATAAAAAGTTGTACATGAAGAGCGCCAGCTTCAGATTTTGGAAACAGAATGGCTGTTCACTATGCACATAGTGTGCGGCTTTTGTATACCAACTGTCCACGTGCACTGACGCAAACACCTGCCAGTTTGTTTCCAAAAATGCCTAACACTCATTATCACAACTTTCTCCATACACTGCTCCGATACATATCTACATGTATATAGGCTGAATTAAGCATCGTACGATGTATTTGGTATGACTGAAAATAAACCTCTACAAGAATGTCACAAAATAGCTTAGTTCTGAAACAAATCCTTTAAAAATAGGGTCCTGGACGATTAGTATGATGCAATAGAGAGATAATCCATGGAATTTGAATACCACAAACTTAAGGTAGTCAGTGGCGTGATACCAGCTGCACAGGGTATGCGCCTACAGGCAGGCAATCCTGAAGAGAGCGCTTGCCATAAAAGAGCAATTAAGGTGACTTTATCAAACAACAGTGACATAGGAAGTTTATCTGAAATGGCTTGGGTTGAAATTCTATATCCATCCTCATCTCTACCTCGATAACAGACATTGCTGGACAGACTGATGCCAACTTGAACGACCCCCTTTCAGCTCAGGAAGTCATGCATTGAAGTTTTATTACACTGAACTGTACCATCACCATACACCTAGCTGAACGCATTACACATAGGCCAAATCCACCCGAACAGCTTTGAACGGTTTGTACTCTGTGGGCGCAGTACAAAGGTCTAACGTGCACGGATGTGCATTCTTCCATAGCACAGTATATTTTACCCACGTGCACAGCTGAAGCACAAACGCACACCCCAACAAAACTGCACCTTGGATAATTTTGCACAAATATGGCTGACACGCTCAACACGGACACTCGAGGGGCGAAAAATGCTACGAAGCGAGCCCAGCCACCAGAGCCCCCGGACGGCGGCTGGGCCTGGCTGGTACTTGTTGGAGCATTCTTATCACAAGCTCTCACGTACGGATACTACGGAGCTGTGGCCGTGTACGTCCCTGTGTGGATAGATTTCTTCGACAGTTCTGCGACAGAGTCGAGTTTGATTGTTTCTCTGTCGTCGTTCTTCATTGGTTTTTTAAGTAAGTATCCGAATATGACTTGATTTAACTTGAACTTCATTTAACTTTTTGAGCACAACATGCGATGCCCCAATCGCTTTCTTTTAGATGCAGAGCATCAAGAAACTGAACTTGTGTTAATTTTCTCATTGAATGAATGCCAGGTGTGGTTGCTGGTATCTTGATAACCCGATTTAGTGTCAGATCTATCTGGATGATTGGGGGCGTGTTGGCTTCACTAGGGCTTCTGATATCAGCTCTGGCTACCGGTACACTCTTCCTGACGCTAAGCATGAGCTTGATAACAGGTAAGAACCGTTATCCGTAACATTTGGAAAGTACTTCCTATCTACTGATTGACATTTACGAATATTAAACCTGTAGATTACATGTGCAGCTAATAGAAACTAGGTTGTATTGGGCAACCGCGCCAGATGCTTGCACAAGTCCTTGTAAGGCTTCAGTGTACAAAAGGTCATGTGACATGTCAAGATCATACTAAAAAATGGGGGAAAAAGGAAGGGAATGATACAGATTATCGGCTATACATAGAAAATAGACTGCATAGCTCTGAGTTCATAAACAGGTGACCTTGAAGGCTGCCCAATTGTACATCGTCCAGAATGGATATAAGTGGCAACCTACATCATTTATCTTACAGTTCTTTTGTGTATTGGAAAGCTCTGCTCATTAATCTATGTCAGCATTTTGACAGCCTTCTAACAAGAATAAAGCAAATTAGGCCTATTAACCCAGCGTCCATCTTTTTTGTTGACCATCAGCTTAAGTAGCCTGCTGAAGGTGTTACTAGTACATGCAATCGAATTGTCAAATTTGCATGAAAAAAAAAATACTTGTTTTAATCACAGATCCATCATAAGTCATAAGGTTCAAGACAGGGCATACTTCAAATTGAATTATTTTTCCCCTCTGTCAACAGCTCTGGGTTTCAGTGTGTGTGTAAACTGTAGTCTAGTGGCTCTAGGCATGTACTTCAAGAAGCGTCGTACTGTTGCTTTTGGCATTGCTTCATCTGGCTTTGCAGGGGGTCAGATTATCCTGACTCCTCTGGTAGAATACCTGATAGACCAATATGGATGGAGAGGGTCCATGGTCATCATGGGGGGTATTTTATTTCATACCACTGCTTGTGGAGCCCTCGTACGTCCACTGTTATCCAAGGCAGGGAAACGGGCATCAAAGCTGCGGCTGGACTCTGAAACAAAGTCGGCCGACGAAAATATCACGAATATCGGCGGAAATTCTCAAAAGACAAACGAGGAGAGAGATATTATCGCTGAAGCCCAATTCAGAATCAGCGGTGATTACACAGATACAGTTTGCAGAAGATCGTCAAATGACGATTCGGCCAACTTTTGTTTGAACGACAAAGAGATTGTTTTGCGGAAACATGACTATGACGACAAAGATATCCAAACTATGACCGGTGTCGCTTCGGAAAAAGGCTCTGTGGTAAACACAGGCTCCTTTGAGAACCCTGAGACAAACGATGAGGAAGATGTTACTGTTGAGGCTCATTTGAGAACTAACGGTGATTTTGCAGAGGCCAGCACGGAATTGTCAAATAATGATTCAAGCGAAGTATTTTTCGATGGCACGGATATCTCGCGGCAGAAAAATTACGATAACAACAAAAAGATCACATCGAAACCCACACCGTCAATTGGTGTTGAAGACGTCTTTGCTAAGGCGGACAATGCAACTCGTGATCCCTGTTTCCTGGAAGACTCAGGGGCAACTATCTCTCCGGAAACAATTCACAATCAGAAATCACCCACGTCACAGACTGACTCAAACCCGCCGTCTGTCAGCCGTTGCAGACTGTACCTGACCCGTTTCCGGACCTTTATGATGGAGAGTTACGGTCTTTCAAGCTTGTTCCGAAATCCCAGCTTTGTCTTGACCATACCCATCGGCTTAGCGCACGGCAGTGGTTGGGCCTCCGTTGTGTATCACCTAGACGCCCATGCCGAGTCGGTCGGTTTGCAGTCCACCGAAGGAGCCACACTTCTGACTCTCATGGGAGTAGGAGCCTTTGTTGGTTCAATAAGTCACGGATGGTTCGTTGATAAAGGCTACATTCCTCCACTAATTGCCTTCATCATAGCACTCCTCGGCGACGCTGTGACCTGTTTTATCTTACTTCCTCTCGCCACCTTTGGTCCCATGGCAGCAATTTGTGTTCTATTCGGGTTTTCCAACGGTGTGGTAGAGCCATTGATATTTGTAGTTATTCAGGTTCTTGTGCAACCGAGTGAAGTGGCTGGAGCGACCAGTCTCCTCCTTGTGTGCTGGGGTATTGGCGAAGTACTTGGAGCTACTATCGCAGGTATAATAATAATTGCCTCTCAGTTGCTGCTTTTCGACAACAAAACTACAGATTAAAAATCAACTGTTTGCATGATGGTGGAATTCAACCCAAAGACAGTCATTATGTTGCATATGGGTCTAATCTAATATTTTTGATCATGATTGTGTGATATCACATCGGTTTGAACCTTCTGCAGATAAAGGAGGGTGTCATTTGCAAAAGAACAATAAATAAAATAAAATAAAAATAAAACACATTTTCTTAAAATGAAAAAACAATAATAACAGCGCTAGTAAAACATTGCTCTCTTCTTTTCTTTCGAAAGGTTGGATTTACGACACCCTTGCAAGCTACAACATCGCATACGTCATGTCGTGATCTGTATGTACCCTGGCAGCAACCTTAGTTGCCATGATCTACTGCTTAGAAAAAAGAACGTCGAGAGGACAGAAGGGGGAAGCGGACGGGGCGAATATTGAGGCACAGCGTGCACCTCAAGACCCTAGCAAGAAATCTGGGGATCGCGTCAATGAGAACCAAGAGAATGGTGTAATGAATCCAGTGTTCTCAGGTGACAGCAACAACGATACTTAATGTCGACATGAACCTGGTGAGAACAAAGCAAAAAATTAAGAGCTCAAGATCAGAAATTGAGTCAGAAACACAGGAGTATTCCTGTTAATTCCAACGGATCAAATCAAAAGTGCATGATGCTGAATTGATTAAAAGTTGGTGGTTTGGTCTATTGCTCGTGTATGTTCCGGTTTCATCAAGAGATAGCCTCTAATACAGGAAGCAGGCTGCGTAAAATCCCCCAAGACACTGTATCGATGAGCTTGCATTGCGTACCATTTGGGCCTCGTAAATATGGATGAGCTGTCTTCGGACGCTCCGCCCACTTTTTGCCTTAACTTGGCAGGCGGCGGAGCCCGGGGCTCGCCATTTGAAAGTGCGTGCTTTTACATGTACATGCATGCTTTGGTGTGAGCACGGGCCTTGCGAGAAGTAACCAGCAGCAGTTCAGTATTCCCACAGCACATGCCCACATTTGAGTGCCTCGATCTGAGGCCTCATTCGGACTCGCGTGCCCAATCAGCGTGGCCCTACGCAGACTTGCGCGCGTGCTTTGTTTGCGAATGACCTTGCTTTTTTGAAATACCGAACTGGCACATTGTTGCTTGTCTTTGTTTCCACTTTGACCCTTGACCAAGTTGCTTACAGTTCGTGCAGCGTTTTTTACTGTAATGGGGCGACGCAAAAATGCGTTATACTTATTTTGGATTACTATCTGGGCTTCTTCCGCCAATTAGCATTTTCGTTTAGTGTTGCCGTTAGTGTATTTTTCTAAGTGAATAATTTTAATTTGTCACAATATAGTAGATTCTCATGTATGCCTACATTTTACGCAGCTGGTCATTTTCCAGCTGCTAATGCTGGGTGAGTTTGAATATATCTTTAGAATTTAGACCGTGTGTGTTATAAAATGTTATTTGTTATTAATTACAAATGATGGCTTTGTAAAACATGCCATTTCTCTTTTTACTAGTTTGTTTCAGCTGGGATTTTTTGTACTGGGAATTTTCGTTTGCCTGAGACTTTCTTCACACTGGAACTTCTCAGAGCTGGAGATTAATAAAGCCGAGTGAACATCAATTCCTAGTCTTCCTTACTAGAGGATAACATATCAACCTACGTGAGCTAGGGCCAACACACCGCGGACCGACCCATGCGCGCTGCTTCATTTCACAGAGAAAATTGATCTTATAGCTAAACATCTTAATATTGGCTCCGATTCGAAGTAATTTCTAGGGCATTTAAGGAACTATTAGCCTGGACCATACGCGAGGACAAAAATGGAAACATCACACTCTACTTACATTTATAATGCCTGTATGGTTTTTACACATGCTATATTCTGATCGCTGATGGCCTGTTTCTGCCATGCACACTTAGTTTAAAAAAAATGTTTGATGACTTCTCATGAAGTCGTCTTTACATTTCGAAAATCGGCTAAGCACTTTCAGTAATAGTCTTTCATATCCACGTGAGGCAAAACAGGATTACTCTTACTGATGTAAACATTTATTTTGTCAAAGCACTACTAAAGCGTGACGTTGACAACTCACAGGTCCAAGCAGTACTGCAGCGTTGTAAAAATTTCAGGGTCACGCAGTAAGAAGCATACACGTAGGCTTAATTAAAACTGTACAATAATTTTATTTCAAATAATCACTAGTCTCCATGAGTACGTTTGTGAGAACTCATTAGGTGCTGTTATTTACTGTGTACAATATTTATGGCTATCAGAGACATAAAGGCTAATCAATATCCCAACCAAACCAAATCCTGTACAAAGATTCGACATTGAGGGTTAGCAGTATAAACCCTTTTTACTCACGCGACCAAAAAACCTGTTGAATTTGAACAAAGAAAGCAAGCGTGTATGTAATTGCCCCCTGGACAATATCAAGTCAATTTTCAATCTATCCGATTTCTCTGTGCCTACCCCTACTGAGAACTGTGGGATTCGACGTCGGCCACGCGTTCGTGGGTGTGCAGCGGATCGCACAACAAACCCTACAGTTCTGGCCCATTGGGGTTACTCTGCATCAACAAGGAATGCCACATACTTCCCCAAAAGGTACTCATTCTTCAGCGTTTAGCGTGTTACGACAAAATAATACATATTACGTGAAATTCCATCGATAAAATACCACAAAAGGGAAGCACTTACCGGAAGGATTCCAGCTGCAAACGGGAATACATTTATACCTCAGAGCATCCACAAGTTTTGTTAGCCTAATGGAAAGATGGACGCATAATGCAGAATTCACAGCGCTGAGACGCAGGCTGGAGCGACTGTTACCCGCTTACCAACGAGAGAAGATAACTACAAGAATGGAATTTCAAGCATTCGAACAGATGCGGCAGTAGGCCTACTATATTGTTCTTCACAAATTGAATTCAGGCGCGTCGCTGAGCTTCATTCAAACGAGGGCTTCGTTGAAATGCAAATTAGGCCTACACGGCGCGTCAAAAGTTACTCACGTGGGTGGGAAGTGAACTAAAGGTGGCGCTATTCCCATGGCTTCGTTTGGGTTCCGATGTTTCCAAATATTCTGTTGGAAATGATACTATTTTAAACGCCAGTGTTACTTTCAACAGCCTGATATCCCTTTAGCAGAAATTTGAGCTGAAGATTTCTCAAATCGGGAGGCTAAATTTGCGAGCATAATGCTCAAACCATCTTGGGAAATGAAATCTTTCCAAGAATATAGAATTTCGCACCTCTTTCGTCAAAGAAAGTCATCCACACGAAAACGAAGACAGGCATACAGGCAAGAAAACCGCCCAGCGTAACCTGGAGAACGAAACCACCAGCAAGAACCCACCGTGCCCAGCCCGCCGACTCAGACAGTTCAGGCACTGAATTGCTGGTTTTAGTCTCTTTCCTTTTACAGTCCATCCTGGGTTGGATTTGCTGCCCAACTAAGTTTAGTCTCTACAACTCCTGTTGTGTTGTAGGCCTACTATTTTCAGCGGCGCGAATGCCATGGATTCACGTACGGGTACGGTATACAATTGCATGCTGTATGCCTACGTTGCAACATGGCTGCGCAATCTTGACTCTATCTGTAAAAGCCATTGCTGTTATCTTAGGTTCATCAAGTTACGATTCCATTTCTCCCACCAATTACTTGTTAATCACGATGCAGCTGTAAACGGTCATTACGCCATTATGTCGCAACAAATGCGCTCGTACTTTGTTTAAAATGCCATAGAGTAGCAACGTGTTTCACGGCAGATAAAGATGCTAGACTTGATTTCAAGTCGGTAATTTGTTTGATGGGAACCTGGTCGGTGTTCAGCACACGGTAGGCCACAAACATGAAGGCAGCACCGCCAATGAGAATAACTATTGTATACAGGCAGGGACGACTGCTTCCCCTCGGCCCATATCCTCGCAAGCGCAATGTCGTCACTATATCGCACGTACGGTAAGACCAAGGAGGAATGATTGAAGGCACGCACAAGAAGAGACTGAAGCTACTCTAATATTTCTCCAAATGCAATGATCAAGTCTATGGTGAACTTAAAAGGACGTGTAATCGAATGAAATATCCCGTTACTACCCCCAATCTGTAACTCAAGAAAATGCATGAAACGATTGTACTGCTTAATGATGACAAAATCCATCCAGTCCCCTCTGGAGAAGAATGCCCCCTTGCAACTTGAATGCTGGTCGAGTTAGACATTCAAGTAAAACCAAAGGTAATAGATCTCCACCCGAAGAGGAAGCACACCATGCCGATATGCGAACGCATAGAGAATATGAGTGGGCGCGACATCAAAAGCGGTGTTCATATACCTCAACCCCAGGATTAATTGGCCTGCGAGTTAACTCCACTTCATAAACACATTTAATGCATCATTAGATAGATACCTCCGTTCTAGTAGTGTGTAAAAGTAACTGCCGAGATCCGGTCACCAACGAAACCCTGACTGTCAATTCTTTCGGCGACAGCGCCCCCATGAAACTATACGACTTGTATAATCATAAAACATCAAAAGCATAGCTGCATTGTAAACAAGGACGTGTGAACAGTGTCTAATATACTTGTTATGCAAATTCACTGAATTAAGAAATAACCAGAGATGTAAAGTAGGTAAGTTCCTTGTCCATGCCTGATTTCCAGACCAAAGTGAAAGAACATTACAATAATATTACTTAATTCTTTTCTTTTCAAGACAAATCAAAGCAGAATTTGTATGTAGCATGATTTCCATGCTACTTTTACAGAAAAGAATGATCAGAACTTACTGAATAAAAGAAAGGTAAAAGAAAAGTATTTTACCAATAACAAGAAGCCACAAGAATACGCATATTTTTTACTCATAAAATTTCACTGAATAAAGCGTGATAGGACCAAGTCACTAAAATGACATTGGACTCTCAGATATTTCGGTAACACATTGACGAGCAAAACCATTAGAAAAAAATTAGAATAATGTAATAGTAAATTACACTATTACAAATCCAAAATTAAAACAAACAAAAGGATGGTTCAAAACTGAACTGCGTTTCCGTTGAATAGTTTTGTCAAATACAAATCATGTACAAAAAGCGCCCTCTCTTGTTCACACGCATGGTTTCAACCAATCAGCAAGGAGGATTTGAGCCTATATACAGTTGTATGTCCATCAACTTTGCCTGGTGGGTTATTGGCCTTAACAGAAATACAAATGCGCAGTCTGAACCGATAACTTTATTCAATTGTTCTTCATATACCCCCAAAATTGTTCATTCGGCATACTGATCATCAGTTTATTTGATCTTGAGAATAGACCGCAGTTTACATTTTAAAGTCCACACAGATAAGGAAAAAAGAGCTAAATTTCTTTGATAATATCGGCTATCACACACAAAACGAGATAAAATGAACGCCACGAATAAATTTCGACACAACAATATTTTTAAAAAGGAAGTAAATTATTACAGCACTAGTGTCTTGTTTGCAAAGTTAGGTTACTACTTTTGATTTGTCCTGATCTACATCACATCAAACGTACACTGTCTCCTTGAGTATAAAACATTTGGCAGTCGTCCAATGCTCTAGACCTGTATGACATCACGGAGAGGTGTCAGGCCTATACAATCACAGGAAAATTTCTTCAGTGAAATATACCCCACCGCGTCTTGAACATCGCTTCGCACACTCACAATTTTTGCGCCAAACTCTCCGAGCCCATAAAACTCACCATTCGTGAAGAATTATCGATACTACCAGCCAAAACCTTACCCCGCGAGAATTCACGATTGTGCGGAGAACACTGGCCCAAGATAGACTAAGCAAAGTGAACAGGAGTTTTAAAGCCCTGGTCTTTTTAGTCAGTGCTTTGTTCATACACGATAAAGCGCCTTTCCCCACCATCAAACAAAATACGTTCTATTCTTACATTAAATGTATTATATAAACATATTTTGGGGGTTCTTAAAACAATCTGGCTCTTCATCAAAATAGCATAAGATTCAACATTACAGCAGGGCTTTTCAGAAGGAGTATCGCATTCCTTAACACTTTCATTTTCATTCAAAATAAAGGCTGTATCGTCAGAAAGTCCTATTGCCATACCAGCTGGTCATAAGTATCAGTGAATGTTTGGTATTTTACAACTGTTTTCCGTTGTCATATCCACGTCTGCATTTGCTTCATGTCATGACAAGAATGACGATATATCATTTCCATGGTGCTCTTTTCCCAGTTATTCTTCATCGTACTTGTTTACTTAGGACAATCTTCTGAATTCTCCCTACTGTCTTACCAGTCAAGTCCACAACAAAGTCCTCCCCTTTAGGGGAAGCGTCACAATAGTAGCAAGACCGTCTCTTTGAGTTAAGCTCTTTCTCATTCTATTCACCAACTGTCACACGCCCATCCACTGCACAACCCTCGCACTTAGTCATCTCCAAATCAACCCCTTCCCTCATGAAAAACACCGGATTGACACTTCCCAAATCATCGAGCTTCGATCCCCCAAGCTCTGGATCGGACGGGTTTGAACCGGGCTGGACACGACCGTCTCTGCCATCGGAGATTTGGGCGGGAAAACCGTTGTGTCGCCGTTTCGCACGTTGGAGAAAATGGAGGATAAGCATCAATCCAGACCCAGCTGTCATTACTGATCCCGCAGTATAGAAAGAATAATCGTAGCTATCAAGAGCATCGTAAAACCAACCTGAAATTCAACGGAAGAAAAGGGGCAAAATATTTCCATAAACTTATACGACTTGTAAAACGATTGACACATCAAGTTTCTCATACTATCCATATCGAAAGTCTGATGTTAGGTCTCCTTATAGACCCACAGCCATACGGTTTTCATACCTCAAAGTTGGTGCACAAGATTTTCATGCTAGTTCACCTCTAAGAGAGGAAGCATCCGTAGTCGAGTGTAAAAATGTGTGTGCTTTTTCAGATGGACTAAGCACTATGTGATTTGCAATGAAGGTGCAGAGAACGATTCTTTCTTCTTTCTTACCGGCTAATGCTCCTCCTGATATTTCTCCAACACCAGTGGCCAGGAGGGAATACGCCATGGAGGTAGTGCCAAGCAATGACTTGACAACAAGTCGAGGCATGGTGGCAATAACGACGGTTGCAGCACCATTGGATATGCCGTGAACCAGTGTTACGGCTACCAGTGCTTTGAAAGCGGTTACCAGTGGAGTAATGAATGTTGTCAGTGCACAGACAGTGAAGGCACAGACATAACAGATTTCAGGAGGGAGCCATTTTCTGTCCAAGAGCAAGCCAATGAGGAGCCTACCGACGAGGCTACCAGCGCCCATGAGAGTGACAAGCAAGGCGGCGTTGTCTGCTTCAATGCCGATAGACTCGGCCCGTGAAACCATGTGATAGATGGTAGAGGCCCAGCTGAAGCCGTGCGCCAAACTAACGGCTAACATGACCAAAAAGCTGGGATTGCGGAGGAGACGGGAGAGGTCAGAGGACTGTTTCTCTAAGGTCTGGCTCAGCATGGATGCAGAGCGAGGTTTGCGTTTGGGAAGAAAAGATTC
>NW_019091403.1:871647-913904 GCF_001949145.1 Acanthaster planci | reverse complement strand
CTTCCCTGGCATGCTCTGCAAGGCTGTTACTGCTACCGGTAACCAGACACCGTGGCTCATGGCTGACATATCTCCTTCCGGAGTCGATAACTGACTCCAAGAATCACCGTCGACATACTGGATTCTGTCCTCATCCTCAAGTTCAACCTCTGATGTCATGGTAACGTCTGGCTCCTCCTCGAATATCGATCCTTCTCCTAGAGCCACACCACTTGGTGAGCCGCCTAAATCCTCTGCACCAAAAACGGAGAGGTTGAGAAATGACAGACCCCGATCAGTACCGACCCCTGTCGATTCACAGTTCTTGCCGCTTTTGTTTTCCGTCGTTTCATCCTCCAGTACGCAACCTCTGGATTTTTTAGATGACCTCTTCTGTTTCGGGGGTACCAGCGGCCGCATGAGGGCGCCAGCTGCGAGTGCATGTAATACCAGCGCAGAGCTTATCATCAGAGAACCCCTCCATCCGTGTTGGTCGATTAAGTACTGAAGGAAAGGTGGGAGAGCCAACTGACCTACGCTGGTTCCCGCTGTGGCCAAGCCCATGGCTAAAGCCAGACGTTTCTTGAAGTACATTCCCAGTGCCATAAAGGAGGCATTTAAGACCATGCTCATGCCAAAAGCTACGGGGGCAAAGACAGGACATTCACTATATATAAAAATGAGAAATATCATGTAAGACATGGCAATATTACAGACACATCGTTCTAACCACCACTGTAAATCATCGCCATAACGAGTCTAGATTCACCACAGTAATTTTACTAGGCATAATTATGGAAAATGAACCATAAAAAATTCAATCATTTCGTGGAACCACTAAAAAAAACAATAGTACCATGTATAATGAGACTGGTTACTCAATGGTATTTTGTTAATCAATTGACATGTGGAAAACGGACGCCATATTAAACGTGACAGTTGTATAGGTATCTTGCAATGTGCACATCGTAAATGACCTAAGTAATTTTCACTATATCTTGTTGGTGCCATCTTCAATAATTTGCTGACCTTTAATTAGTAGCCAAAAGTTTGTCAATTTACGAAAAATGAAAAACAAAATCACCTCATTTGACCTTACAGCTTACCTGTAAAAAAAACCGAGACTGAGGATAAGGAAAACTATACCAGTCGCTTGTGAGGAGATTAGGATACCAGCACCCATCAGCGTACCGCCCGCCATAGTTGTCGCCCGGGGTCCAAAGCGCTTACAAGTCGAACCGGCCAATGGACCTAAAAAATATCAAAGTAAACGGTTAGAACTGACAGTCAACACAGAAGAAAGTCTCAGCCCAAAACAAGGTTATGTGGGCCAAGGCGGCGATTTTAAGTGATTGGAGTGACTAAACTTTATTATACATGCATGGAAGTAACTAGGCATTCAGTGTCGGAAGGGCGGTGAAATAAGACTGAGACAGTACGGTTTGAAGTTTTAGGGGAAAAGTATCCTCAGTACGTTCCTCTCAAGTTCAAAATTCCCTGCATCGCTCCTTTTTGAAACAGTCCCCACTAAAAACTATTTTGTTTCCATCAAATAAACTAAAAAATACAAAACTAACAATAAAATACCTGTAAATGTAAGTCGTTAATTAGGTTAATCGAACTTGAAAGATATATTCCACATGTTAGCATAAAGACAAAAATTAAAAGAAACAAAATAAAACCTGAATAAAAAAAGGGCAGCAGGAGAAAAGAGAGCAAAATGGAATCAGTGTCTAATTTATTAGTTAGAATATTCTGTAATACCAGACGGCAGCTGAGACAGCGTTGCCACTCGCAATCTGTCAGTGAATTTCCGGCTGGCTTAAGAGTTTGCGCTTCCCGCTGTAGAAAAAGAACAAATGTCAAGTACATGCGCACTCCTTGCGTGATGTGTTTACATTAGACCAGTGGCCGTTGGGTGGCAGAGCAAGGGGGAGGTGAATTTGGAGGAAATTGAAGGGTCGGGTGAGGAAGATCTGTCACCAGCCCCGTACCCCTGTTCTGGCTTTCAACTTTTAAACCTGCTCTGTCGGCATGTTGCCAATGGTTTAACGTGGACATCAAGCTTTTATTATCCACAATACAGTTTTGTAAACACGAGTTTCAAATTATTTACGTTTCTTGATAATTCCATATAATCTTTTAATTTCACACAAGCGTAGGGTCTGTACAGACCGTTATATGTACATATGGTAAAATGTTACGTAAGACTCTTGCAGGAATATATAGAGTAAATCGTATAGCATGAACAGCCAATTTTAAATGTACTCAGTGGAAACAAACAAATAAGACACCTGTTTGCACTCCAACACGTCACAGTCTGGTCATAACAATTGAAGGTTAATTCCAGATCAAAGGAAACATCTTTAGGATATAAACCAATGCACTCTTACATCATTCATCGGACACTGTAAATCTACACAACCATAATAAGTGATTGTCCCTGAATCTTGGTCTCCGGTTCATTCACATAATCATTTCAACGTCTGTGGCTGCGTCCGAAAGCTGTGGCTGCGGCTGGATTTAACACGTGTGCTTATGGGAGCCACTGACTTGTGGCTGATGCTATTTCCCATAGGCGCTTGCGTTAATCTCAACCGCAGCCGCCTGGTTCGGATGCGGTTTCACAGCACAAGCAGTTGCAGCCATCCATACAAACAAAAATACCTCCTAAATCTGAAACATTGTGAATTTGACTTGTATAATGCCACACTTACATGTTACTATCCCGTAAGGAACATATGATGTACTTACTCATGAGTCCGACCATGAACGAGCAGAGCGAAATAACCAGACTGGTTTCCGCCGCACTTCCCTCAAAGACGTGTATCCACACGTAAACGTACACAGACATCGAAGAGAGAAAACCGACCACCATAAATGTAGCAACAAAGCCGCTGCCAAGAACCACCCATGCCCAGCCCGACTCGGGTGTTTCAGGCATGGACTCGCTGCCAGCGTTATCCTGTCTTTTACGACCCATTTTGATTAAGATTTTCCTCCCACTTAAGAAAGCTTCTTTTATTTCTAAACTTCAGTTATGAATGTTAATGTTTTGTTTGAATGAAGGAAGGATAAATTCATCTATTCGACTACGACTCAACAGGTGGTATGGGGAAAAAATCCGAAACTCACGCCGTGTTTATGCATTTGTCCTACTTCAGTTCCGGATTTTACCAGATCGACCGCTATCTCAATTGATTTATTTGGACAATAAACTGATGGGTGACACTGGAAAAGCTGTAGAGAGAAGTTTATTAGCTTGTTTGTTTATTTTCAGAAACCTTACGTTTGTACTTTGCTCTTAATTGTAAGTAAGTCATCGAACGGGAGATGCTAGACTTGATTTCAAGCCGGTTCATTGCGTCAGTCGCGTAAAGCCGTTCCTGCATTGCCATACAAAATCGTGTGGCGTATACATTGAAGAGTCGATATGTTCTTGATCGTTTCATCCTCGTTGGCCAAAGTGTTATGACACAAGCGTGTACGTGTCAGTGTGACCCGTAGGTATAAAATAATACATGCATGAAACCGGCTTTTATGATACGCATATGGACAAAACTTGACATAAGGACGACTTGTTACCAAGGCTAAGCAGAGGTCGGTTCGCTCCTGTCCGTACCAGTTTCACTAGCTTACTTTTTATGTTTGCGACTAACTTACTTGAACCAGCTGTTGTTGGTACACTGTATTACATTTTTCAGATTACACGGCTTATTGCTCGCCTTTCGCGTCACTGCCCAAAGTACCACTTAGGACAACTTGACAGACTTCAGAACCAGTACTAGTGTCCATCAGACCAAATGTGACAAAATATTTTATCAACACTTGCATTTACTGTGTGTATAGACGGCACGCATAATGGCTGCGGACAGTAGACTTGTTTTTGTCAACACTAGCTACACTAAGTGCAACTGCTTTATGATTTTATACTGATCAAACTTATACTGATTATCACTACTACTCTATCACGTCTGTTTTATACCGTGCTAGATGTTTGTCAAATATGTGAAGACGGTTCATAATTCACAGCAGACATTACTATGGCTACAGTGTATTAAACTGCCTCATGATTTGTAGACCAACTAACACCTGTTATTTCAAATAACAACCCAATCTGGATATTAGCAAATAATGTCTTATGTTTAACCTTATTCTTTGTGTAATTACAATTAGCAGAACTTATTTTAAAAGAATTATCGCTCGATAATTACATCCCTCCCAAAAGCTTTTGTAGTCGGTGTATCAAGACGCTGATGTTACAAAACACTTCATTGGTGCAAATAAACAAGTTGTTGGTGTTTTTGCCGAACGGGGGGCAAGCATTTTGTCCGTACAGCGTCTCGTGGCAGCCATTATAAAGCAATGTTAAAAACTAGAAACTTAGGCTAGATGCATAGCGATTCCCACAAAACATTACTGCATTAAGAAGAACAGAGCATATGGTAGTGAGTGACACACTCTGAAAATATGCAGTAACGATAACAAACTTACAAACGATAACTCAAATGTTTTCTTAAATTACATGTACGATGCCAAACGATTTCAAAGCCACATTTGCATATACGACTTTAAATCGAGTTATAAGAATAGAATGCAATCAGTTTTTAACCTGCAACATTCACTGAGAGAACCAAGATGGTAAAAAGTGCTGTTTCAGTTTCGGTAACATCAAAATGCTCAACTTAAAACACTTACCAAACCAGCTGTGGCCAGTTTACTAGCTGCGCCTGGATTCAGAGTACGTTTACATGTACATGTACATGCGCACTGTACAGTGCACTAAGATGTGCACACTGCAGAACATGTTCACATAGGTCCTCAGAAGTGCAGAACAAAATGTCGGTTTTCGAGAAAGGCTAGATGTGATTTCATAGCTGCCGCGGTGACAAGCAGCATCCTGTCCATGCTTGCTTGCTTGCTCCCCAAGAAAAGTGGCAACAATATCAGGAGTGCGCGTCATTTCCCTAAGCATGCATTGAGCAAGGAGGAAAGCGCTTTCAAACACCTGCTCCATAAGCACAACCTCGTTCCCATTAGTAGGATCTTGCAGCGCTATGTTGGTTCCCACCGTGCCTGGTGAAGGAACGTGCACGCAGTCCATGAGGTTGACGTTGCCGTATGCGTATTGCATAATGCAAACTGCAAACCGTCCCTCTATTTCCCTTCTGACTTTGTGGGGACCGGGTATGTATCAACGCTGAGCATGAACAGTGACCACGTTGTATGGAAAAAATCACAGGGTAGGGCCTACTGGCAACGTCTCAATTTAACAGTTATCTTCAATGCATAGGCCCTAATACAAAATTAAGCGTCTACATGGAGTTTAACAGACTATTTACAGAACCTGTCATAAGGACCGAACGCATATAGACAATTTCGGTGACCGTGAAAACGCCATACTGGTTATCTGCAATGGCCCCTGAAATGGCAGTTAGCATCGTGATAACTAACATAAAGAACCACTGTTGTGAGACAGTTACTCCATATAACCCAACACAATGCTCGCTGCCATTCAAGGGCGCCATCAGGAGTGTCCGGCGGAACGTTCTTAGATTCGTCTAAACTTAAGGATTGTCTGTTTCTTCGCTCCATTTACGAAAATGGCGACTGCACGCTTGCTCCTACTTATTACCTCATGATTGGCCCTATAGGTGCGCGCGTATTAAGATCGTTTAACGTCAGAGTTTAACTGGGGCTTGGTGCACCATAATAGCGTTTAAATTGCTGATGTAAGCAAGTCAGCGACGTTTTTTCATATTCATGACATTTTAGGTTTCACACTTATTCCATCTCTGGAATATTGTTGGCAACTAGTACAGAAGGTTTTGTCACAGAATATGACTGGAAAAATCACCCAAAAAGAAAACGACAACAGACGCAGCCCGCAAACAGCCGTTTATTTTTGTTTCCTTCATACATTAAGTATTTTTTAAAGAAATACAGTCCAAGAGGAAAAATAGATCATTGCAATGAACCTATCTTTGTTCCTGAGAGTTGAGGGAAAATTGCTGACATTAAACGTTCTTTGGAGACAAATGATTCCTCCCACCCAGTAAATATTGCAATACGTCACGCAATATCGCTTATTGGCACCTGAACTAGCTCTCCCGATCGTCAAGTTAAGGGTAGAACAGCTAAATGACTCAATACCTCTCTAACTAAATGGCCACATTTCTAAATAACTGCACAATTTAACCGTTGACTATTTAGAAAGTGATTTCTAACCATTTTCAAACGCGCATTAGGTCGACAGATTTCGCACATTGTGATTGGCCAACGCGTTGCAAACCGTCTTGGAGGCGTACTATTATGAGTCGCCCATATTTAAATGGCTGCTGCCAGTTTTGGTAAATGAGCTGATTTGCTGTGTACAAACGGATGGCAGATTACTAAGTGGATACATGAGGGCCAATTAACGACGCGCAGCCTACGTATCCACAGCATATAAACCAGCCAACGTCACGTCAAGTCTATATATCTCGGTTCTAACAACCATACCGGACTGTCTATGAGCTCTCCCTATGATATTCATTGGCTAGGCGTCCGTGACGTAACAGGTGAATAAGAAATTTCCCTCCCCGTCTTTTCTCACAGTCGAGTGATTCTCAAATTCCTTCTCATCGCCCTTCTCACAGTTTCCTTCTGGTGCAAGGGAATCGTTGCTTAGCAACACCCTTGGGTTATTTTCCACACAATCACTAATATCCAATTCTCTAGCACAACTCTGACACTTCTCACTCACACACTTGCTATCGTACGGGAAAGACTCGCTCAAAATGGACTCAGCATTATATGAAGATTTTCAATACTGCGATATCTTTCCTCAATGCTCCGTTTAGACACTATATGAGGCCTTTTTACATCGTTGGACAAAATAGTTTCCGCTCTATACTGACCTCTCACTATCCATTATAGGGACTGTCCGGATAATCTGAAACTTGAATGTTAGATCGACCTTCAACTTTAATTAAAGGACGGGTTTTCAAACCTAATATCACATTCACCGTCCCGTTTGCTTCCGTCATAAAGAAAGATTTTGTCACAACGTCCAGCCACCATACCGCCCGGATCAGCATCAGTAGTATTGTTCGATATGTCAAAATTATCTGTTTATTATCGGGTTGGGGCGGTACAGTTTACATGGTACACTTTGCATGGTACAATTTGCATGGTACAGTTTGCATGGTACAGTTTGTATGGGCTTAAGCTGTGTACTAATCATTCATTTGCAGGTTCCTCAACCTCACAATGTCTTTCTTCTCACTTCCTCCATGCTATTACATCTACTATAATCTCGAATCCTCCCATTCAGGGGCAGAGTTAATACTACTATTCCAATACCAGCTCAGTTTCGAGTCTATCTCTCTCTCATTCAATTCCTCGACTGACAAAATGTCTTCCACTGCCTCAGCTTCACCCTCATTCTTCTTTGACTCGACCTTTTCCCTCACGAAAAACAACGGATTGACCCTTCCCACATCATCGACCTTTGAGCCATCAAACTCCAGATCCAACGGGTTGACGTGCTCGTGTCTGCCCTCAGATATCTTGGCGGGATGTATGTGGCATCGTTGCTTCGCTCGCTGGAGGAAGAATATGACGAGCATAAAGCCAGACCCAGCAGTCATCACTGATCCAGCAGTGTAGAAGGAATAGTCGTAGCTTTCAAGAGCATCGTAAAACCATCCTGAATTGAAAACAGTATTCTTTTATAAGGTGATACTCATTTTTTTAAAACAAAGTGTTCAGACGCCAAAATGCTCAAATAAACTTAAAATGTTCATTATAATTCATCACCTTTTACATTGTTTTTTTAGTAAATTAGTCTTACTTACCCGCTAATGCTCCTCCAGATATTTCTCCTGCACCCCAAGCAAGGAGCGAGAATGACATGGAAGTGGTACCAAGCCCTGGCTTAACAACACGCCCAGGAGTCATGACTAGGATGACTGTCGCCGCACCGAATGCTAAGCCTTGAAAATGCGCCAAGGCTATCAGTGCGTAGTAGACTGTTATCGGAGGAGTTATGAATGCTACCAAGGCACAAAAGGCGAAGGTACAGGTGTAGTAGATTTCAGGACCGATCCATTTTTTGTCAGTCAGCCAGCCGATGCTTAGTCGACCAACGAGACTGCCTGTGCCCAATGAAGTGAGAAGTAAGGCGGCTTTGTGTGGCTCGATGCCAATAGACTCGGCCCGCGATACCAAATGGTAGGTGGTGGACGCCCAGCCGAAGCCGTGTGCTACGCTCACTGCCAGCATGATCACAAAGCTAGGATTCCGAAGGAGACACAAGAATTCAGAAGGCTGTTTCTCCAAGCTCTGGGTTAGCATGGATGCTAAGCTAGGTTTGCGGCCGGGAAGGGAGGTTTGTTTACGCCCCTCCGCTGGCATGCTCTTCAAGGCTGTCACGGCGACCGGTACCCAGACACTGTGGTTCATGGCAGACTTTAATCCTTCCCGAGTCGATGACAGACTCCAAGAATCGTCGTCGATATACTGGATTCTGTCCTCATCTTCTTCGAACTTTGTTGTCATGGCAACGTCTGGCTCCTCCTGGAAGATCGATCCTTCTCCTAGGGCCATGCCATTGGGCGAACCGACTTGATCTTCCGCGTCAAAGATCGATGGGTTGAGAAAGGACAGGACCCGAAGGTTGCCAACTCCAGTCAATTCATTATTATTGCCGTTTTCTTCTCCTTTGGCCTTATGCTCTACCTTGCCCCCTCCAGACTTTTTAGATGACTTATCCGGTTTAGGGATAAGCAGCGGCCGCATGACGGCGGCAGCAGCAGCTACGTGAAATGCTAGCGCGGAAGTTATCATCAGCGACCCTCTCCATCCGTAGTGATCGATCAAGTACTGGAAGAAAGGTGGAAGAGCCAACTGTCCTACGCTGACTCCAGCAGTGGCTAAACCCATGGCTGTAGCCAGACGTTTCTCGAAGTACATACCCAGTATCATATAAGAAGCATTCAACGCCATACTCATTCCAAATGCTACGAGGGAAAAGACAGGACACCTACTTGTAAAAATAAAAGAATTAGAAACTCAAATTAGTGGCATTACTGCCACTGTAAACGTCATCAACGGTCCTCATCATGATATAGTTTTCGATAGACTTTTAATATCTTGGCGTCATTAGCGACGTAAAACAGTATTCGAATTTCACATTGGTGTTTCTATTCAAACCAAACAGCAACAAGCATGTTATTTACTAATGGCCTTCAATTTTGGAAAAAGATTTTCACATCCATAATCGTGAAATAAGTTATAAGTGATGCATATAATGCACACGTGCATGAATTTCCAATACCTACGAATAATACTTCCAATTCGAACTTCTAAGTTGTTGGGAAAATTTTTGCGGTGAATTTAAAAGAGCTCCTAACGTATCAAACACTCACCCGTTAAAACGCCGAGACTCAAAATGAGAAATATTATACCAGTCGCCTGCGAGGAGATTACTACGCCTGCAAACATCAGCATACCACCTGCCATAGCCGTCAGACGGGGTCCAAAGCGTTTACAGCTTGCCCCGGCCACTGGACCTAAAACGACCCAGGCAAAAGAGAAAAAGGGTCTCATCCAATTTTCCCCTGATCCACATGTTTTGGTTAGCGAATGTGTGTTCTTTTTTAGCTCTGACGAGATTTTGTTCCGATAAAATAAAAGCCCAGACCGGAGAGTGAAGTGATCAGTGGAGTCCCACCTTACTTTGGAGTTTGGGCATATTGAACAACAATGGTTTGGAAAGATGGAAAACTAAAATAGCCCGGTATAGTGCAATCTGATTGATATCCACTATGCTCGAAATCTATTCCCCAGGGAAGCAGCTAATTTGCCAAGAAATACTGCCAATTTTGTTGTTACAAACTAAAAGATCTATTACACTTCCCAGCATTGGTGCATCATACAAATTAATAATCCTGTCCTCATTAACGCATAACATACAACAAACTTACTCCAGGCACCCATTTATTTCGTTATTCGGTTAATAGAAACTAATAAGTTAATCTTACTACCCAGTATTGGTGCATTTACAAACTATTTTTCTTGTCTTCTGAATAGGATAAAATACAGCAAACTTACTCAAGGCACCCATCAGGAAAGAACAAAGCGACACAATCAGGCTGGTCTGGGCCGCGCTTCCCTCGAAGTAATTTATCCACACGAAAACGTAGACAGACATTGAGCCAAGAAAGCCAACTACCATAAACTGGATAACAAAAGCACCGCACAGAACCACCCATGCCCAGCCCGACACGGCCGGTTTGGATATCGTATCGCTGACCGTGCTTTCTTTTCTTTTACTGCCCATGTTGAACAGTTTTGCTCCCCGGTCCAGCAACCATCTTCAGTTTTCAGTCACACATACGTCACGTTTCTGTCTTGTTCGAAGCAATCTTTGCAGCACACAAGAAATGAATTCATTCATTTGTATGCGACTCCACAACACGTTACGATAGTTTCAAAATTTGGAGCTATCATCAAAATCAGTTTCAGACCAGACGACATCTATCATATTGCCAATTTGCTTCAGATCTGGATTTTTCCAGTCCTCTGGTTCCTTTCAAAATTAACGCGATGGCTGTTTTACTGGGGCTTAACTAAGGATTTTATAGTAGGCTAACCATTTACGACATTGAAATATTTGGTTTATCTGCACGTACTCTCTATTTGTTTTGGCAAGCCACTGCATACACTGAAAAGGCTAGGCTTTATTGTAAGTCGTTAATTCGCCAGGTGTTAATAGCCCTTCATTACACAGGCGTCGATGGCATCAAGATGCAAGTCTGTATAACGAATTGCAACCAAGGCTATACATAAGCAGTCCGTCCCATAACCCTAGGTTTTTTATACCATAGTTAAGTCAACAGTAGAAACATCTGCCGTTCTCACTATTTTCTCATAAGGCCGATAAATATTTTGGTTTCTGGTCTGCGCGCGCGTCGCCGCCGTAGACCTGCGCGTCAGAGAAATAAAAAAAATTGATATAATACGAAGTCAAAAGCTGCTAAACTTGCTTGATTGTGTGCAATCCTGCTACTGCGTAATTTTGACGTATTTTAGATGGACTACAGTTGATAGTAAAGGAGTCCCTCTACAGCCCTTATACATTTATTCGGTCACTCTTTTTCAGATGACGTTATTTCTGTAGTATACATTTACATCTGGGAACCAGACAAGCGAGTTGATCTTATGTCCTGTGTACATCTACAAGCTGGAAACGCTTTGAAACAGTAAATAGTGAGGGGCCCAGTCTATTTCAGTGTTGGTAGCGGAGATATGTACGTACAAGCACACGTGTGTGTATCATTTCTACGGGGCAAAAAGACGGAGGAGAAAACGCGTCGCCGTTCCACTTTTGGAGCCAGCCTTGACCAGAAACCAGAGGCTTTTTTCGCTAATTAATAAACGACTTTTTATTCGTCTACTGGGTCACTGTCCAAACGTATGACCACTTTTATGGTTCTTCTGAGTAGACCTTGGTATCATTTCAAACAAACCCCGGGCACAGAGACAATCACTTTTTAAACGCTTATCTTCCACCAGTAAATAGTGCAGATACAGGGACGCATAAACCGTCTGTAACATGTGTCGAAAGTACATTTATGTACACGTAATCTACATCACTGCAAGCACATTCGTAGATTGGAAGCTGCTATCTCAAGGACATTTGCTTATTCTGTAATGCATGATCCCTTGTGGAAAGGTCACAAGTGTAAACATTACCAATGAAAGAAAACAACGATGAACTCGCATAAAAAAGAGGTCATTCGTCTGTGTAAATACGTGTGGTTATCATCAATGAGTACAGCAAACTCAGCATGCCGACTGCGAATATGAGCAAAACAAAATACGAGTGCTTCAAGGAAACTCCTTTTCGAGGTATCCCTCGTGTGTAATTTGATTCCTCATACGTTCTGTAAGTGAAGGTTGGGCTGGCGCATGGCTGGTGGAATTTGCGCCACTAAATGAATTATCACACCAGTAAAAGCCTAAAAAGCTGTTCACAGCACGCCTTACTTTCATCGGGGTCTTTATTAACAAAGGCAAGCATGCAGAAAATAAAATGAATAATATTGCTCAAAAATACTGAAAACAAGTGACTGAAATTAGAACATTACAAAAATTAGACTGAGAAGACAGTTTTCCACCACTCTGTTGATGATTGTTGCGGGATTTGATGTTATTAACTGGTAATTCTAGTCTCAGAAAAGGGGAACATAAAGGGAGCCGGGGAAATTTTGAAATCCTTATCACGTATGCACCGTCCAGACTAGTATATAGCCCCGTCGTTTCATGTCCCATTCATTTCATGCACCAAGTGTTTGTAGATCACTTCTCCAAGTTTGGGGATAGAAGCCGCATGAGGGCGCTAGCAGCTGCTGCGTGAATGATTGGGCGATTGTGTACATCAACTGATTGCACCCAACATATACACGCCTCTCGTTTTGTTAGATTAAGCTGCGACTGTACATGGTTTGCTCCTTTCCTTTTGTGGTATTTATGCAAATAGTGTTCTTCCAAACCTATGCTATTTATTCTTCTAAACCAATATCCTTGGGATCTGTAATGATTTACTTGACGCCTGAGTACTTCCACTTACAATCACACAGGACTGTAAGCTGCATGCAAGAATCTAGCATTTTATTTGCTGCAAGGAAGCGATCGGCAAGGAGAGGGGACGAGAGACTTGTGCAGTGTTCTTTCACCTTAATCTGGAAATTAGGCGTGGATAAGGAACTTACTTGTTTTACATCTTTGGTTATTACCGAATTCAGTGAATTTGAATAACAAGTACATTGGACACTGTTCACACATTTAATTCTTGTTTATAATTTAGCTTTGCTTTGATGCATAATGATTATACATGTAATTTCAAGGGGGCGCTGGGAGTCAATGTTTCGTTGGTGACCGTGATCGCAGCAATTACTTTCACACACTTATTAGGTTGTATCCATATAATGACGGTTTAATGTGTTTATGAAGTGGCGTTAACCTTCAGGCCAATAATTATTCCTGGGGCTGAGGTATAGGAACACTGGTTTTTATGGTTAAATATGTCAGGCCTAATCGTTTTCTCTATGATTTCCCCGGTGGTTGTCAAGCATGCGTGGAGACCTATTAACTTTACTTTAACTTAAATGTCTGACTCGATCAGTATTCAAGTTGCAAGGGGGTAGTCTTTCCAAGAGGGGCAATGGATGGTTTTGTCATCATTAAGTGGTGCAAACGTTTCATGTGTTTTCTTGAGTTACAGATTGAGAGAGATTTCATGTAATTACACGTCCCTTCAGAATCACCATAGATTTGACCATTGAATTGGGCAGATACGAGTAGCTTCGGTTCCCCTATAGTGCATTCCTCCGCGCGTGGTCTTATAATTATACGCGACGGTACGGTGACGACACTGCGCTTACGAGGATGGAGAAGCAGCCGTCCCTGCCTGTATACAATAATTCTCCTTGGTCCTGCTGCGTTCAGGCATGGAGAAATAAAACACAGGTTCAGGTTAACTCTGTGGTATACATTCAAGGCCTACCCTGTGCGAAACACCGACCAGGTTCCTATCAAACAAATTACCAACTTAAAATCGAGTCTAGCATCCATATCTGCTGCGCATGACGTCGCAACTGTATGGAACTGTGAACAAAGTACGAACACATCCGTTGAGACAAGTGGCGCAATGACTGTTTACATTAATGCATCATGGTTGACAAGCCTTGCCCGTAATTGGTGCGAGAAATGGAATCGTACCTCGATAAGCCTAAAATAACTGCAATGACTTCTATAGTACAGCCCAGATTGCACAGCCATATTGCAACGTGCAGCCTGCCGTTGTGTACCTGGGCAAGTCATTGACAGAAGATCTCTCATCAAGTTTGACAAGACAGTAGCATGTGAAACAGTCTATAGAGACAGTATGACGGCCCGCACAAGGAAAGAATAGCCATGGATGGCTGAGGAATACGTAATGAAACAAGCAAATGTAAAGGTCGTGTTCCTCACGAGACTTAAAACCTGAGTAGTACATGACACAAGTGTGTTAGTATGATCTGCAGGTATTAATAATACATGTGTTGCAACGGCGTCTATGATGTGTGTATGGGCAAAACTTGACACAACGACGACTTGTTACCAAGGCTAAGCAGAGGTCGGTTCTCTCCTGTCCTTACCAGCTTCAGTAGCTTACTTACACAGCTTGTTGTTTTTCCTTTCACGTCACTGCCCGAAGTGCCACTTCAGTGGAAATTTGTCAGTGGACTTCGGACCAGCTTCTATCGGACCACAATGATGACGCAATATTTTATCGAGATTTACATCTACTCTGCATACATGACACGCGTAATGACTGTGGACAGTAGAATTGTTTATCAACACTAGCTACACAAAGTGCAATGCTTTGTAATTTTATGCTGATCAAACTTATACTATTGCTAATATTATCACGTCTGTTTTCAGACTGTACTAGAATATAATAAAATCAAATGTGTAATGACGGTTCACAACAAACAATACTACAGCTACAATATTAACTGCATTATAATTTTACAATTATAATCAAACTTAATTACACCTGATATTTCAAATAACTACCCAATCTGGTCATTAGCAAATCCTGTCTTATGTCTACATTTGGTAGAGTTTATTTTAAAAACTTATCGCTAGATAACTACATTCTTAACTTTCTAAAAGCATATAGTAGCGGTAGCTAAAAGCTGATTTTATAGACAGTTTGATGCAAACAATCCAGTTGTCGGTGTCTTTGCCGAACGGAGGCCCAACGTTTTTTCGGTCGCGTCTCATGGCAGCCATTGTATATATACCAATATTACAAACCTATGGGTACCTCCCACGAAACATTACTGCATCAAGAAAAAGGAGCATAAGTATATTTTCTAAGAGGAAGGAACAGACCATGTGATAGTGACATACTCTTAAAAAACTGCTCTAAGGATAACAAATTTACCCACGATAACTCGCGAATGTTTTCTTAAATTATGCAGCCAAAGATTTCAAAGCCACATTCGTACATGTTTTGATTCGAGCTATAAGAATACAGTGCACAATATTTCCGCAGTGATTTCATTTTTCTGAATAATGTCACCATATGATTTATAACGCGTAACACTACTGGAATGAAGTAATTCGAAATCGTGCAATGTACAGCCATTTTTTCAAGTATTTTTTTTTTAATCCACGGTCAAAAATCATGTAAAAGTACAATGGTCCATAAAGTCCGGTTTACATCATTTAATGAAAAGAAAGCATCAGGGTTTAAACCTGCGACATTCATTCAGAGAACGAAAATGGTCACAGTTTCAGTTCAGATAACATTAAAAACTGCTCAAATTAAAACACTTACCAAAACAGCTGTGGCCAGTTCACTAGCTGCCTGGATTTGGAGTAAATACGTGCGCACGTCAGTACTGCACACTATTAAAGATGTACACATGGCAGAAGTTCATGTAGGCCTACATGTAGGTCCTCGTGCATTGGGACCACTTTGACATGGCACGAAATGCACTACAAGTGTAGAACAAAATGTCGGATTTCGAGCGAGGCTGGATGTGATTTCATAGCTGCCGCGGTGACAAGCAACGTCCATGGTCCATACCATGCTTGGCTTGCTTGCTCCCGGTGGCAACAATTTCAGGAATCTGCGTCCATCCACTGTGCATGAATTGACTGAGCAACAAAGAAAGCGCTTTCAAACTTTGCGCTGTTAGGCCAAAAGAAATGTCTCCGGTTTCTCAGTGGTCAGTTTTTGATAATAGACCGTTTTCGCGGCGTCCCCAATTTCAGTCGTATTCCTGAACGTACAGTATGAATTTGAAACCCTTATTGGCATGGTACCAGGTGATTTCGGGGGTCGGAATGAAATCGTAGAATATAGTTGGGTTCTTTGAATTTGACATTTAAAATAAATAAACTGCGTTGGGGAATACGACTGAAATTGGGGACGCCGCGGATACGGTCTATTTCAACGTGTTTTAGATGGGGTACGGTTGAGTAATATGTACAGTCACCAGACTCTCATACATTTAGTCTGGCACTCCCCCCCTTAAGTTATTTCTGTATGATATATTCACATCTGGGAACCAGACAAACGAGGCCATCTTATGTCCTGAGTACATGTTGAAGCTGAAAGCGCTTTGGCCCTTTTCCAATACTCGATTTTGGGCTCCGTCTCAGGCTTCGTTCCCAAAACTAATCCCCGATTGTGGGCCTGAAGCGTTTAAGTCAAATTGGATTACTGTAAGTTTTTGCTCTCTTGCATCTTATATGATGTTTTGTGGCACTGTTAGACTAATTAGTGCGCTTACAGCTTCAAAGTCAGCTAGCTAAAAACAGTTGCAGCTTGAGACGATGCCGCAGTTGAATATTGGAAAACGGCCTTTGAAACAGTAAATAATGAGGGGCCAGTCTATTTCAGTGTTCGTAGCGCGGTACGTACACGCACGCGTACTTATACGTATAGTGTAATTCGACCACCAGAATAGACCGTATTTGCGGCGTCCCCAATTTCAGTCATATTCCTGAACGTACAGTATAATTTTGAATCCCTAAATAGGATGGTACCGGGTGATTTGGGGGTCGGCATGAAATCATAGAATATAGTTGGGTTATTTGAATTTAACATTTTCAAATAAATACACTACGTTGGGGAATTCGACTGAAATTGGGGACGCCGCGAATACGGTCTACTAGAAGCCATTACTGCGGTGGCACAACGCTAGTGGACAGGTGAAACGCTCGCGTTACACGCCTCTTTGAGCAACGGGGTGTCGTGATTTGCCGAAAGCAAACGCGCATCAAGCTGAATAATGTGCGTGTGAGTGCGGTTCCACCGCATCATTTCTAGGGGAAAAGCGAGAGAGAAAAAAATAAAAAACGTACCCGTTGCCGTATCACTTTTTGAGCAAGGCCCTGACCAGAAACCGAAGACTGTTTAAGCCTTAATACGCGTCGCAGAATATAGACTGGTAACCGGTCCCTCTATTGTCCTTCTGACATTGTTGGGAACGGGACATATCAACGCTGAACATGAACAGTGACAACGCTAAATGGAAAAAGGCAAAGGGCGCTAGCAATGTCTCAAATTTGACAGTGACCATCAATGCATATTTCAAAATTAGGCGTCTTCATGGAGTTTAATAGACTATTTACATAACTTGTTGCCAGAAAAGACCGAACATGCGTGTGACCGTGGTAACGCCATCACAGGTATTTCGCAGTGACCCTCTGGATAGCGGTAAGCAATTGTGATAAATGCTGTATATAGCCACTGTTCCGTGACAATCGCTCCGGTGCGCAATGCTTGCCGCCATTCAAGGGGGCCGATCTCGGTACTGCAGGATTGTCTGTGAAACGCGCACTCGCTTGTAACACTACTTGTGTGCGTGCGTAGTCTTTGGGTACGCGGGGGCTACGTTCACGATAAGATTTTTATACGGGCCAACCATAATGCGTGAAATCTGTCGACCAAATGCGCGTTTGGAAAGGGTCGACAGATTTTGTGCATTGCGATTGTCCAGCGCGTTGCAAACTCTTGGAGGCGCTCTGTTGTGAACCGCCTGTATTGCTGGTGTTAGGAACTCAGCAACGCTTTCTTCGAATTCATGACATTTTAGGTTTCGTACCAATTCTGTGTCTGAAATACTTTTCTGGTAAATGTTTCCGATCTTGTCTGTTGGCATGCAACTAGTAAATAATGTTTTGTCACAGAATATGACCAGAAAAAAGAAAACAACAACAGACGCAACCCGCAAACAACTGTTTATTGATGTTTCCTTAATACATATTTTAAAAAATAAAATGTTGAAAAATAAAGTCCAAGAGGAAAGAATAGATCATTGCAACGAACCTATCTTTGTTCCTGAGAGGCAAGGGAAAACAGCTGGCATTAAACGTTCTTTGGAGACAAAGTTGTGACCCCTCCCACCCAGTAAATATTGCAATACTTCACACGCATTTTCGCTTTCTGGCGTCCGAACCCCCTCTGTCCTAACAACCACACGTGACGTTCTCTGAGCTCTCCCTGTGGCATTTATTTGCTGGAGTGTCTGCGACGTAACAGGGGTTAGAGATTCCAGAGTAATTTCCCTCCCCCTCTTTGCTCACAGTTGAGTAATTCTCACGTTCCTTCTCATCGTCCTTTTCACGGTTTCTCTCTGGTTCAAGGGAATCGTTGGTCAGCAACACCTTTGGAATAGTTTCCACACAATTACTTATACCTAATTCTCTGGCACAAGTCTGACACTTCTCACTCACACACTCGCTATCGTACGGGAAAGAGTCGCTTAAATTAGACTCAGCAAAATAAATAGGATTTTCAATACCGCAATCGTTTTCGTAATTGCTACATTCAGACTCGTTATGAGGCGTTTCTAAGCCATTGGACAAACTACGCTCTCTACCGACTTCTTCTTGTGCATTATAGGGGCTGTCCTGATTACCAGAATCTTGAATGCTGGAACAAGATTTAACGTTATAGCATGGATTTCCAAAGCCAATATCACCATCACTATCCCGTTTGCTTCCGTCATAAATCAAAATTTTATTGTCATAACTTTCAACCACCATACTGTCCGGATCAGCATCAGTAGAATTGTTCGATATGTCGAAATTATGTGTCCCTTCAGCGTGCACTTCTGCGCGTGTGTTAATCTGCGTTGGAGTGGTACAGTTTGCATGAGCTTCAGCCGTGTTATAATCATTCATTTGATCGTCAATGTCCGATGATTCCTCAAACCCACAGTGTCTTTCAGTGTCTAACTCCCTCCTTTCAATTACATCCACTACAATCTCCTCCCCTTGAGGGGCATTATTCCAAGACCAGCCCTTAAAATCAGTCTCCCTCTCATTCAATTCATCAACTGACACAGCCCCACCCACTGTCCAACTTCACCCTTATTCCTCTCTGACTCAACCCTTTCCCTCATGAAAAACAACGGATTGACCCTTCCCAAATCATCAAACTTTGACCCAGCAAACTCCGGATCAAACGGATTCGAACCCGGTTCGACGTGCTCGTGTCTGCCCTCAGATGTCTTGGCGGGGTGTCCGTGACATCGTTGCTTCGCTCGCTGGAGGAAGAATATGACGAGCATAAATCCAGACCCAGCAGTCATCACTGATCCAGCAGTGTAGAAGGAATAGTCGTAGCTTTCAAGAGCATCGTAAAACCATCCTGAATTGAAAACAAGATTCTCATAAAAGGTTACACTCATTTCTTGAAAACAAAATTCTCAGACGCCAAAATGCTTACATAAATTTAAACTTTGTTCATTCTTATTCATTACTTTTTAAATGGTTTTCGTTAAATTAGTCCAATCTTACCCGCTAATGCTCCTCCAGATATTTCTCCTGCACCCCACGCAAGAAGACAATACGACAAGGATGTGGTGGCAAGTACTGGCTTAACAATACGCCCAGGAGTAATGAATAGGATGACTGTCGCTGCACCGAATGCTAAGCCTTGAACAAGCGCCAAGGCTATCAGTGCGTAGTAGACTGTTATCGGAGGAGTTATGAATGCTGCCAAGGCACAAAAGGCGAAGGTACAGGTGTAGTAGATTTTAGGATCGATCCATTTTTTGTCAGCCAGCCATCCAATGCTTAGTCTACCGACAAGACTGCCTGTGCCCATTGCAGTGAGAAGTAAGGCGGCTTTGTCTGGTTCGACACCGACAGACTCGGCCCGCGATACCAAATGGTAGGTGGTGGACGCCCAGCCGAAGCCGTGTGCTATGCTCACCGCCAGCATGATCACAAAGCTGGGATTCCGAAAGAGACGCAGGAGTTCAGAAGGCTGTTTCTGCAAGGTCTGGCTTAGCATAGATGCAGAGCGAGGTTTACGTCCGGGAAGAAAAGATCGTTGACGCCTCTTTCCTGGCATGCTCTGCAAGGCTGTCACAGCGATAGGTACCCAGACACTGTGGCTCAAGGCGGACATATCTCCTCCCGGAGTTGATGACAGACTCCAAGAATCATCGTCGACATACTGAATCCTGTCCTCATCCTCTTCAATGTCTGTTGTCATGGCAACGTCTGGCTCCTCCTGGAAGATCGATCCTTCTCCTAGGGCCATGCCATTGGGGGAACCGACTTGATCTTCTGCGTCAAAGATCGATGGGTTGAGAAGCGACAGGGCCCGAAGGCTGCCGACTCCAGTCGATTCAATGTTATTGCCGTTTTCTTCTGCTTTGGCCTCATCCTCTGCTGTGCGACCAGTGGACTTTCTAGATGGCTTCTTCGGTTTAGCAATACGCGGGGGCCGCATGAGGGCACCAGCAACAGCTACGTGAAATGTTAGTGCGGAAGTTATCATCAGCGACCCTTTCCATCCGTAGTGGTCGATCAAATACTGGAAGAAAGGTGGAAGAACCAACTGTCCTACGCTGACTCCAGCAGTGGCTAAACCCATGGCTATAGCCAGACGTTTCTTGAAGTACATACCCAGTATCGTATAAGAAGCATTTGTGGCCATACTCATTCCGAAGGCTAAGAGGGAAAAGAAAGGACACTCATCATTAAATATATAAGAATTAGTGAGTCAAACAAGGTGTCATTACTGCCACTGTCAATGTCATCAACGGTCCTCGTCACAATACCGTTTTTCACATATTAACAATACATTAATGCCATTAGCGACGGAAAAGAGAATTCGAATTGCACACTGGTATTCACATTCAAACAAAACAACAATAACTAATCATAATATAACTTTCAGTATTGGAACTTAAGCATGAAAATGCAAAGACCCATAGGCTATATCTGATGATATGCGCACATCATGCACACGTATATAACTTTGGAACACTTCGCATTACATAAATTTTAAGCCCCATTTTGTTCAAAGTTATCGCGACTTGGGTTTCAAACACTCACCTGTCAGAACCCCCAGGCTGAAGATGAGAAAGACAATACCAGTCGCTTGTGAGGAGATAATGACGCCAGCACATGTTAGCGTACCACCCGCCATGGCCGTCAGACGGGGTCCAAAGCGCTTACAGCTTGCACCGGCCACTGGACCTAAAATGACCCAAGCAAAAGAGACTCTTAGTTGATAACAATGTTCGACTTGCCCCTTATCCATTTTTTCGATTAGCCAATGTTTCCTCTTTTTGCCTCCGACGAGATTTTGTTCCGACGAATAAAGCCCAGACCATCAGACGTCGAGTGAAGTGATCAGTGGCGTCCCCCATTTGGAAATTGGTAGTTGGACATGAGAATAAATTGCCACTATTTTTGGTTAATTAATGGAAACTAATACATTAATCTTACTGCCCAGTATTGGTGCATTTACAAATTAATTTTCCTGTCTTCTTAACCGGATAAAATACAGCAAACTTACTAAAGACACCCATCAGGAAAGAACAAAGCGACACAATCAGGCTGGTCTGGGCCGCGCTTCCCTCGAAGTAATTTATCCACAGGAAAACGTAGACAGACATCGAGGCAAGAAAGCCAACTACCATAAACTGGATAACAAAAGCACCGCACACAACCACCCATGCCCAGCCCGACTCGGGCGGTTCGGGCATCGTATCACTGGCCGTGTTTTGATTTCTTTTACTGCCCATGTTAGACTTTCTCCCTGTTTCAGCAACCGTCTTCAGTTTTCAGTCGCAGATACGTCGCATGTTTGTGTTTCTTTTTTGGAGCAATCGTTGCAGAAGCATAAAAGAAATGAATTTATTCATTCGTATGCGACTCCACGATATGGTACATGTGTTTTGTGCAATATTTAGAGTTATTATCAAAAGTTAACGTTGTCTCAATCTATGAACTGCCTTTGCTTCAGATCCGGATTTTTCCAGTTCTCTGGTTCCTTTCAAAAATTAACTCAAAGGCTACTTTACCCTGGCTTAACTTCACCAAAACAGGTTTTGTAGTAGGGCGACCTTTCACGATATCGTAATATTTCGTTAATGGAAATCTCACGTTTGTACTTTGCTCTCAGTGGTTTTGGCAAGTCATTGCGCTGGAGAGGCGAGTCTTTATTTGAAGCCGTTTATTCATAACAGGTTTCAATCGCCCTGCACTGTTTGCGTCGATCGCATCAAGCTGCAGTCCTGTATAACCAACTGAAACCAAGGCTATACATAAGTAGTTCGTACTAGACCCAGAAGCTTTTAATAGCCTTGCGACTCCACAACCGAAATACCCTGTTTTTTATTCTTTTTCTTCTCTCATAATTACCATGACACAGCTTGGTATTCACCTGTTGGGTCACTGCCTGCTGCTACTTGTACTTATAAATGGGTCTCATGAGTAGACTTTGGCACCATGCATTTCGAACAACTCGGCACAAGTGATAGCTATCAAAGCTTCTAACAAGCAAACAGTCTCCAGATACGGAGACGCATAAACCACCATTACAAACACAGGGCAAATGGTATCTAATCTGCCCATTTTAGACATGATATATGTACGTGGATGATCCTGTGTGCATAGTTTATGAGTGGAAACAGAACAAGTGAAATTAATTCAAGGAAACACTGAATACTGACATTAGAAAAGAGCGCATTGCTTTGTAATAATGCAGTTATTATTTGAGTACTAAAAAATATGCCCATCTGTTGTATAAGCAAAATAGAAACAAAATTAAAAAAAAAACTAAAAAGAAAGGAGTTCTGTTATCGGCCGTAACACCCATTGTGCAGTCAACCGGGCAGATTAAATTGCCAAGATTTCCATCGACAACAAAACCAATAGTCTCAGTCCCATTTTCCAGAATGGGCTCCATTTTTACACTATTGCTCAAGAACACGAAAATAGTTGATCAGCGTATGAAGGCAATCGAATATTTCAGATTTCAAATTGGGTAATCGTCTCATTACAAGATGGGAATGACCGGCAGTCCTTCTAGTGTTGATCGCCACGGTATATATAAGCTGCCATCACATACAGGAAAAGACGACTGGACGGCGTTTCCCCTTCGCGCCGGGTACACTTTTGTGCAAAATGAAAAAAAAAAGTTGGTGTGTCACTTGAAAATTTTAAAAAGCAAACTGACGAACCAGTAGAGTTTCCCTTGCCATGGTCCTGAGTGAATAAAGTCAAACGTGAATGTTCTGTGTTTAATTTTTGGCCAAAAAAATTAAACTTACACGTTCGGTTTTAACGTACTAGAAAATGCCAAGAACAACACTAAAAGTAAACCAAAATTTAAGGTGCACTCACCAAAACTTCTAAACTTGTTGGCGCACTCGAGAACATGGGGGCGCTCTTCAACAAACATGGCAGCCTCCGTTCATTTCCGGTATATGAATATTGAAAACTCAAGCTGTGCAAGTTGGATGGATGGAGGTTGGACTTCTTACTAACTTACTACTTATTTAGATCGTCAACTTCTCACGAGGGCAATGTTCATTTAACACTACAGGAGGCTTAGACTCAGTAACTTAGACTCTCCAAGAGCTTGAGGAACAGAAAGCCAGAAATGTTTGAAATCGTCGTCAAGTTTGGCGGGTACAGTCGCACCGTAGCGGTAGAACCTGCGTGGACCGTCGGACGCTTGAAAAGTGAAATTGCCCGTTACCATAGCGATGAAGATTTGAAACCATCCGACATTGCTGTCATATTCTGTGGGAAACAATTGGATGATGGATTGAAATTGCAGGTAAAGGGATTGAAAAAAGCATTTTAAAAAATTCATCAGGGTGGAACAGTGGTGGAAAAATATTAATTTGGTTATATATTTTCCCAAAGCTTTCTTTTGAAAAAGTGGACTTCGTTTTCCGTTTTCCTTATTATAGGAACAGTGTTCTAGTGGTAATGAATGCCCTTTCTTCCCTATGTCACGTGACCAGGTAACAGTTATGTGAGTGGCCCCTAGGGATAATTGCAAATGGAAATTGAAAATATACTGCTCGGCATGTTCAGTGCCTGTGAATGTTGTGCATATAATCGAGCTGATCTACACCATGATTTGATCACTCTATCTATCTGCATGATCTGTCTCCAACTTTACTTCCCTTTCTTGAAAACAACCATCAATTTGAAAGAAAGTCAATTGGCCAATGGTGGAATTGTTGACAAATCGTTCAATCAGATCCATTGATTGCACAAAGATTGTGTGATCGGGTGTCCCCACTGACCTCGCATACCAACCAATCACAGGTAACATAAACAAGGTCACGGAGGTGCCTGCTTATTTGGTAGATTCTGTAGCTAAGCTGTAAACGTACGTTCACTCCGTCCCTTTTGTGCTATTTGGGCAAATCATGTTGCAGCACAGATATATCGCGTAAAGATTTACAACCTATAATTAGGCTTTGTCAAATACACCTGTTGCATATATGGGATGAATGAATGAATGTTTCTTCAAAATCAGTTTGTGTGGTTGTTACAACTACAGAATCTTCTCCAATCTTGCGCTTCGGCCATCAAAACCTGTAATATTGCCTTCTTTTGATAGATTTTAAGTTTTGCTGCAGCATGGTCATATCTTCTTTCTCTCCGCGGACAGAAGTGAAATGATTCCCTTGACAACCAAGCACTTTAACTTCCAATCGAACAGGACTGTCAGCTGCAAGAATACAGCACATTGTTTGCAGCAAGGAAACAATCGTCAAGGAGAAGGGACAACGATGCGTTGAGCCAGCTCAAAGCTGAGGCACCACCAGAGGGAGGACAAGAAGGGTATAGCTCCCTTGATGCTCACATCGCTGATCTTGAACCACAAGGTGATCAAGAGCTAATGAAGAATGAGGCTGGTATGTACTTCTTGAAAATGTAACCAGGTTGCCCCGATATATGGCTATCAACTGGCATTTTAAATGAAGTGTGGATATACTTGATGGTTATGCTTGAGAGAAATAGCAATTCAATCCATGATATGGAGGAAAGAGAAGATGGGAATGTATCTGATCAGGATCTGTGTTTGCATCCTTGATGCTCGTTTGAAACGGCACTCACAGTTTTCTTAGCATGGGTGTGTATTCTGAGTTCCGTCTCCTGTCTGCCTGTCTCAGCCAGGAGATTGAAACCCCAGCTCTACGTGTACTGCAAGTCTCCTTGCCGCTCAGTTCAGCCAGGAAAGCTCCGAGTTTGCTGCAGGACATGCAAGGGGGGAACGTTTGTTGTCCAACAGGTAAGGATCTCGGATATCATCGGTAGAAAAACTTCAGTGATATTTTCATAGCTTGGTTTCTTTTCACAGAGAACGTAACTGGCTATCGTTTTTTCCTGGACTCCTCTGTTGCTGTTTTAGGATCCGTCTTGCTGGGATGACGTCTTGACACCGGTCAAGATCTCAGGAGCTTGCCAATCCGACGGATGTCCAGGAACAATTGCTGTAGGTATTTGACAAAGCTGAATTTTCTTAGTTTTAAGCAAGCAAGGACAGTTTCACATTTTTGTGCAAGCCTTTTGGAAATAAAGTGAGCAATCCAACTGATATTTCTCCATTCTGAAATTGTTTTGCAGGAGTTTTATTTCAAATGCGGCACTCATCCTACTTCCGACAACCACAGATCTGTTGCTCTGTACCTCATCAAATGCAACACAAGGGATGTAGTCTGCTTCATCTGTGAAGATATTCGGTGAGACAAAAATTATTAAAACCAGTCCAAGTATTTGGATTACCTGCCTCATTTTAAAAGATAGTTGAATTTTCTCAGAAAGTCAACTTGTGTTATAAGCACTCTAACTTTTAATGCAGATTTTATCAGTGCTCCTGTAAAACCACCCACTTTTTCAAACTTTTTATAATATCGTACCTCTGGTTTGAAGTCTTGTGTTGGAAACACGGCCTTTGATTGTGTCGTTACGTATTCCTCAGCAATCCAGTGCTGGTCTTTCCTTGTGCGAGCCGTCATACTGTCTGCCTAGACTGTTTCACATCCTACTGTCAAGTCAAACTTGATGAGAGAGGCTTCACAGCCGATGAAGAGCTGGGCTATACCTTGCCTTGCCCAGGTAGGATCAGGACCAGGGGGTCAGTGCTAAGCAGAAACCTTTTCTGCCCAGGAAATTTACACTGCTGAACATTTCTCACTTTAGAACACGTCACATGAGTTTTGTTACATTTCTCTCATTTCGTTTCCCTTTGGTTTGATCAAAATATCTTTTTCCTGCTTTCCCCTCTTTTCTTTTCAGGTGGATGTCCCGACTCATTCATCAAGGAGACCCATCATTTCAGGGTGCTGGGTGTAGAGCAGGTAGGATGCTGGTAACAATTCTTGGATGTTTTCAGGTCTCAAATGCCTCCACACACATACGCGCCTGAGGACGAAAGAGGTCCACATAATGCAGTTGGTGTGAACCTTGACTTAAACCAGATCTTCACAAGGTTACCTCTTCTTGGGAAGAGGTTCTGCAGCAATGTGAAGTAAACAGTCAAGGAAGCCATCAACAAATTCCCAGTTTTGAAGCAAGTATTACCCAATGCAAAAGAAATGTTGGCACTGTATGTAATACATATCTACCGCTACACTGACACTAAGCCAATTCCCCAAAAGTGGCCTTTTTAGTCTGTGAACATGTAAGGTGAATTTACTTTAACAAGTTTAAAGAATAAGCTACAAGTTTTTATTTTATGAAACTGGGTCTTTGGAAGGTGGAGCACACAAATGGAAAACTTCTGCTTTGTTCAGTATGGCAGATATCAGCGATTTGGAGCAGAGGAATGTTTGCTGCAAGATGGCGGCATACTCTGCCCTTCCCCTGGGTGTGGGGCGGGTCTGGTGCCGGACCCTGGATCACGTAGAATTGAGTGTGTCCAACAGGCTGGTCACGGATGCGGGGTAAGCAATGAACATAGGACAAAGGGACATGAAGATCTGCAATCTGGTACTGAATTAGAATGCCCTCCTCCCAAAACACCCTGAATCCAGGACTTCTGTTGTGTGATTGTTTTATCAGTGTGCCAATGGAGGACGAGAGGGTTAGAACCCTACCCCTGCAATTGCTACACAGTAATACACTCTTTGCTTATCAGGGAATTGTTATACATTGTATCATTACATGTAACAATGTAGTTGAAACACAAAACGTACCCGTCAGTGAGTCGATTGAACTCAATTGATTGGCTTCACCCAAATTACCATCAACCTTTTGCCTAGTTTGTTTTCTGTCGTGAGTGTCGCAATGCTTACCACCACGGGGACTGCGTCATGATGGAGGCAGGACCCGTCATGGATGGGGGTGGGGCCACTTTCACCGTGAGGAGCCAGAAAGGGGCGGAGGCACAGTGGGAATTGAATCAAAGCCGAGAGACCATCCAAAAGACGACCAAGCCGTGCCCAAAATGCAAGGCACCTGTGGAGAAAAATGGTAAGTAGGTTTAACGTCCAAATTGAGTGGCTGTGGCTTGGAGCCACATATAAGTCAGTGGATAATGACTACAGCGGCTACTCAGTGGCTACCACAGGTGCACGTCATTTTCAGCCGAAGCCATAACTTTTGAACGCACACAAGCGCAACTTACAGCATGGAAAAATACCATAACACTTTTGAAGACTGGACACAAAATGGCTTCCACGGGCAATGAAGCATTCTTCCAATGGAGGATGTGCATGGCAGCCATTTTTCTGGTAAGAGCTTTTGTTCCACAGGGATATATACATGAGTAGAGTTTTTGTGGTGTCCCTCCGTAACAAAAGCAGTTACTGGAAAGATGACCGTCATGCACAATCTTTACTGGAAAAGTGCAATGGAACACAGACAAGTGTGGACATTTTGTGTCCATATGCCAGACACAGTATTTGACATCAATTATTAATGTGTCAAAAATGTTAACCTCTAATTCCTTTGCAAACTCAGAGCATCAAATACAAACAGGGCAGGGGGCTGCGCTTCTGTTGACCAGCTGAAGTCATCATTTTTTTCTGATCTCATCGCAGGAGGATGCATGCACATGGTGTGCACCGTTCAACAATGCAAGTTTGAATGGTGTTGGGTCTGCAGCATCAAATGGAACCCTCAGTGTATGGCTGACCACTGGTTTGATGTCAACTGATCTTGGTCGGATGACCTCTATGGTAGACATTAGTATATTGTTGTTTTTAGCTCACCTAAGTCGTGTTCCCACACTAGCCATCTGTCAAACTATTTTAAGACACAAGGCCAGTTGGAAAGCACAGTAGAATTGCTCACAAGAAAGCCCGCCCTCTAGCTGCCAAAATGTGTGAGTTAATGTCACAGGTGAGGGAATTTTAGTCAAGCTCTTTCTGACAGTGTGCCTTAACTTGGTTCATATTTGTTTGTACTCACTGAAGCATTGGCAGAATACTTGTCTCTTGTGGCTTGGTGCACCTGCCATTTGAAGTTGATCACACATGACAACATTTTAAGAGCTTGATTGTGCGATGAATGAAATAATTCAACAAATGTACATTAACAGGAAATTCACAAACTTGTTATTTTGAAAAACACAATTTGTATAAACAAACATGAAAGAAATTAAACTTGTCATATGATAAAGAACCATCCAAGTATTTGCTTTGTAATCCTTTTTTGGTTAAACTATGTAAACAAAAAGTAAAACAAAAATGCCCATATTTAAAACACAGAAATGATCAAGTAGAAGCCAAACAGTGAAGAAAAACGAAACAGCATTCCTCAGAGATTCCAGCGACCTATGTAAGTGAAACTGGGCCTATTATTGGCTCTCTGCCTCATGCAGAAGGCACTACAAGCTATGACACTGGTCAACAGAAGACAAAGAAATACTTTTCCAACAATACAATTGAATTCTTAATAATCATTCTCCATAGTATTCAGCAGTGCTAAATGTACATATCTTAATTTGTACACTTGTAACACCCTTTACAGCTTTTGTACATAAATCCATTAACGGTGTACCATTTGTCTGAATAATCTTTTCATTTTAATATACAAAACAAAATTGAACACACCCATAGTCCTGAATTAAATAATAGATAAAAATAATATGCTATGCCTTTATATGTCTATACCTCTTGGTTGTACTTTTTTTCAAGAGTGAATTATAATACTTCTGAAAACTGCATTAGTAACCCTTAACTTGATAGCAAAAGGAACAGAAGACCATGCTGCCTTCTTTCTCAAACCAGAAATCAGCATAATGTGACAAAATACTTAGCACATTTACTTACAAAAGGCAACAAAATATTAACTGTACAATTTGATATAATCGCTATTCTATGATCTATAATTGCTATTCTATGATCTATAATCGCTATTCTATGATCTATAATCGCTATTCTATGATCTATAATCGCTATTCTATGATCTATAATCGCTATTCTATGATCTATAATCGCTATTCTATTCATCGCTTATTCTATGAAGAATAAGTGATGTTATGAAATAGATTTGTGATGCTGTGAAGTAAATGCCCAAGACAGTTTAATTTTCTAAATTCATTGATTTCTTCTTAAAGTACACTGTTCACAGGACTTCCAGCAGATAGATCACTAACTGGCAGTACGAGTCAATTGACATGAAGTTCTTTTTGAACACGTCTCACCAAATGTTCTGGTTACACGTAGTTACAGGAGTTGTATAAATACACAGAAAGGGTTTTCATACAGAACCATACAAAAATAGAGGCAGTCATTGCCTGAATGCTGAAATTTACCTTGAGGGAGGTGTCTCACATTTTATATTCACAAATAATACGGATTCTTTAAAACAAGATAAGTAAGCTCACACAAGAAATTATATACATCCTACAAATGTAAAGAGCATTTCCTGGATTTTTTATTCTAGTTTACAGCTCTACTGTAAACAGCTTCAAATTGTGGTGAAGGAATTAACCACTTCCTGCCGGGGCGCCCGATTTCAGGCACCGTGTGTTTATGCGCGAGGCCAGGGTCTCCGAAAATGGACAAAGGGAACTGGGCCTTGTAACAAAATACCATACCCGGAACAAAAGACCAGGCTGCTGGGCATTACCGATATTTTTTCACTCTCAATAGTGGAGATAATCCAGCCTTGTTTTGAAACAGCATACCATGGTTTGGGGCATTTAGTGTGAGCAGATTACCACTGCGGAAAAAAGCGCTCCACCACCGCAGCGATGAGCCACACAGCACCGCTGCGTGCTAATCTGGCCCCTATTAAAGAGAGGTCAGCAGTACACTGTGCCAGGTTCGTGAACAAAAGGAAGTTATATAACACCGCACAATCTGGGCTGTTTTTACAAGGCTGCAAGCCTGGCTGAAATACTCAGGCATCAATAGATTTTGTCTGTCAGACTAGAGTGGCCACCAGACAGTAATTGGTGTGGGTGTAAACGTCCATAAATTGAAATGATGAATTTTTTGCCTCAAAGTTTCACAGTCGTTACTCTGTAAAACTCCATCAACGGAATTCATGAAAGCATTCAGAGGCTGGTTTCCGATGACCCACTGAAAGTACGGACCCTGATGTTATCTCCAAGGACCGGTGACGACCCTGCCATCCCACTGACCTCTGACATGGCCTGAGGAGAGGCCATCTTGGAGGATTCCCTGGAGTCGCTGCTACCCACATTTCCAGCTTCATCCTCATTCCTATTCCCAACACCAGCACAATCTTCTGCAGTGACCCCACAGTCTGTCCGTGTGGTTGCCGAGGTTTGGTTTTCTGCCACAATCACAGTTTCTGTATTCCCGCTGGGTTCTTCAAAGACGTCTCCATCACCAGCCCCGACTGATTCTCGATTTGGATTTCCATTGACAGCTCTGCCCTTCTCATCCCCCTCCATATCTGAATCCGAGTCACTGGGACTGCATGGTTTCGGACCCTTCAGGACATGTTCCAGCAGGTCCTTGTGAGACGTCCTCCATTCTTGGATACTAGATGCTGACAGGGACGGTTCAGCCAGGAGAGACTCTAGTTCTTTTAACTCTTCCTGCTTGGCCTATGAATAGGAAAAATACACCCAAAGATCACTAACTACGTGTGTTGAAGAATTTACACAAGACAGTGACATGGCTTCCTCAAAATACCAAGTCATTCATTGTACAAGAAAAGACTAATCTCAGATATTGAATAGTAGATAAAGTAGAAAAAAATTTCATGGATGGATTAAATTCCATTTCAGAAAAGTATAGTTTAAGAAAAGAACTCATTTGTTTTTAGTAGAAGGTTCAATGAGTTGTGATTGCTATTTTCAATCGTTAATAAAAGTTAAATCTCACAAATTCTTTTAATCCACTCCAAGCGGAACAGAGAGGGCGTGGGTTTTTTTTGGTGCTCACTGCCTAGGCACGCCATGAAGCTTGCAAGTATATGCGCGTTTGACACGGAGCCCGCTGCGTACGTGTAATTAATTTATTGCGGCATGTATGGTCTTTGTGTACACGCAGAATGCATGCAAGAACCCGCTTGTAACCACCTGTCTTTCTTTTGCCGCTTGCGGGGTGCACTTCAGCGCATAGACTAGTTAAACCCATTGTCCAATAATCAACAGTCCTGCTTCAAAGGAGTTACATTCTCTTTCTTACAGAGAAGACTGACAAGTCTAAAACTGCCAAAATGAGGTTTTGAAATGAATTACATTTCAGGAGCACTGTGCCAAGAATGTGTTCTTTTCTGTAATCTTGCAGTGATGAATTCTGTAAGAACGGACAGGCTGTAAAACAGTTCCACGGGGCAGAATCAAGCAGTTGCAGAACGTAACCAACTAGTTACAGGCTGTACCTTTAAGGTTCGCTGAAGTGCACGTCTATGTAATGCTTTCTTGTTTTTCTCGGGGTTCTTGTCAAGGATCGTGTGGATCCGCGTCAACTGAGCTCCTTTTTTTTCTTTGAATCGTTTGCTTGTCCGGGCCTCTATGGTTCTCTCCAAGCCACTCACGCAACCGGTGTCCTCCACCAGGGTCATGTAGTGGTCCAGGAGGGCGTCGTCACGATATGCTGTGCCATTTTCTGCCGCCCTGCCATCAATGGCATCTGGGGAGGAAGCAGGGGAGGTGACTGACACAGTGGGCAGTTGGTCCTGTAAGGCCTGGCTCATGGCTTCATCTGAGGGTGAAAGGTTAGAGAAAACTTGGCTTTAATTCAATTCAAATATCCTGCCGCAGTCAAGACTGTGACCAGGGCCTGGCTCATGGCTTCATCTAAGGGTGAAAGGTTAGAGTAAGCCAGGCTTTAATTCAATTCAAATATCCTAACGCAGTCAAAATTGTGACCAATATTCAGGAGTGGCCATCAACAATGTTATAATGATCTGTGTGCAGACTGCCAAAGGGCACAACACAGCACCCTCAGCATTTATGACTGTGTCTTATGGCTGTGACTGCACATAGCACATGTTCCTATGGGAAGCCTCGGGCTAGTGGCTGTAGCATCTTCCTATAGATGCCTGTGTTACTTCAGCTGCAGCCCAGTAAATTGGACATGGGAAATAATGGTGTTTCCTGAATACACACGCCCATCAATTGCCATATTAAGTGTAACAAACCACATCACATGAAGATGTGTCCATGTTGGGGAGCAAACCAGAAAAAAAATTTGACTTTATAATCTGAAACAAATTTAGAGTAAAACAAAAGCAACAGAACTACATCAATGTCAAAAAATAATTTTAAAAAACCAACTTAATATAAACCAATATGATATCAATAAAATGATATTGAAGAATATACATCAACTGATCATGGCACTGTACCCAGCAGTTAGTTTGACTGAATATACATCAACTGATCATGGCACTGTACCCAGCAGTTAGTTTGACTGAATATACATCAACTGATCATGGCACTGTACCCAGCAGTTGGTTTGACTGGACAAATAACCCCAACCATGGTTCAGAAGACCTTTGTTTTCTGCAAACTAAATCCGGCACCAAATACTATCGGGGATTAAATGCAGAATGCACCTAAAATAAAAAAACTGCTGCGATAAATTTCCTTCGACAGAAGCTAATTGTTCTTCCTTGGCCTTTTTCTAACCTACAGAGCCAATCATGACTGTCTTGCTGAATCACCTGTCCTGTGCTATTGTTAAAAATACTTTCCAATTTCTTAAGCGGAAGGGTCAAATAAGGGGAAGGGTAACATACCTGACGGATGGACAACTGGGGAAACGAGCTCTATATTGGAGGGAAAAAATGTTCAGAAATATGTTTCCTTTAAATGCTGTTTGGACTGTTTGAAAGAGGTGACTTACAAGCGATGCATTCTACACAAAAAAAGCTTTCCAAACAATTTTTTGCTCCATTCATCGGTTCCAATTTTAATGAAAATCCATGTTTTTGTCTGATACCATGGCTGAATTTCACATCTATTAACAATTTCTGATATTTGAAAAAATTATGTCATAATACTTCTTACCATTCAAAAATTACTAATCAACTCAAAATCACACAAAATGTTTCCTTTTGTCTAACATCAACAAATATCCCATTTCCTCAATTTAGCCTTTCAAAAAAACCCTTCACTTAAGTAAAACATAAAAAAACTCTGGCTGAACCAACTTTTGTTTTATCTTTACTTATTAAGCCACCTTTTGTCTTCTTTTGTGTAGAATGTCATCACTTCTGAGAATAAATCCATGGACCAAAGACGTGCATTTGGAGAAAAGGGTTGAGAAAAAATGAATGCTCAATGATCCATCCATCCCACGTGCTACTGATCTGACATGAAGTGCGTCAAGGTTCAAAGGGAGGAATAAAAGCATGCTAGTGCTGTGAAGAAAGATGGGGAAGATTTGGACTTGGAGGGCAGCTGGAGGCTAGGAGGAAGGGTTTGGAATAGGAGGTGAAATGTTATACTATGTCCTTTTTCTTCTTTTGCGGAAGGCATTTCAGGTTTCAAAACAAATCACATTTTTTTGGCCTAAACAATTTTTGTCATTAAAAACAAAACACCTCAGTGAAGTTTCAAGAGAACTTTCACATTGTAAGGACAAGTTGGGGAGCTTTTCACGCAATTTAAGGGGAAAACCCTAACCTTTTGGTAGAGTTTGACAGATCCAGAAGGATAGGATAGAAGATTAATCATATGCTGCTGGGTTTAATTGGAAGTTGAATGGCGTATTCCTGGAGGACTTTCCATTTCCAAAATTCTTCACTTCATATCTTCATTTACTGGACATTTATACCCACACTATCTGCTGTCTACTGTCTGGTGGCTACTCTAATCTGACAGACAATATCTATTGACACCTGAGTATTTCAGCCAGACCTGCCGCCTTGTAAAGAGAGCCCAGATTGTGAGGAGTTATGTAATTTTCTTTTGTTCCCGAAACTTGCCCAGTGCACTGCTGGCGTCTTTTCAAATGGGCCAGATTAGCGTGTAGCGGTATTGTATCGCTCATCCCTGGAGTGCTGGAGCACATTTGTCCCCAGTGGTAATCTGCTCGCACTGAATGCCACAAAAAGTGGTATAATCATTCAAAACAATGACAGATTTCCTCCACTATTGACAACTGAAAAAATGATGGCAATTCCCAGCAGCCCAGTGTTTTGTTCTGAGTACGGTCTTTTGTTACCAGGCCAGGCTCCTTTGCCCGTTTTTGGGCACCCTGACTTTGCATATAAAGCCAACATCTCCGGTATCGGGTGCCCCGGCACAAAGTGGTTAATAAGTGACAATGAAACTTGTTTAATAATGTTATCAAACAGCACACTCTGAACATTGATTAATTCTGTGCTAATGTCACACTGAAAGTAAAAGATTACGAATGGAGAAATACAAAACGTTATGAAATAAATTCTAGGGGTCATGAGGTCAAACAATAATTAGTTACAACTTGTTTATGAATGAAGTTATGAATGATGAAAAGTGTTATACAGAGAGCTATATGATAGTTTAATAAAATTGTGAGAAAGGATGCCCTATTACATGCATAAAAAGGATGACAGACAGAGTGACAGATACAGTGATAACTGGGAGACACTGATCCGACAGTGAAATAAGGATGTCCTATTACATGCATAAACAGGATGACAGACACAGTGACAGATACAGTGATAACTGGAAGACATTGGTCCAACGGTGAAATAAAGACGCCCTATTACATGCATAAACAGGATAACAGCCACGGTGACAGATATAGTGATAACTGGGAGACACTGATCCAACCATGACTTCAGAATGCCCTCATGACATGCACAAAAGGATTACAGACACAGTGATAGATATGGCAAGAATGGGCAACTTTGAGATGGTTGGCGGGGGCAAAAAATCAGTCTGTTCTGAGCATGTACACATTTTTCTGAGCGTACACTGTGCACATAGTTCTGAGCACAAGAAAGACTGTGGAAAAGGACCAATATGTCAGCTGCCACCAACGTCTCAAAGCCTACCATTGGCGGGCACCGGTTATAAGAACTCTGAATGCACGCTTTTACATGCATGAGAGCCATAAATCTTAAAAGTGGTTAATATACATCAAAGTTTCAAGTTCATTTTATGGTGAAATATGTCAATATAAAATTATGTCATATGTGCAGAAAGACAGTTGGTCCATGTATGAAACTGGGGACTGAGGATATGGCAACTGGAAAGACGTTTTGTCCTTTTCTGGCAACATTTTAGTTGTTTTTCAAAATATGCCCCAACAAACCCAGTTACTATATCCTCATAACACAGGGTTTGTCTGTCACTGTTGAGATACTGATCCATTTGAAATTGACAATGGATAAAAAGTCCAACTTCCAAAAATTTAACTTGGCTGAGGGGAACATGCTCGGGTTTGATGTAATGGTGACAATAATCCATACTCAATACGGCATTTTCCATGTGTCACTGTAGTTTTGCAGTAAAAAATCCATAAAACAAGGCCAAACTTGATGCAGATTGTTTTGCTTCAAACACGGATTTCTGATTGTCCTTAAAAAACATCTGCATAGGTAGTTTGTAGCCTGGAGTTTTGCAAGATTCAACAAGCCGAACATTCAGTTTGTGAAGAGAGCATTTTTTGCAACAGGAAACTCGAGAGATGAAAATCGAACGAATCAATTTCTCAACTTCTGCAAAACAAACCCTGAGTACCGTTGTCCCGTTCTGAAGTCACCTCTTACCAAATGGGGAGGAGTTCCTCCTCGTGTTGTATTTCCCTTGCAGGACAGTTGCGTCCCCCGCTTCGATATCCAAACTCCCCCGACTGTGCCTTCGAAACTTGTGCATCACGCGCTGCATCAATTTAGGACTCCCTTTGGGGGAGTTGGGACTGGAGCCAATACCCTCCTTTTGGCCTTTCCTGTAGAGTTTGGGTAGAGAGGGTGGGGTACCTGACTCGTGGCCTAAGGAGTGCAGATTGGGGGTTGTCTGGGCTCGTCGGTACTTGAGCTTATGCTGAGGTGAGCCGGCCTCGCTGGAGTTCTCATCGGACTTGTCGCTGGAGGTTGGCGACAGGGGACCCGACTTGTCGCTTCTGTCCTCATCATCACTCTCACTATGGTAACCATCAACACCTGGACACAGAAGAACAGTTTACATATCAACACATCTCTGTCAATTTGGGGTTTGGAGCCTTAACACTTTTCCGTTTGGACTACTGTCATTGCCGTAGTTTTGGCTGGTATAATAGCTTCCTATATCATTCAGATTTTGAGCACAATGGATAACAAGCATTAGATCTCCCTCAATGGCAACAAGGAGAGATGAAAAGCCATCACTTTAAATGGCATTGTCTCAGTGCACAATGCCTGGACAAGTTTGCGTAGGATGAGATGAAATTCAGTTTACATCCTTCCGCACCACGCAGGCATAAACCGGTACAAGCCTATAGTACAACATCACGGCTTGTTCATAACCACACAACGCCTTCACCATGGACCCAACGTTTCAGTCCTCTTAAACTTGCTATGAGATTCTTTGGCTCACTTTGCATCATGGTGCCAACGTCCAGCGACGGCTCGGACTCAAAGATGACGGACTGCCGCATCCTCTTCTCGTCCGTGAACATGATGGCTGCAAGGCCAAGCTTCCCCATCCATTTCTCTTTGTCTTCCTGACGATGGGTAGCAAAGTAGATTGGCCTTGTGCCCTTGTGAGTAGCCTTGAATGCACTTATCCCAAAAAAAGGCATAAAGAGTGAAAGTGACTGGCGGAATCTTTTGGAACTTAAGCAAACATGAGTATGGAGGCTTTGCATGGTAGCCATCTTGCAGGACAGATCTTTTGTTCCACAGGGAAATCTCCTTTGTGCATACCCTGTGTAACAAAAGCACTGGCCCGCAAGATGGCAGCCCCGCAAACCCTCTATTGATGAAAGATGGCAAAAGAGGAAGAGTGATAGAAGAGGAAAGGAAACAAAGGATGGGGATGGGAGAAAAAAACGAAGGCATGGAACAGCATTGATGGACTGTGACAGTGAGGAAAGATCCAGGAATGAAAAAATTAAGGGTGGACATAACTTTCTGTTATCACTTTTGTGTTATTTCAGCTGACTAGGAAAATTGGATGATACACATATTTTTTTTATCTAGAAGGGGTGAATTTCTATGCTTTACTTCGTGGGAATTTGGTAAAATTTTAACCACGATTCACAAAGTTTTCAAAAGTAGTTGAGGTATCACCATGAAAACTGCTATACAACCAGCTACTTAAAACAAATAACTAAAGTTGAGGACGTTGAATTTTATTTCATTCAGTTTGAAGTCATTTTGTAACTCTGTTGTCAAATATACACCATGACAAAAACCTTGCTGAGAGACAGGGATTTGTTTCTTACTGTTCCTTCTTTGACTCGGGGGCTTCTGAGATGAGATAGCCAGGCAGGCAGATCACTCCTTTGGCCTTTGCATCCTACAACAAAGTTCAAATTCAGAAATGTCAACTCCCTTGGCAATTTTGCAGGAAAAAATTCCTTAACAACCAACACTGTGCAATGGACTGGTTATTTTTTGTTCTTCAGCGAAACTCAGCCGGTAACCAGCAACAAGCTATGGACACTGCATGGACTTTTATCGGGTAAACTTTGCTCATAACCACTTCCTGTGCTTAGAACATTTCCGTATCAAGAAACTTTATCAACTTGAAGCCTGCCAATGACTTTTCAATGCACGTAGCTTGGAGTAGGGAAGCTTAAACTGCACGGCACTTTATTACAAAGCACTCAAAATAAAAAAACGTTGAAATGTGTCAGGCTTACCGTTTTGTTTTTGTAGTAGTACAGTACAAAGTCCTTGAGAATGAACCACATCTCGACCCAGTTGGATCGGAACGTCTGCTTGGTGTCCGACTTCTTGTGCAGCCAACCCTGGCACTGCCCCGGGCCGAGGTCTACACACGACACCCCTCGTGAAACTTTATACTTCATCTTCCTGGTCTTCTTGGGGCGGAGTCTAACACCACTCTGGTTGAGGGAAGACAACCAATAACACTTGTTAAAAACATTTAACAGGGCGGAAGATAAGTTGTAATTATAATGACGAGAATTGAAGTTTAAATGATTTAAAAATCATTTTGAGGTATGTGGAAGGATTAAGGTCAACCCTAACACTCCTCAGTCCTCCAACAGGTGAAGGATTGAGGAGGGTTAGGGTTAATCAGAAAAATGATAGGGGTTTGATTTTACTCACGGAAGTCACAGAAACTTCTGAGGCAAGTGATGGTGTAATGGACTGGGACCTCTCAAAGAAACTGTGGAAGTGATGAAGACACAGGTTGATTGTTTTAGGGGGGTTATCAACGATTCCCATGGTCATAACACAACGTTTTGTACACAGAAATGACATTCATAATACAGAAACCGTCCATGCAAAAGAAGGCAAAACAATTTAGCAGCAGGCTTTCTTTGACATAAGTGATAAATGGTAAATTAATTAATCAAATATGTTTGTTTGGTACAATGCTTTACCTCAATAAGTACAACTTTTTACTAGTAGGTAATTTTACAATTAGAAATGCATGACCAAACAGAAATATGCACTACCAACAAGCCGATCGTCATCTCAAACTACACTCACCTTACAGATTTAGAAGGTGAAGTTAGGTCATTGTTTTCAATCAGGACGTAATCCCCAAGGTCAGAGGTTATGACCCCTGACATTCCAGCTGAGACCCCCTGTTGGCCATCTGCACCCATGGAGGTGTCCACATTGTTATTGGTGTTTGTGGTCTTGGATTCAGACACAGGATCTGGGGAAACTGATGCAGTCTCATCTGTCTTTTTTTGGTCGGGTTCTGACGAGGTTTTGGTCTCGTCTGTACTGATGGCATCCTCAAAACTGACTTCGTCTGCTGGTTTGCTAATTTCAACCTCTGGCTTCACCAGGATGGGGGGCAAACCCAAGGGGTTTATCTCAGGCTTAGATGGGCTCGAGTCCTCTGTTGTGGAGATCGTCACTTTCTTGACCTCGGCCGGTCCATCTGGGCTGGCCAGTGGTTCCTGGGAGTTGGGGGTTCGGTTCGGGGTCTTGTCTCCTTGCGATGACGGGGAAGCCTGGGGAGTGCTTGCAGAGGCTGGGCTGACTGGACTGCCTGCGATTGGTGAAAAACCTGGCCTACTAGAGATAGGGGACGCCTTCCATAGCGCCACTGTAATACAATGAAAAACCATCCATTGTAAGAAATGTTGAAAAAGGAAGAGGCAGAAACTCCATAATTTCTGGTAAATTCCACAAGAACTGATCACACATTTTAACAATCATTCGTTACCAGGAAAATATCTGTCAACTTTTTAGATTCATGAAAATTTTTCCATGGCTTGAAATAGTGTGGAGAGAAAAATTAATAGACCAAAACTACCAGAACAAAATTACACCACAACGCTACTTTCACAGCAGTGCAGGTTAAACGCTGAAGTCACTCGCTACGCTAAAAACAACTCCGTAGAAGAGTGAAATGAAATCCCACCTTCAGCTTCTAATTCTTCCGTGTTGATGGGTAGCGATCTTGGCCGGCCCTCTGGCGTCTGGCTTTTACTGCCTTTCCTCTGTAAGGCCTCCCCCATGGTGCCTCGTCGCTGTCGCTTGATTCGCTCTGCCTCTTGGACCAGCGACTCTGAGTCTGAATGTGTCTCATGGGTCTCAACCTGTGTCTCCGGATCGCTGTTGCTGTGACAGAAAGGAGGACGCATTTAGAAAATGCCAGCGGCAGTCATTTATATCTGGAACCACATCCTTGACTTCTGAGAATCATTCTAAAAAAAAATGTACTGTGCCTAATAAAATAAATCATTACTTTATCATCCCGCCACACATCACTTTCCTTGGCCATGTGAGAAAATAATTTCATTTGCAGTTGTATCAATGAAGAAAACTGAAAGAAATTGTAGCTTGGCCGGTCAAGCCTGCAAAGCCCATCCGGCCCACCAAATAGAGGACTTTGGTGTTACCAGTTTGCACACTGCTTATACTTTGGAAGTTGCTGATGAAATGGCACCACACAGGTCCATATCACAGCACATGCATGACAGCACCACGCAAGTCGAACACATCACTATATATTCTCAGCCATCTTGATAGCATGCAATACGCTCGGCTCATTTTGGTGATCTCGACAATGATTCATGCGTTGACTGGGACCACTGACATGGGGACCAGTTAAAGCACAGCACATACATGTACACGTCTTGATTTGAATTTGTTCTTTAGATGCAGACACAAGCAAGTCTTAAAAGGGCATATTCTGCATCAATCTCCCTCATAAACTTTCGATGCATCGATGTCATGTGCAATCAAGCACACAGTACGTTTGCCAACAGATATAACTGTACAACGGGCCTCAAGCTGGACCAAGAGCACTCCTGACCAACACTCCTGACCAACGCGGCTCTTTTCAACCAATGAGGGGGTGCTTCTGCTCAAGGTGGATACCTATGGCATTTACACTTGGGGAAAATTGTCACTCATCCGTATCATTTTCTTTCAATTGTCTTTGGATGATATATTGATAACTTATTCCATGTGGCCCTATTGTAAAAACAGTGCCCACTTTCATTTATACACAGTGAATAAATATTTCCATTACAATTCCGCACCTGTTGACTTTGTAAATATTAAAGTTTGTATTCTGTACTGATGAACTTTTGCTTTTCAAATATAAGCAGGGCCAAACCTAACAGTGGTATTGAGACCTGTTTGCGCAATACTCTGGGAAACAAATGTAATATGTCAAGAAATAAATAATTCAATGTGTACATTTCCTGAACAATAAGCATTTATTTTGCAAAATCCAGCACTGTGACGGAAACCAATGGCATATTTTTAAATTTTTACATAGATGAAGATCCACATGAAATGACAGTAGATCTGCCCTTCCTTCCAACAAAAAAAATCATCTGATCTGGGAGGGTTAGGGGTAAATCAATATCTACCTCCTCTGCTTGGTCATCAGCACGTCACTGGGTGACATTGGCATGAGGAATTCCTCCTTGAGGATGGGCGACTTTAAGGACGGGAAGCTGTCTTTACGCATGAGCTGAGGGGTGCCGCCCAACCGCAGGGTGTGGGTAGAGTTACCCAGCCTCAGGACTTGGCCTGGGGAGCCTAGATTACAGGGGCGCTTACGGATGGTCAGACATACCCCCATGGGGTCACGCTTGAGGGCCGCTACCACTTTACTGTGTTCCCAGCTGACCTGTGACGGGGCAAAATTGGAGGGGATGGGAGGGAATTTCATTCAGATGGAAATTCAAATCGCTAAATGGCATACTGTAAATCTGTCAGACAGAGAAGTCTGCATAGCATGGAAACTATTTACTCAGTAAAAAGCTGCTACAAGCCAAAATCTCATCCAATGCCCATTCCTTGTAACTCAGCTGATTTCTGCTTAACACAAAAGCCACTGTGCTTAGCATTGTGAATCACCCGTACTGGTTGCATTCTGTGTGACTTTGTTGCATTCCCAGAGGTAAAAACTTGTAACTTCATCCGATCTTAGCTTAAACACTTGAAATATTTTAACAGCTAGCAGACTAGCATCTAAGTTGCATGGCAACATTCAAATGACACAACGAACACACTTCTCCTGACTTGACCATTTCAAGAGAGACTCGATATTTGCTAAGCAATGTTGCTTACCACTGTTTGTTCATTCACTCTCAGCAGTTCATCTCCTTGACCCACTTTTCTGCTTAAGCTTGCGGCCGACTGAAACAAGATTCAAGATTCAAGCAAGCAGTAAGCAAACATTCCAAGCTGAAATAAGTACACTGTATTTTAATGTCATACAAATTGAGTGTCTTATGAGCAGTGCTGAGGTCAAGACCAAAACAAGATCATATGCAAGACCAAATACAAGACCAATCACAAGACCAGACATAAGACCAGCAAAAGACCAGACACAAGACCAGTTACAAGACCAGACACAAGACCAGACACTAGACCAGACACAAGACCAGACACAAGACCAACACAAGACCAGACACAAGACCAGACACTAGACCAGACAC
>NW_019091403.1:767597-871516 GCF_001949145.1 Acanthaster planci | reverse complement strand
CGAGATCAGACACGAGACCAGACACAAGACCAGTTACAAGACCAGACACAAGACCAGACATAAGACCAGACACAAGACCAGTTACAAGACCAGACATAAAACCAATCACGAGATCAGACACGAGACCAGACACAAGACCAGTCACAAGACCAGAAACAAGATTAGACATAAGACAAGTAATGGGGTAAAAAATGACAACAGGATGATTGTATGGCAGTTCATTTTTATAGCTTGGGACTTGAATTCAGATCGTTGGCCTTGCGTTGTCTAATGGGGTCTCACCTACATGTACAACACTGCTAACTGTTGGCAAAGTTTAAACAGACTAGAAGTTCAAGGTTTATCTATGTCATGTACAGTATTGGGCTAAACTGGTCAAGATATCTGAAATCAACATCACTGTGAAAATGGTATTTTCTCTCAACAAAGCTCATCTTGTGGGTTTTTGAAACTATTCAAATCTCTGTTTATTTTCTGAAAATAAACTTTGACACTCTTCCCTGTCGGTTTCACCAAGGTGATGGTACTGACCTGATCTTTGGTGCCTGTTATGTAATGAATTCCATCAATTGTTGATGTTTTGATAAAGAGGCCCTGTAGGAAAGAGGAAATGTTGTCAAACCGTGGGGAGCAGGAGACGGAAATGTCCAACCTGTGCATCCAACTATTTCAACTCTGCCCATCAGTGCCCGTCCGTGTTTTTTCCAATATGGTTTAGAGCTCCACTAGTGATACCCTGATTTCCTGTTTCGTTTTGCAATAAACTGCCAATTTAGAACTCATAGGGAAATTCCAGTTTAAAGGTCCTTATGGCTTTGATCTACTTTCACAGACTGACTAAAAAGCTACGCTCCTGATGAATTTCACACAGTGAATGAATGGCAAATAAATTTGGACACCTGTCTCGGTTAGATTGACTGGCCAGGCTTTGGGCACTAAGAACAGACTGTTCAACTAAGCATTTCCATATTTTGAGCTATCTCCCTATGGACAAAAGAAAATTAATGGACAGGTGATGTCAAAGTACGGGCGGTAACTCACCAACTCCTCCTCGGGGAGTTTTTTCTTGATTTTCACTTCTTCAATTGTCGTGGGCTGAATCACCAGGGGATCGGTTGACTGCTTTATCAAATTGTCGGCCATTGCTGCAAGCTCTCTCGCCTGAAAATAATTTCCAGAGACAGCTGAAACTATTGTGATACAAGAAACGTGACCCAAATCAGCCTTATCAGACATGGTGGAATCACACAAACAGTAATCTAAAAAACAAACCTACTAAGCTGTCTCTCACAGATGAACAAAGCAAAGCTACCAGTTCTTCTCAAAGCTAAAAAAACCCAAACAATTCTAACAAAAATTTCAAGACTCACAATGGCTTTTATTTCGGGCAGTGCCTCGGTCAAAATGGAATGGTGTTGCACGGCTTGCGTCATTTCTAGGGCATACTGCAGGATATCTTTGCTGAACTCTTGGAAATCCTTCTCTGGTCCGTTGGCAAACGGCGGTCTACAAAAAGAAACCAAAGAAACTGAAAGTTGGATAATCACATATTTATGGCATTTACTCACAGTACAGTTTTACGGTGGATTATACTGAAGAACTAAGTCAAGATTCCTTTACACACCACTCATAGCATTAAGATAACATGCTCAGTGATGCACATTTGGAGGAAGAAATTTCTAAGAACATCAAGAGATTTTATGCATCCTGTGAATTCCGGTTTGCTAACTGACCTGTCTAGCCACGAGATGAGAGTCTTGGCAGCGGATATCGTCTCTGATATCCTGAGCAGCATGGCAGATGGCCCATTGTACAGTTTGTCCTTGGCCTGGTTCCCTGACTGTAGTCTCTGCTCCAGCAGGTTAGCCAGGTTACTGGCCTTACAGTGCAGGTTCAAGGCCACTGACTGTAGAGTCTCAGTAGGATGGCCATAATGCTGATGGAAGCGACAAAAATGGAGAAGTCTTTAATTCTAACTTCTCGGGGTGTGAAGAAATTATCAGGGATGTGAGTGGCCGCTTTAAATTTAAGCTGAAAACAGCAAGCCAAAAGCTGAAATGTAAAAAGTTCCAATATTTTGTACAGACCAGGTGCACCAAAAACCTGAAATTCAGGGTCGACATCTGAAAAAAAAACTGAAATGAGCTAAAACGCTGAATTCTCACACCCCTGAATTATATTAAAATTTGAGGGTTCAGGAATTTTAGGATTAGCAATAAGACAGCACTGCCAAAAGAACAACACTGTGTACACATGAAACATGCTTGTTTAAAAATGTAATAGTCGCACACAGTGGCAATTCATAGATAAGGTATATCATTACATTTCTCACCAAGTTCACTAGAAGTGTACAATATAACTACCAGTTACTCAACTGAGTCCTTTTTCTCAACCATTCTTCTCGTGCATTTCTTTCTCCTCCAACAAAAACCCACAAAACTATGCAAACGCATCAGAAACTTTCTAAGAAAATCTCAACATCAGGGACATTTTTGTCATGTTGTGACCTGTGGATAATCAACTAGTCACCCGACCACTGCTTTGGTTTTCTGAGAAGTTTAAAAGACGAAATTCCACTGACCACCGTGGCAAGGAGGTCAATGGCTTCCAGCATGAGTTCTTGGTGACCCATCTTGACCATGTTCATGTCTTCCAGCTCCTGAATGGTCATCTGGAGCAGCCGGTCGCCGGTCACTGAGTGGGCCAGGAAGTTGGGAATGTACTGCTCCAAGCAGCTATCCAGGCCTTGCAGGATAGAAGTGGGGAAAACGATAAATTCAAAAATTGCATTTTTGAACCAACAACTGTTGCTGCATTGTAAAAGAGTACCCATTTTTATGCCTAAACCCACCTCAATCCTCCAAAATCCTTCGGGTGGTTTGGAGGATTTTGGAGGGTTGAGGGTGCATGGAAAAAGTGCATGGCTTATTGCAAAGGATGCCATGTGTGACAACCTGGTCGTGGGATACACCTTGTGTTGTTTTTGCTTAGTCAAGCATAAGTTCAGCCTGATTGATATTTCTTTTGAATCAAGCACACTGCTCACGAATGCTATTTACACTGCCTCAACATAATGACAGGAATTGCCAGAGGATTTTGAAGGATTGAGGCAGTAGGCACACCTCCTTGTTACATTTAAAAGAAATTTTGGAGGATTTCAGAGGATTTGAAAATGCATGCCTGCAATACAACAGCTGTACACCCAACTGAACTTATGTGTCAAACGTCCCAGCCATTTTGCCAGCAAGAAAGATTCACCAAGCACAGAAACTTCAGACCCTCTAACCTTGGCAATAAACTTTGTAGCCACATTAAAACAAAATGACAGTGATGATCTTCAATTGTAATTGTTTGATTGCCAGGTAAACTATTTTACACAACACAATTATAAACTACATGTTAATAATTCATTGTGAATACTTGTAACACCTGTGCCAACAGATAGGAGGGCTTTCCTTCTCTGGGGGAGTGTTTTCAGGAAACACTAATCTAAATTTACAGGTAACTTCCTTCACAATACATGTACACTAGTTCCGGCGCACAATGAAAGGTCATACTACAATTGTACAAGGGCTGAGCCTGCATGCATGATTTCTTTGTGAAAAGTTGCCCTTGCGAACTGTTGAAGGTTGTTCACAATTGAAAACCCCCCCCAACAAACATGAAAGTGGAAATAACAACAGAGAATGGTGACGCTGCGTGACAGAATGCTGGAAGTTTTGCTATTTGTTAACCTCAACTTTCTGGCCATTTTCCTCTTTTTTTTTTGGCCTCGAGTCTTCCTGAATCTTCAACTCTCATGCACTGTGCAACTATCATCCAGTGGCATGTCCTCAAAGTGAAGTAAAGGGAAGTAAACCCCCACTCCCTCAATATAAATGCACTAACTCTGTACCTACCGGGAACACAATTCAACACACTCTTTATAAACACCCAACCCCACATAAAGTCAGCAATGGTGTTCGTCTCCAGTCCCACACCAATCAAAACCCCACAAAACTAGCACATCGTTTATGGTGGATTCAAGGTAGGTCAAGCCCTTGTAGGTCAAGTCCGCTGTTTACATGTACAACGTATTGCTTTTAGTGCAGACAAAGAAACCTTGAATGATTAATAATCAATGCCTGGCAATACAATGTAACACTTCACAGAAAGCACTGACGTATGCAGCATAAATACAACTTTGGAAAACCACGTACACTGAGGCAATAAACGGAAAAATAGCAATGAATGGCATGGTGGTTTTCTGGCTCCCCACAAATCATTTGCACTTTCATCCCACACAGCTTGGTGACTTATTATTAGGTCATGTATTCATGTTATAGACAAACACACTTCAAGGAGAACATATGAATCATGGACTAAAATTTTGATCAACCAGACTGACAGCGATTGTCCAAACAAACTAACATGACCAATGAACTAAAAATGCATTCACTGAAAAGGTAATGAGATATATTTTATATATATTCTTAATTTGGGCAAAAATTAAAAAATGAAACTGCATTTCAACAGCAAAATATTTGTGCCTTCATAAAATGCATTATCTCTGTTGTCAAAACTCATTTTGAACAAGTCTCAAGGAAGTCTGTGGACAGCATTCTTCTCTACATTCATGATGGAAATGTGTGTCATAAAATAGACCAGTTTGTTTGTCTTTGCCAAATTTGACATTAATTATTTCCTGTACTGAGACGCACTGATAACTTCAACGTGATTTGATATAAATAGGTCAATCATTAAGTTGGTATCATCTGCAGAATACTAGATGAGACAAGCGTGCATAATTAGCCCTCAGAAAACTGACACTGTACACGGTATATAGTTTCATATTGAGGTAAACCAAATTGTCCTAGTCCTGTTAATGCCAGCAAAATTGCAGGAAGTGCACCTAGCAAGAAATGTTGTTTCAGGCGATGGCAGTATCGCCGTGCATCAAGGACAACCTGTCATTGCCTGAAAGTCAGGAAATCTGAGGAACTGTGTGGTAGGACCAATGGGCAGAGGAAATGATGTATGCATAAATGGCAAGGTAAGAAGAACGTCAGCTTTTTCATTTGAAAGCATTAACAGAAGATGACTCGCCAATAATCTAATACCGGCAGAATCATGTGAGTGTGACCACAAGAAAGCTATTCAGGATTTCTTTATAATGTTGAGGAAAAAAGGCAAAAGTATTGCTTTTAATTCCATCTATGGACGATGTATTAACCATCTGACAGCAATAAAATGTTCTATAAAGTCAAATTTAGCTATAAAAAAATAAGGAATTCACTTAGGAAACGCTTCGAATTTCAGTCTAATAAGATTCGTCCACAAGGTGTGAAATGGTGTCTGTACCAGTACCTAAAGGTACATGGAATTTTTATCCTGTTTTAAAATATTCAACTGGTAAGCTAAGAAAACAATACAAATTAAATAATGGTTGCAATTCTCAGCCACTGCTTTTGTAAACTATTAAAAAAATATAAGTTCAAATGACCATTTAGTTGACTTGAACTTTTTTATCGGTACACCTCCAGTCTGGGCATGTAAAGGAACTCGAGTACTTTGCTGTGGGAGTTGAGCAGGTTTTGAGAGCGGATTCTCAGGTATGAATTCCTTTTAAATATCAACTGTGGCAGGAATAATGCTTACACCTGACAACCAGCTGCTTAAGCCAGAAAAAAAAATTCAGCGAAATTACAAAAACATAAAAAAGGGAATAAATAAGATTAGAACTTAAGTAATCCAGCAGCTCAGCAATTCCCCTCACAATCAACAAAATCATGACTTCTGCCCAAAGAAAGGCAACTTTGCTTTCTTGTTAAGCTCCTACAGGAACTATATTTCAGAAACAATAAACAGCACATTTCCGAAGCAAGTGTTTGCATAGGGCCTACAAGTACAAGAGGTAAACAGCAGAAGTGTACCAGATCACAGCAGTAATTCTTATACACACTTTGTTTAACATGGCAAAAGCCATTAAGGTAAAAAAAGGAAAATGATAAAAGAAAATCAATTATAACACTAACGTACGATAAGATTCAACACATTTACAAATTTGAGAAAAGTTTTGAAAAATAGGCCCCTACCTGTACATTAAATTAAAGCCTTATCGCTCATACTGCAAGAGTGATTTGGTACAATAGTAGAAAGGCATCATGGGAAGGAAAAATGGGCAAACCTTGCCCCTTTTCCCTTCCCACTTGGCTACCTTTTCACAGTTGTGCAAAATCAGCCATGCAGTATACTGTTAAATGAAAAGGCTTGTGCAACATGATGACTGTGTTGATGATGCATACATATCGCACAACTCAGCCAGGAATTTAAAAAGATGTCACATATGAACCCCCCCTCCCCCATGAACCCCGCCTACCGCGGCCATCCCGTACATGCCAATCATTCAAGGTGTTTTGGCACCATGACCAAGCCTATGTCCAAACATCAGAACAAGCACTCAGTTCGTTCGGAGTTCAGTTTGTCTTCAATTTACCTGACAAAAACACTTTAAAAAATTCAGGAAGACTACCCAAACATCTAAGCAATGGTGATTTACCTTTTATCCAGTTTGCAATCTCCTCTGGAGTCCAAGAGATTATGTTTAGAGACGACATTTTGACAAATCTTTCGGTGCGAAATGCACCAGGCTCGACACCGAAGACTCTAAATTACAGGAAGCGAATGTTACAGCAAAGATTGTCTAGCGCCGCGCTATACAATCTTTGGTTACAGTGTGATCGTTCCCAGGGGTTTCCCTGGATCGTCACCTAAATTTAGTCTGGTGCTCTTCATAGTTATCACTCCGTGATAGTACAAATGGACAAGACTCCAGACAGCTGATGCACCTTGAAAAGATATCGCCATTGAATACGCGTAAAGGTTGATAAGCGATAAAAAATTTTCTAATAAATTATAGTTTTTCTGTGCTCAGTTGAACGACAGAAGTAACATTTTGAAAGGGAACATGTCAAGACAAGGTGGTCGATCGACTGATCCCAGAAAAGTGGTAGGTGGGATGGTTGATGACTGTATTTAAAAGCAGAGTTATAATTACTGAGTCAGTGTCTCGAACATGTCGAGTCCGCCTCCAGTCACAATTTTTGCGACTCGACTCGAGTCCCGATGGGTGAATGACTTGACTCTGCTCGAGTCTCTGTGATGAAATGACTCGACTCAACTCTCTAATGGAGACTTGACTCGAGTAACCTACAAGCTTATAATACTTGAGTCTCAAAAACATTTAAAACATGTTAAAGCAAAATTTTAGTTAGGCATGTTGGGGAGCGCATCAGAAGACGAACCCCACAGTTCTGGTGCATTAATATGGAGACCTAGGTACAGTATTGCCGAAAGTGAAATATCGTTAAGAAAATTCGGTTTTACCATCTCCATGTGACTTTTCCAAAATATTACTTGGGGAAGACAAAGATAAAATTCCAACATGAGTGTTTCATGAGGTGGTTTCAGTTAGGGATTCCTCTTCCAAAAATTATCGAACGTGATAGGTTGGCCCAACGTTAACTCCCCATAGGAGGACCGTGCAAGGGTTCCGGAAGCTCACTGCGTGACCTTCTACTTTCAGGCTCTATTGAAATGAGACATCGGCCAAGCCAAATTGACAACATAATTTTCACATGCTTTTGTAAATAATGCATAAACAGCTGAACTATGTGAACTGACAATTATAGATCAAGTAGATTTGGACTGTTTCATCAAAGTTTTTCTCAGTGAGTAATTGCAAAATGAATTTATTTTGATTTTTTTCTTTCTTTTCAGAGCCAAGAGTTGTTTACCCTGACATATGGATCTCTTGTCTCACAGCTCGTCAAAGATTATGAAAGTGATGAAGAAGTCAACAAACAACTGGACAAAATGTAAAGTGTCTTCTTTCTTCATACGGTCACCTCAGTCAAATAATGTAAAGTCAGTAAACAAAATTTTAAAAGAAAAGTATACAGTATGATGAAAAATTCAAATTTACCTCGAATTATGCTTTACTTTTGTTAAGATGACGTATGAAGAAAGTATGATTTCCCCCGTTTAATCCTTTATCTGCTGTTTTCTCACCTTCCCAGGGGCTACAACATCGGCATCCGTCTGGTGGAAGATTTCCTAGCTCGCTCAGGGGAGAGAAGATGCAACGATTTTAGGGAAACAGCAGACATCATAGCAAAAGTAAGATTTTGGAGAACAAACAAGAAACTTAATTTCTTCGCTGTGTTTAATGTAACTGTGCTCAAGCCCATATCAGGATCAGATCCTAGAGTGCTGGAAACTTGAACCTGAATCTGACCTGAGTTACAGATTTAGTGACTCAAACATCATCGCTCACTAGGAGCAATGACACTCACACTTTGACTTGGTCTCATTGGTGATGCGGCCTTGACAACCAAATAAAATGTTTTTAAAGACTGTCATAAAATTGATAAACGTTGGTGCTTCTAAGTATTCAGGTTTTGAGAAATTTTGAGAATGCCAGATGTGCTATTTGTACTCTGCTTTGTCAGTATTCGTAAAAGCTCCTGGATACTGACAGCTAGCCCTGTGTGAATTAAATTAGTGCAAATTGTTGTTAGAGGTCAAGAGTCAATTTATGGAGCCCACAAGAAAAAAGAACTGTTTCTTACTCTGTCTTTTTTTCAGTCTGGTTTCAAAATGTTCCTTGGTATCACGCCGACGGTCACTAACTGGAGCGCAGCGGGTGATGAGTTCTCCCTTGTATTTGATAACAATCCTCTAACGGACTTTGTAGAATTACCAGAAGAACACAGCCAACTCAACTACTCCAACATTTTGTGCGGGGTTATCCGAGGTGCTTTAGAAACCGTAAGTAACGTGATGTGAATCTGACTGAGGTAGATCTCGAGACAACTTCAAAGTCTGGAGAAAAGGTGAAAAAGAAAGCAGTCCAATGTTCTGAATGAAACAGTGAAATTGAATGACTCTATGGGGAAATCTGGTGCTGATTTGTCATTCAAAATAGAATATTTTGCCAACTTCAAGCAGTTTTTGGAGCACTGATCAAAAAGGGAAATTTGTTGAAAGATTTTTAAGGAGGGGGGAAAGACTATCAACGGCTATAAGAATGAAATGAGTGAAATGTAGTATGCTTACTGGAAACCCAATGATCGTCATTTGAACTGTCATTACAACGTTTTGTTTTCTGTGGTCACAGGTTCAGATGGATGTCAACGTTCGCTTTGTCCAAGACGTCCTCAAGGGAGATAACCAAACAGAGGTCAAGGTTAAGTTCATCAAGAGGTTAGAGGACGCCGTGCCTGCTGGGGAGGAGTGAGGCAGATATCGATTGTTAAATTATTGATATGTATATATGTGGAGAATCTGTGATGTTGGTGTTGCTATCAACGTTATGTAATGACATTCTGTCATAATGTTTTAAAGATACAGCGGCTGTGGCATATAGGAATTGTTAAGCAATGAATCCGGGTTTGTTGGATTTCAGGGATAACTCGGCTGTCTCCTGAAACCGACACATTTGGTCATCTTTGTTATTATAATACGTGATACATGTACTTTTCTATGCATAGTTTACCTTCAGTTTATTCCTGGGACACTTCCTCTTATTTCACTTCAGTTTTGTTAGCTTAGCTCTCATTAATTTCTATTCTGCACAGGACAGTTTAAATGATTACAAGAAGTAACATCTACAGAAATATATTCACATGTGCAGTTGCCAGCACAGACATGGAGGCTTACTCTTGCAGTTAGTGTTTATAAAGACATGCCTTGAAATAATAAACAAAGACAGACTGAAGTATTGAGGCACAGGAAACAGACGGACACAACAGACAGCCTCCCGATCCATTCCCCATTGTTATTCTGAAAGGAATACATGTATTCAGAAACCGAAAATGGTTTGGAAGAAGTGTTAATTGTAAGGGATTTTTTCAGCCATTGTGGGTCTGCTTCAGTCCAGGAAATACCTCAGATTCAATTCAATGACATTGGAAAACAAAGAATACCATTTCTTTTCAATCCTTTGCTGTTACCTAATATTTGGAAATTATTTTGAAATTTAGAGTTTGCCCAAGAAGGAAGTATCATACAAAAATTTCAAGTGTGCTTTGTTTGCTGTAAGATGCAGTTGAATAAGTCAGACAGACTCATTGTTTTCGAAAAACTTGTTTGTTCATTCCATAAATCTTTCCCCGTGATGTCAAAATTTGAAATTGGTCTTATCATGTAAATAAAAGTGTCACAGCCGAGTCATTTCACTGTGCTGTGTCATTTTATGTCATTTTGACTTTTGCTGTAGACCTTTTACTGAGATGTGCATAAACTGGTTTAAGTTGAGAAATCTTTCAGTTCAAAGGGCAGAAGTGATGCAATAATTGCTCTGGGGAAATTTAGGGATTGAAAGATGAAAACAAAACGAAGGGCATATGGAGAACAAGGCCGTTTTCCAATACTCAACTTCGGCTCCGTCTCAGGCTTCAACTGTTTTTGAACTAGCTGACTTTGAAGCTGTAAGCGCAGTAATTAGTCTAATAGTGCCACAAAATATCAAATAAGATGCAAGAGATTCAGAAATTACAGTAATCCAATTTAATTTAAACGCTTCAGGCCCACAATCGGGGATTGGTTTTGTGAACGAAGCCTGAAACGGAGCCCAAGTCGAGTTTTGGAAAAGGGCCCAAAAAATTGACGTATATTTGACATAGAGGGCGCTATTTATAAATAACAGGGAAAAAAGTGGAATCAACTCTCATCGCGTTTAACTATTGAGGGCGCTAATGCAAACTTCAAGATTGGAACTCTTGATGTGTATGCCATGCGGAAAAATGCGGCGATCATTATTAAGGCGATTCAAGTCATACCAGTCCATGCTCTGTGCGCTAAGTAAGAGAGCATATTGTGGAACAGCTTCCATGAAGGTTAGAATGATAAGGACGTTGTCTTGAGCTACGAGCCGGTAGAGACCTATAACCACACAATCCATGCATGCAGCGACTTCACCCTTTGACCTATGGACTGACCCACACTACTACGCCTGTATCCGATATCCCTTCATATCAAGCAGTGATCATGGTGATGACGTCATTTTGAAGCTATTTTCAGATTGTGGTTATCGGCCCAAAACCTTCAATAAAACATCGCAATAATTTCAACTGAGTTCTTTAAAAGCACATTACAAAGCTAAAGATTTTCCCTGTTGAATCTTGGCAACTTGTAACCTAGGTGGTGCTGAACTTGTATTAGGTAGGTAGGCCTAAGTGAATCCAACAAACCCTGGAGGTTACAGTAGAATGAACCAACTAAAAAAGCTAGCGTGAATAAACTGGGGCCTAAGTTTTGCTGAAACTTACTTTGCACGTAGAAATGTTGCCCTTGAAAATCTACATGGATCGACTGTAGTCCGAGTAACTCGGATTCTACAGTTCACCTTTTAAACATGATAGGTAGGCCTAGTTCTAGGGGTGGAACCCCATACCATTCTGCCAACATGGCCAATTGCTGCAAGAGGTCACATTCAATGCAAAGGACATTTATTTTTTATAAATAAATTTGCTCGACAAAATTTGACCAAAACCTGATCAAAAGCTTTTTTAAATTAAAGTTGTATACCTCTGTTAGTTTTCATTGCATTTTGGGGCATGCTTATTTATGGGAATGCTGTTTATCTTTATGTTCAACATAACAGTGTGTCAACATGAGTAAGAGAAGAATCTTTTCAGCGATCCAGCCGACTGGTATCCCGCATCTGGGCAACTACTTTGGGGCCCTCCAAAACTGGGTCCAACTGCAGAATGACCCTGACAACAAGTTGATATTCAGCATCGTCGACCTGCACTCCATTACCCTACCACAAGAGCCTGATGTACTCAGGCAGAGCATCCGAGATTGTGTGGCTGTGCTTTTGGCATGCGGTATTGATCCGGAGAGAAGCATTCTATTCCAACAATCTAGCGTTAGTGGTCAGAGTGTTAGAGATAAATGGGGAAAAGTTTGTAAGACGGGCATCACTCATCATTCTCTACAGTGGCGTATATCAGCCCTCAGAAAGCAATAACGTGTCCTTAAGAGTCAAATTTAACAGGGACAATATGGAAACATTGACTTGGAAAACTTTCAAATGTTTCAGACCAGTCTCATCGGGATTGTGCCATGAGGGGTGTCAAATGATGTCCGTGTATGAAACTCCTTAAGATAAGTGGGCAAGTGAATATAACATTACATTTGTTCAGAACAAAACCAGCATTCTTAAATTCAACGTTTTGAAATCTGTACGTGCATCCTGCTAAAATTTTTCTCTAAAAGCGCATCCCTTAATTGAAAATAAGTAAAACTTTTAAAGTCATTATTATCTGGATTTTTAATTCACTAAAAGTTTAATGTGATAAAGCATGGCCAAGAATACATGTCAATAGTGTTGTGTTAAAATAATTTTCCAGCTTCATCTACCATAATTTGATCAGATGTATTTGGGGTTTTTTTCCCCAACTGTAGGTACATCAGCATGCAGAGCTAGCATGGGTCTTAGGCTGTAAAACCACACTTGCCCGACTTGGACAATTTCCCCAGTGGAAGGTAAGGGACGTTTTACCAGATGGACAAGCATTCTTACCAGCTGAATCTTGACCTAAGTCCTTTTTTTTTTTTTATTATTAGTAGTATTAATCATTTCTGGTAATGACACCAAGGATTCCTCAAAAGCACCCCAATCACTGCAGCTCACAAGCCTGAAGAAACCTGTAGAGTGGAGACAATGAGAAGCAGTTACAGTTTTAGAGGTGGGAGGAAAACCCCAGAGGAATATTCTGGGTAAAACCCACGGAATCAGGTAGGGACTGAAAACCCAACCCACATGTGGACCAGGCCGGGAATCGAACCCGGGACCACAGAGGTGGAAGGCGAGGAAAGAAGTACTATGCCAACCTGACTCCCTCAGCAGACTGTCAACGTTTTTCCTGATTCTTAAGCACTTATTGAACACTACTCACTTTGACAAGCACTTCAGTCTTTCACTCTCTAAATGACTATCTTTTGTTCCTTTTTGCCCCCAAAGTCGAAATCTGGTGGTGACAAGAAGAAAGAGTGTGTTGGACTCTACACCTATCCGGTTCTCCAAAGTGCTGATATTCTCCTGTACAAGTAAGGAAAAAGTTCACCACCAAACTTACTCGCCTGTTTCAACAACATTAGCACTGAAGGTAGTGGTTCGTGCGTAAACAGTTTTAGGATAGGAGACACTTTGTTTTCCTGATATTGTTTCGTGCCTCATTTTATTTTAGAACGACTCACGTTCCGGTCGGGGAAGACCAGTACCCCCATCTGGAGCTAGCCCAAGATCTGGCGAGGATATTCAACAACAACTTTGGTTCTTTCTTCTCCATCCCTGAAGCCATCGCTGGTGAGTTCCTGAACTTCTTGGAATCATGTGCCTTCAGTAGTAGCATATCACAGGCTACACACTAAGAGGCTTTCTTATTTAAAAATTGAGCCAAATGACAGTGGAATTCTTTCTTACTGTAGCCTTCTCATTGTCACCAGACAGTAAAACAGTTTCTGGAGAAGAATTCAGTGATTGCTTGTTTCAGACAGCCACCTCCCCCCCCCTGAGCAGCTGGCCCCAAACCACATCCATCAAGATGGCATATATCTATGTTTTGTTCTTGTGATGTGCCCCCAGCTCTTACTGTCCTTGCTCCCTTCTCCCCTTGCCTCGTGCTGATACCTGAAATATGCTCCTGTTTCTACACATAGGGGAAATTAGCAAGGTGAAGAGTTTACGAAATCCCAGCGTGAAAATGAGCAAGTCTGAACCAGACCGGAGGGGCCGCATTGAACTTACCGACTCTTACGAAGAAATTCAAGAGAAGTTCAGGAAAGCTGTGACGGATTTTACGGGCGCTGTGACCTTTGACCCCGACAACCGACCGGGGGTGTCCAATCTTGTCGCGATTCATGCCGCCGTACAGGAGTCATCCCTAGAGGAAATATGTGAACAGAATATGGGAGTAGAGACAGGAGAGTACAAACTGATCTTAGCCGAGGCTGTGAATGCAAAGCTTGCACCGATACGAGAGAAAATATTTGAGTTGAGGAGAAATCCAGAGTACATAGACAGCATCTTGAGGAAGGGAGCTGAGAGGGCTAGTGAGGTGGCTGACAAGACTTTCAGTGAAGTCAAGAAACGTGTGGGGTTTGTGTGACCTTAGAAGGTCAAAGGTCACTCTGAGCTAATAAGCCTTTTGCGACTTAAATTTAAACAAAATCTGGTACATGTGAACATAACAATTTGAATTCTTCAGACACTGTTGCTATACCACATAATTTGGGGCAAGCTTTTACGTAGCGATCACCATGTCTAGGATGGACTGGTTCCTTTGTGCCCTTCCTATCCATTGAGAACTGTGTACTGATGCAAGGCGTCTCTTATGTAACTAAGTAAAAGCTTGCCCCGAATTATGAGGTAATAACAATTGCAGACCAGTTGTTTTGTTCGTGTACCAGATTGTATTCAAATGCAAGTCGCAATATACTTATTAGGGAAAAGATAGCCATCGCTTTACATGAACAATATTTTGTCTTAATTTTCAGGAAAGTTATAGAGACCAAGTATTCCAGCCATAAATAGTGGTTTACTTAACCAAGTCAGGAGAAATAGGCAGAAAATGTTTTAGTACCTTTATTAAAAGACATTGTAAGAGACTGAGAAAAGTTACCTACCTGAATGATTCCAATCTGGTTTCTTCGTGTTTCCTTTGTTGAAAATCATCTGCCAAAAACCAAAAAACCAATGCTATGCTTCACATATTTGTGGATCAACTTGCCTCTAAATCATATTGTAGGTATGTGACGTTATGTTTTAAACCAAATTGAAATCATTTTAAAGAATCTTGGCTTTCACTGGCCAAGTCAGTTGTCTATGGATTGGAGACACAAGGCAATAAAATACAATGAAACACATACAGTGGTGTCATCTGGTAAAATTTATTTCTGTTAATTTGAGTTGAAAAAATATATTTCATACGAGATTTGCGATATTCAAACACAAAAGTGTTCAGGTATTAACATCACCATTCAAGGTCATTTCTTAAAAAAATCTGTATTAACTTTAGTCACTGTACAGAACCAAACTCCAGGAAATAATCCCAGAGGATCAGTGTATTACTAAAGTAAACTATACATCTACAAACTAGAATGTACATGTATCAATGATTACTATTCATAAAAATAACCCACACTAGGGCAATTTTTTTCTACAAAAAACTGCTGGATCTGATGCCACATATTTTTGTAACAGGGAGCATGGTGTGCCATGGTCCCGTGTAAATACTGTAACGGATTGAATTCGATTCATCTTAACAAAATATACTGTCACAACACTTGTCAGGTCCAGAAAACAAGCTTGGAAAACAGCTCATTAAGTATCTTCTCCATAAGTAAAGTACACAGTTTGTACCATTGATGTAACATGCAAATTTCAGAGTGTTCTGAAGAACTTTAAAGCTGATGGAAAAAATAAGCCAGTGTGTTTGCAGTACTACTGTAGTTGGAGTTGTAGCATTGTTTCACTGGCCTGATCTATGATTACATAACGGCATGGGTGCTTAGGTTTAAGGTCAAATGGGACAAAGGTTAAGTTGAATTATTTCCACAGTAGGTGGATCGTCCTTTAACATCAGTAAAGTTCAAAGTAAGACAACCAAAGTGTTTGCTGAAAATAAATAAAATTGAACAGAAAACTTGGGTAGCCTCTAAAAATGGCCACATAATTTCCAAACGAATGTTATAATAATTTTAAGTTCCAACAATAAAAAAAGATCAATTTCCTAAACACCATTACCTTGCATAGGTGTTTTAGGCCCCAGTTACATGCCAGAGGTCTCAATTTCTACACTCACTGAAAGTGAAAGTCCATTTCCCAATTTGCCAAGTGACAATTAAATTGCATCAAATGCAAGCGAAAAGTGTGCTATCTGCAGCTGACAGCTTTGAAAGTGAAAGACTTCCAAGAGAATTGCATTAATTATGCGCACCTGGCCGACAGCTATATGCATTACAACTTCTGCAGCCAATCACATCTTGATTCAGTACATCTCATTCATATTCATGACATAGTTGTGGTTACAGTGACTCTACGTGGTCATCTTGTTTCAAATTTTAAAAAAACCAAAGGGTGCTTAAAGACATAGAATGCAACTGACCCACCATTTTGAAGGCAACTCATCTCAAACGACCCACAGTCACAGAGAACAATATCAACACATTCAATGAGGAAGGAGAGTAGAACCAACCAACATGACGATTTGAAGACTCGGGGTCACAAATGCAGTCACTGTCAACTATGGATGCAATTCACATTTTCCTTTGGCTCTGTGTAAGAGCTGATAATGCCCATATTTGGTAACTGCATGCACTTAACAATATCTCTCACATTTAAATATTAAAAAAGATTGAACAGGGGAGGGGGTCATTGCATTGAAATTTCAACACAAAATCGAATAAATTGCAAGGAGAAAAACCCTCCCCCCCCAAAAAAAAAGAGACCAATCATTACCCAGTGCAGGCGACAAGCCAATTCCCTAGTATAAAAAAAACTTACTTGTGAAAAATAATGCTTCTTCTTACAAAAGCTTTGGGTGAAGATGTTCACATGTTCTTGGATTGATAAAATCAAGTTGGCAAGTGCTGATAAGTTACTACACTGAGCTAAGAGGGCTCTCTCTCAACAGCATTCCTAAAGTGCACTGTTAAAATATTATATTTATTTACAATTCAATATTCTACACTTTTTACATCATCTTGTTTCAGAAAGGAAACAAAAAGGTCACAAATTTCTGCACACTGCGGGTGTTACCACACAAATTAGACATCACAAAAGCCAGCATATACAAAAACCTTTCAAAAAAGAAACCAAAAAAATGCAGCAACATGATACAATAAAGCAGCCGTATCAAACAGTAAGTTTTCAACAAATTTTCATTTGAGCAAAACAAAATCAGGTGTTGGTACACAATAATACCAATGATTTCCCTTACGACAAACCATGTCACACTTTGCACTGACCCTGAGGACTATAAACACAAGATAATTAAATTGCACATAAATTAAAAACAAAGAAATCTGTTAAACAGGAGCCCCATTTGTACTAACACAAAGCTCTGAAGACACTAGAACATGGGACAAAGACTTGGATTACATTAAAAGAGATGACTGAACGAGACCTAGAGACTAACTTCAGGGAATAAAACCAAAAATCCCCTTCTGACTTCAGAAGTGTTTTGGTGGAAAAAACCTCCTTGCAGATGACCCATTATGAGGCTATGCTTTGTATCTGCTCTGCAAGATTGCAAAGGATCATGAACTCAGTGGCGTAGCTAGGATATGACAAGGGGGGCACAAAGAGATACCAGCATCTTATGGGGGGTACCAGCATCTTATGGGGGTACCAGCATCTTATGGGGGGTACCAGCATCTTATGGGTGGTACCAGCTTTCAGTGGTGTGGTTTTTTGGGGCAAGATTTTTGTTAGCTTTGTTCAATATCCATTCATCCTTTTTTTTGGGGGGGGTCACCCGGAATTTGTTGGGGGCATTTGTCCATCACAAGACCAAAACAAGACCTCCGGTCTGAATTCAAGACACAAGCTTTTCAAACAAACTACAACAAAAGCATTCCCTTGTCATTGTCTGCCCTGTTACTTGTGACTGGTCTTGCATTGGTCTCGGCTACAATAGTGCAATGGATAGCACAGTAGTTCTAGACTTGCAAATGATCGGTAACAGATGAGGCAATCTGGAAATCTGCAAGAAATTTGGAACTTCCCCTCGCGCAAATAAAATTACAAATGAAGAATCAACTTACGACAAAATGTATACATTGACACCAAAAAAACGACAGAAAAATGCCGTGAAGTAGTCACCGTGTTGATATTCTTTGCTCATCACTGTCGACGCTGTACTGAGTGTCAACAGCGCCAAAGGAATTAAACAATGAAACGATATGACCTTCCTGGTGCTCGGTATGCACTATTAGCTGGTTCGACTGGTACTCTGCAGTATCGACTGGAAATCAATGCTCGGTGACACCTGTCAAATGCAACGTCAAGAGATAACAATTCCAAAAAAAATTATATGATGTCAACAGTCTGGGCTACATTAAGGTTATACTGCCATATGCAACAGAGATATTATTGTCATGGTTACGATTTCAGAGGAAAATTCTCACTTCAGCAACAGAAAGGCAACACTTCTGACAACTCAAACTACAATCAGCCAAAACTACTAACAACCAACATTCTGATTGGGCCAAACCAATGACTTTACCAAAACTTTGACTGGTTCAAACTCTAGTTTGTCAAACTCTAAGATCTGGGTCAGTCGAGCACTGCACCATATCACGGAGTGGGTCAACTTTGACTGGAAAAACCTTTGATCACAATCTATCACCGCAACAATCTTTCCAAACTGACCTTGACGAATGTATGATCCAACAATTGATTGGCTGTCCATCTGTCCAGGGCGTTGGGCACTAGACACTTGGACAGGAAGTCCTTACACTCCGGGCTGACGTTGTCGGGAGTCAGTGGAATGGCGCCCTCGCCCACTTTGAAGAGGATAGGGAACTCGTGGTCAAATTCATGCCAAGGGCGCTTAAAACAAAAACAGAAATCTAAAATGAGAAAGAAACTAGCGGTATAAAAACTCATTACAAAATGTACAACGTAAAACCTAAGGCAAGAACTTCAAACTATATATCGTCAATCAAGCATCGTAAGATATTGGAGGAAGAGGGCTCCAACCTTTCCTGTGGTCATCTCGATGACCACACATCCCAAACTCCAGATATCAGCTGCCCGGCCATAACCTTTTTTCCCCTGACCTGTTTGGGTAATGACCTCTGGTGCCATGTACGCTGTGAGGTCAAAGATCAAAGGTTAAATTTGAGAAGTTAATAAATACAAAATAATGACACAGATGCTGCAGTAAACCTACTGAGGGAAAATGAAACTTTGTCCGAGTGCGACACACTTTCTAGCTTAAAATCGTTATGGCAAAAACAGGAAAAGTTGCGAGTTTGAGATGCCAAAAGCTTTAGATCCCTAACTGCTGGCTGAGAAACTGTCTGAGTCCTTCCGGTTCATCAAAGGTAAGGAGATTTTAAACTTTACCTGCTGTTCCTGTGAAGGTTGTCAGCTCCCCACGCATTGTTTTAGCATTCTGCAGCTTGATTGCACTGCCAAAATCTCCCAACTTGACGTGCCCGTCAGACGACAGGAACACATTAGCACCTGAGCAAGAAGTGGGGAAAAAGATTTTCACACCCAACTCAGGATACTGATGAACCAAATTCTTGCAGCAAATACCCAGCATTAGAATGCCACATTTCTAACATTCTGTTAATTGTTAAGGTCATCACATACCCCTGAATTATCACACTTAAAGACAAGGGGCTTCTACCTTTGATATCTCTATGTACAATGCCGTGTTCATGTAAGAAGCTAATGGCAACTGTGATCTCCTGGGTGTAACATCGAACCATCTGCTCAGGCAAGCCGGCCTTAGCCACCTCAGCTATCGTCCCCTCGTCGCAGTACTCCATGAAAATAAGTAGCTCCTCCTGCGACAACCAAAATCAATCAAAATCTTACTCCCTAGTCATTCTTGCCAAAAACCCAGTCAAAGAGCTTAACGACAATACACCAATTGATTTTGTTGCCACAATGGGCCACAACTCAGAGAACTTTGTTTGCAAACTACAAAAAAATGAAACAGCATGACTGAGAGAAAGGACTGACTGACCCTGTGTATTTCAACTCCGTAGTAGCGCACAAGGCTAGCATGGCGGATTCCTTCAAAGTTCTTGAGTTCATCAGCAATATCTTTGATAGCACTGTGATCATTCCGTTGGAACCGAAGCTGTTGAATAGAGAATGAATTGATAGATGAAACATGAATCTTGCATCAGATGATGTCTGTTTTTGAAAATGTCTAACTTAAAGGTCAACAGTAGTAATTTCAAGCCGACTGATGGTGATTCAATGACTGATGAAAAATATCTCAAGGATTACCTCTTTCATAGCCAGTGTCTCGCCGGTGTCCATGTTGATGCAGGAGTACACGGTGGTACCAAACTGCCCTTCACCTGATCACGGACCAAAAAATCAAACACGTCTTCTTCTGGTTTTAACAAGTTTTAATCACACTTCAGGAAGTTCAATAGATAAGAAATCAAACCAGACTGGCCTCGAAATTATCTTGCTGGTAGCCAGCAGGACCAGTACTTCAACATTTTCACTAGTCCTGCTAAAAGTCTGGTGGTCACACCAGAACCACACACACAGCCAATTGAACAATCCTTGTTAGGGCGCAGGCCGTGACGTTTTTTTAGTTTGCCCAATCGGGCAGGCCATGCCATAAATTTGTTTGCCCGAATAGGATCAACACTTGCCCAAGATTTCTCGGAATCCATGATTATTATGGTTATTTAACTTAGGCCTACGTTTTCACCACTTTGACAGTGAAACGTAAATGGAAACTCAAAAATTGCAAATGTAAGTAGGAAGACATATAAAAATAAGCATTTCAACGTGAGAAAATATTGAAAAATGTTTGTGAAGACAGAAAGAGAGAGAAAATGGGAGAGCAGCTGACCTATCTTGCGTCCGCGCTGCCAGCGGAAAGTGACCTTCTTGCAGTTGATGTTGACCACCTCGTGGTCACTGTGGCGGTCGCTGACCGTGCCAATCAGTGACCAGTCCTGCAGCTTCTGGTTGCGGCGCTCCTCCAGCTGCTGCAGCTTGCTGCGTACCCGCTCCGAGCGGTCCATCTTGGACAGGGACTCAGCACTGTCCTTGGAGATGCTGTGGAACATGCGGGGCAGTGGCGGGGACATGGGGCTGGGGGTGCCACGCTTGGAGAACGGAGGCTCTGTTTCAGATTGGAAACGCAAACCTGAATAAGGTTTTCAGTTTAAAAATGTAACAAAAAAGCAACATGTTGAATGACCTAAAAGGTTGTAATTACATAGAACTGGTTTTTTTGCACTCACTGCCACTTGGCACTAGTGCCCTCACTGCCAGTCAATATAACACTATTGCCTGTTAATATATTCAATAGCATAGCAGACTTATCTTTCAGCAGGGTTACTGTTAGTACAGCTGATAGGAATCTGTTGAGTTTTCTTTGCTGGAAATGCATAAATGTGCACTCATTGCCTCATGGCCGGTCAATATGAATATATTGCCTGTTACATAGGTATATAGTGTATAGCATACCAGGCAAGTCTTCAGTAGGGCTGCTGTTTGGCATGAGTGACAGAAACCGCTCTGTACTATTTGTCCGTTGGAGTTCACCAAACTGCACTGGCGAGGGCATGTGAGGAGATGGTGTGGAGTCTGATGTCGACCTAGTAGAAGACTTGGACCAGGCTCGCGATAGCTTCAACGAACTGCCGTCCATGGGACTAGTCACGGCAAATGCTACACAATAAGAAATGCAACACCGATTTACAAATGTAAATGAAAACCTCTGCTCAGTACCTGATCAGAACATCCCCAAGTAAGTAAAACAGAAATTTGGTCCCTGGACAGTTTCAAAAATTCACACAATAGCCCCCATGTACACACTGCAAAACAAAAGGAAATCCAATTATATAGCCTGGATGTAAAACCGAATGACAGAGAGCAGCTACGACAAAATGTACATGCTCAGTGGAAATAAGAAGGCATGTCACTTCACTTGATGTGGGTGTGTCGACTGTTGAAATGAATGTACCAACCTGGGCTTCCAGAGCAAGACTTGTCTTCGTTGCCGATGATGTGCGTGATACACTTGCTCATCACCTGCGTCATTCTCTGCACAAATGAAAATCCAGCACAGAGATATTTGATTGGATTACATCACACACTGAATGCAATGCATTATCTGTCCTGTGGTTGGGTAAATTTTTTTTCAAGTAGCCAAAATTGCAACAAATGGTAAATCCTTACGACAAAGTCGTCGTTGGAAAGAAATGCAACATTTCGGGGTTCGCTGGCCACCACCAGAAAATCCATGCCATGATTGGCCCACCTACAAAAAAGAAAAAATCATTCAAACAGTTACAAAGCAACCCAAATTTCTAAAGCCTTCAACTAAAAAGTTCGGAGCAGGCCTCGACATTAACGGTTGTCCAATTGCCCAGGACAAGTAATTTCTCCTTTCAGGCTAGTTAAAATTAAGGACAAATTGCCCAATCGGCCGGCACTTTTCTCTTGAAATGCGTGGCCAAGAATAGCAGTCAGCAAATTTACCTTTGCAAAATTCATTCTTTTTGTAAAGAAACAAACATAAATTTTGCACATACCTTGGTCTAGTGCCCCGTCCCCTCTCACATTTTTCAAGCACAAATGTCATCCACATGTGGGCCAAGTTTTGCATCGACTCAGCCAGTTTCTGCCTCGCTTCTCCCGACAGTAGGCGTGTCACTTCCTTGTGGTACTGGAGGGGGGGGAACAAGACGGCATTAACCAGCTTTTATTTCAAGCAAGAAGGGAAACAGTACACAACTCACAAACTGATTTACTTCCACGATTACTGAAACCCAAACAGTCCTCCATCCTCCGACAGGCGGATTAAGCAAGACGCTCCCCCCCAGAAACGAAAGTGCACATGAAATTTATAATAAGCTTTGCAAAGAAAGATGATTTGATAACACTCACAAAAGACCTGGGCCCAATTTCATGGCGCTGCTTACCACACGATTTCACGTTAACAGAGGCTCTGCTTATTTCATGCAGACCATAAGCAGTAAGCACAGCCAAAGGCTGCTAACCTTGGAGGACAAATTTGCTTAAATTAGTGACACAATAATCTCTACGCACACACAGCATTTACCATGCTAAGCACCACCACAAAATAGTGATTAAGGAATAGCAAATATTTCTGCGAAACCTAGCACGACCTTTCTGCAAACCGTGCTATGACATCAGGCCCTCTTTGTGCCACACAGCTCTAAATCTTGTTCCACAATCTGTTATTGGTTCCCCGATGCCAGAACCTGTGGATGGGGGGAACTAGTGTTGCGAAACAACAGGTTTACAGCAACTGGTAAACTACAGAGGCTTTGCAGGGCAGCCATCATAAAGGACGGTCCTTTTGTTCTACAGGGTATACACAGAGGAGGTTTTCCTCTGGAACAAAAGAACTGCCCTGCAAGACGGCTGCCACGCAAAGCCTCAATATCGTGACACAAAAGATACTCACATCAAAGCTGACAGAGAAACACTGGTGCATGGTATCCTTGAAGTAAGACAGCATGTTAATCTTCTCTGTCTCCTCAATGTCTAAGATGGAATCGATGTCCAAGTTCTCGTCCACCTGTTTGATGTTATGCACGATGGTGTGGCACAGGCCCAGGGCATTTTGCTGGATGGAATTTCAGAACACAGGAAGAGAAGAGACAAGCTTTTGGACATCTCGCTAAGCAACTTTCCTTGCTTTTGCTTAACAAGGTGTAAACCATTTCATGATATTTTTGGCTGGTAATCAGTTAGCTACATGTACTTAACCCCTTCATGCAGGGATTTTTTTGACCGCAACTGGGCTGTGGTATGCCCAGTATGCAAAGCTCTGTCCAGCAGCAGGCCCACATTGAAACCGCAGGTGCATGATGAATAGAATGAATGTGTGGTATGCACTAATCCTCCCACTATAACAACCCGATTGAGGCCTTTCCGGTCTTCCACTGTGGTGTTCCCGCACCAGACAGCGATTGACAATGTCAGGACACGCTCAACCACTGCCTGATAGAACTTCACCAGCAGACCTTGGCTGATCCAGAAACTCCTCAGTCTTCTGAGACAAAACAGACGTTGTTGGGCTTTCCTTACCAAGAAATCAACATGGGTTGTCCATTTCAGATCATTAGTCATATGTAAGCCTAAAAATCTACAGGAGTCAACCCTTTTCAACCAGACTACAAAGATGCAGCACGTTTGAATAAAGCGGGAACCAGCATTGGCATGCAATGAATATTCCAACGTTGACTGTCAGAACCCACCTTTAATTCATCCAGGGCCTCTGCGATGGTGTTGTGGCTTGAGGTTTGATCGCTCGTCAGCGTCACTGCCTTGCCGACTGCTCGCTCAAACGCCTTCCGCTGGCCGTGAAGTTGGGAAGAGTGGTTGACAACAAGAAGTAAACACTTCACCTACAGACAAATAAAAGTAAGACATAACCTCAGGAGTGACAGAATTGTTACAATGGTAAATGTCAACAGCGAAAACTACTTTTACAAGGGGAACTAAAAAATAAATGTGGCATTATTTTGTCGTTTGATTTAGCTACATTTGTAATCATGAAGACACACTGCTCTGTTTCGATCTACTTGTGAAAAAGGAAGATTTTAAAACAATTACGTATTACACACTGACGAACGGTTCACTATTTGCTCACCAAATTATGGAAAGAGTTGAATTTCACGAACAAACACTAAACGTAAAACTCTTGATAGCAGAAAAATTTTGCTCAAACAGACACCGGGTTACACCTGCAAGAATGTCATTTCATGTACAATGTGTAATGCTGGTCTTGAGCATTTCTGCACAGGTATTAATCTGGAAATATATTGTCGTCTAATCTGCTCCATGACATGCGACAAACAAAAGCAAATAGTAATGATAGATAAGCTATCTGTACCTGGATATCGGAGAGAGCAATTGTGGTTTCCACATCGGGCATGACGTGAACGCAGGGCTCGTCCCACTCAGGCAAGTTCCCTTCCTCCCCGCCGTCGCTGCACCGCACCAGGAGCAAATACCCGACGCTGTCCACAGAGGAGGGATCGTTGGGGATGAGAGGCATATCCTCACGACCGCACAAGTCATCCAGGAGCTGTAAGATCTGCAGCGTGTCCTCCTTGAGATGCTTGGGGACAAACATCAGATGGCCAGGGATATCTGCCCCCATGTTCACCTGGTGAGAACGAAAAGCATTCAGATAAAAATAAAGGATTTCCTCACAGTAGATTTGAGGTGAAAACAGGGAAAGATTCCATAGAATTGCTGATTGTCTTTCAACTTTTCCAACTATGAGTATCCAACACACAGGCTGAGACAGTGCAAGCTGGCAAACAACAATGAATGGCCAAGGTTTGAAATTTTAATAAAAAACAGAATCAGAATCTAGATTTGCACCGAGTTAGATGTAAAGCTTGACATTTCTACAATTCATCAAATAAACCCCAATAGAAGCTGTCTGGATGCATTTTAAGAAAACAAATCTTGTTTCTTTCTGTTCCACCTAACATCATATCCATCAATGCAATTGACAAATTCAAAAACAGGTAGATATTTTAGGTCAAGCTGTCTTGCTTCACCAACCTTGATATGATCGGACACTTTGAGAACTCTCAGCAATTCCTTTGTTGGCACTGTCCTCTGGAACTCGGCAGCAATTTCCAAATCCTATCAAAAAGATGAACAGCACTCCACATCAAAAGATTGAATTCTTTAACAATTGGGTTAATCTATCACAATTCCTTGAGGTCGTATTATCAGACAATTTGAAGCTGATGAAGTATACCTTTCTCAGCATCTTGGCAAATCCAAGGGCCTTGGAGGCCCTCTCCCGAACTTCATGGAACAGCAGCTTGAAGTGCTTGCAAGAATTGATGATTATTCTCCTAAAAATTGCAACCAAATCTCCAGAATTTATTCCTTAAAGTATGACAAACTTCTGGAAATATGTTCATGCATACTTCACCTTCAAAATATTCACACTGTTTAAGAAGTAATTATTTTCTTAAAGACTGGTCGTTTTCACAAGAAATTTATGAACCATTAGTTATAATTTGAAATTTAAACAAAAAGTTTTAGAAATCCTACTGCTTCTTTAACAAATGGTAAAGTTTATGAAACGGGATACAAAGGAGCTCACAAAAGCTTGGTAATAATTGCTGATTGTTAGAAGAATTGGGGGCCAGGATTCGGACCAACTTCCTAAATTCACAAGTGCTAAACAATATACCTTGTTTGAGGATTTGCTATTTTAGGGGTACATGAATGAGGTATAAAACATGGGTGAACTAGGTTATGCTTTGTACTTCATTGTGTCTCCATGCGACTGGCTGTCTTGGTGGGAAGAGCTGACATCATCCACTCCGTTCTCTAGATAGTCTCCAATGGACAACAGTAGATTCTTGGCCATTATGCTGCAAAGAAACACCAAGATAAGCGATAACATAACAAGTACACCTGTAGAGGCCCCTAGCTTGTGGCTAAGTCGACTTCCCACAGATTCGTGTTTTGGTTTAGCTGTAGCCGACTGATTCGCACAGGGGCCAAGACTCACCAGAACCGTTTGCCAGCCTGGGCCTCGCCTCCTCGGACATGGGGGCAGATCTCCTTGGTGAAGTCCCACTCGTCATCCAGGATATTCTTGAGGCTGATGGAGGCTTGGGGTAACCTCTGTAGCATCAAGATCCAGCTATGAAGGTACTCAAAGTAGCACTGGGGAAACGCGGCAATCAAATCGGAACAAAGCCACAATCAGTTACACCAATCAGAATCAAAACTAATCACAGTGGACATTTCACAGAAGTCTCCATCCAATGATATCAGTACGATGACCCCTGCTCACCAGGCCCATAATCAATCCTAAAATCACCTCAGCTCCCAGGGGGAGTCTATACAGACTTTTGAGACAAAGGCCAAAGCAGAGTTACTGGTCTTTTTTGCCAGCTCTGAGCATGCAAACGATGGTGGAAACAGATCAGTATGCCTACTGCCAACACCTCTGCCAAATCGACTTATCGCAGAAAGTCTTTTCACACTCACTCTGAGCATTTCTTGTAGATTGTTCTCGTACTCCTCAATGTCACTCTCAGCATGTTCCTGGGCCTTGACATCATCCGGCGTGACAGCGCTAACCATACTCTGGTAGTATTGTTTCATGTGCACCGAGGAACGAATCACTTCCTTACACTCGTAGATGAGCTGCACAAAGCAAAAACAGCCACCGCTCAAATTATTTCAGCAGTGAAAATGACATTTCCTGCACTTCCAACCAGATGCGTTTAGCTTTGCACTTGCATAAACTCTACGCATCCACCGATGGAAAATTCTCTGTGCGCTCGCACCCAGGCCATTTTATAACCCTGTCGTACTGGAAATATTGCGAATTTGCATGCTTGGCAGTATTCAGCTGGTAACCAGCCAGGAGCTGCATACATTACAAATATATAAAGCTTTGGTTGGTGAGCAGGAAAATGTCTGTGCATGGTCAATATTTTGGCTTAGAAGCTGTATGCACCTGCAGTAGAGTGAAATCCCCAGCTCATGGAATGCAACTAGTTTTAACGTGGCAGTTTTAACATACCTGCTGGATGCTGTGAGCTGAGGGATCTACGGCTGGCTTGTGTTCCAATCGGAAGCGTAGGCACTCATGCATAACGTCCAGAGGAATTCGTAAGAGAAACAAATATGCAGGCCTGCAAACATACAAAAATGAAATCTGAATCAAGAATTTTTTTCAACTGAAACCAGGGTCAATCTGGATCAATTCAGCAAGTTTTTAAAACTTGACCAATTCCTCTGCAATAAAATTTACATAAACAATGATCAAGGTACAGTCTTTCAATGGACATGTAACTTTTGCATCACAAAACCAACTTTGAAGTTCTCCTTTCACAATGAATATTAATATTTTACAATATCAAGAATTTGACCATGCCGTCTGCACTTCAAGCAGGATTTGAAAAAAAAGGCACCAAAGGTCAAAGGTAAGACCCTCATTATGGCGCCAACTTGACTACCCAAGTTTTATTATACATAATATCTCAAAAACTAATATTGTAAATGATTCGAAAATGGAGTTGTTATCTTGCAGTGACTGGCACTGATGTACACAACAGACCCTGCAGAAAGTGAGGTATGCTGGTAGTTGCTGGAGTGGTCTGAAATTTCTTCTATCCTTTTCAGGATTTTTGAAGGCCCCCCACAATAGTGCTTATCAAAGGCACTGTTTGGGGAGTGATAAGTGATATGATTGAAAGTAGTCAATGCCAATCACTACTCAATCGCTTGGCTTAAAAGCTCTACAACATAAATTCCATGCAAGGGAAAACAACACACCCACACATCACATATTTTGTGAAAAATATCCATTCCTCTGACAAGATTCTAAATGAACTGCAACCACACAGGAAATCTTTACACTTGCCTACATTCCTGAATAAAATTAGGAGTAACCTACACAAAGCACTGCATGAATAAGTACTTGGCTCCAAAAAACTATTTAGCTATAACTTGGGTTTAAACATGTACTTGAAATTTGTCACCTGTACGCCTAATTTCAGCTGTGTCCAAGGGCTGATCCAGAACCCCAATTTTTTTTTGAGGGGGGGTTCCAAATTTGTTGGGGGGGGCAAAACTTTTGGAATTTTCACGTGACCTTTTATGTTCTTTCCAAAGGTTGATGCTACATTTTAATGCTTTTTCCTTTATTTTGAAGACAAAGGAAACAGACTGACAAGATCGTTTTCCTCTCGTTATTTATCATAATTCAATTTTTTATTTATTGTCTCAGAAACCTTCCGGATACCTTTAACGACAAGGAAACCAATGACAGATGTATTTTATATTTTTCACTTGCCAGAGGCAGGGAGTCCTGTTGAAGGTACATGTACAGTGTCTGGGCTCAATCGACCAAAAGTCTCTAAAACCTCCTGGTGAATTTCAAAGGATCCAGGAGGTTCAGGGCAAAATGGTTTTATAAACAATGACATGTAGCTTCGCATTTTAGATTCAAAGGTGTAAAGTAAATAAGTTCAAAGTATTGCAAAGGTTAATGGAGAGTTTGTACACTCCCCTAATTCCTCAACGTGTTGATGTACAGGGTACAATCCAAACATTTGATTTCCTGTTTTTTCATTTCCTGAATGTCAACATCGACTGCAAGGTTAAACAGACAGGATGTGCTCACAAGGCTTGTTCCGGAGAATGCAAGGGCAGAGCCCTGGAAAATTTATCGCTACAGATGGTGGAGCACAAAGAATACGCTCTACAGAATGTACGGATAGTGAAGAAACTTTACTTCAGCTATTTCAACTTGCAATGACTTAACAGAGAGTATAAATCGTGATTTACACAAATTTTTATTCTTTTTTTAACGAGTTTTCTCTGTATTTTTATTTGTTATATTGGCAGCAAGTCAGATCTTGCTGGAAAAGGTATATTTCACAAAGTAAAATCTTTTCCCAATGCTATGATTTGAAGAAATATGTTGACCATACAAAAAAGAGTGACACTTTTTGAAAACTAGACTTAACAGTGCATCACAGTTACATCTTAAGTTACACACAGTTCACAATTTGTGACTAGATGATAAACGATGACACCCAAAGCCTTGATTGCTACTTAGGAAGACAGTTTGCTACCTTCAAACATGGAGCGGTGCACAGAATGTCATACGTGAAGCCATGCCCGCTTGAGGCAGTGACAAGGGTCGTGTATACTTACATGAATGAGGGCAGACCCATAGCTGTAAACTCTTCACTCCAAGCCCCGTGTGTTGATAGCAGGTCGTACTGGTGTTGCTCGACCTGGTTGGTCTCCTGCGTTATGGGGCTTGTGAATGGAAGCGGATTGCCCGACACCGAATCGTAATCAACCTGCGGGAGAGAACACGCAGTTTGTTGAATCTGTCCAGTGCAGAATTTCAATTAGGTCGAGAATGGAAAGCTTTTAGAACTCTCCTCACAAAGGTGGACAAAACATGTGTGGAAAAATGTGACTTTTAAAACAAGAAAATTCTACACTGTAGAAGTGGGTGTTTAAGGGGGAGGCAAGGGGTCTGGGTGGCACTTCTCCTATTGACAAAAAACAAACCCCCCAAAAATAATACCGATGAAAGGGGACGAGAATCATCAATTTGCTTTGATATTGGCCCCGTTCCATTGTAAATGGCTTATCGGTCTGTTTTTGATGAGTGCTTTGGGTTTGTCCCACCACCATCCCCCCCCTTGGAAAATATCCTAGCAACACCCATGACAGTAGGACAACCAGCAACCAGGATTAGAAGGTACTACTGAAGAGGTTGTATCATGCTTGCATGTAGGTCACACATACTTTAAACACCCGTGCACTCACTACAGTGTATCTGGTTCCAAAGGCTGGTCTAGCGTGGGACTCATTTAAATGAAAAAGTTCCAAATCCATTTACAGTTTTTCCCAAACGTACAAACAGAACCGCCCCTTTTCGAGGTTTGACGTTTTGACAAAATCTGGCATTCATTTCTTTGAGAAACAATGCCTGTCAAATGAAATCTGAGTTTCAGAACACTCGACTACTCGGTCATTGTCAAAGGAACACCATGAATTCATCACCACAACTTTATGTCAACTATTTACACTGTATGCAATTTGTTGTGTTTAAGGTTTTCAATGGCACCGTGGTAACGGTGAGCCATTTACATCTTTTAACGGTATGGGAAAGTTTGCTAAACGTTTTTCAAATTAAACATAAATTGCCACCCTTAGTCTAGCTCTAAGTGTGTCATGTAATGTCAAACTTTCCTTACACTGCTTGGCCTGTGCTTCCGCTTGGGTGTATTGATGTCCTCAACAAATGTAGGCTTCTGGAGAACCTGTTTTGTTCTCTGTAGTGTCTTGCCTAGCAGGGTGTACAGCATGTTGGTCATTCTTCTCAGGCCGCTGTGTTTCAGGCTCCGGTCGACAAAGGGGCGGTACATGGAGGTAGCCGAGTTGAAGTCGAAGCTGAAGTGGCACTGGCTGAAGATGCGGGCAATGCGGGGTGAGTCATCCGATACTGAGCCTTTGAATGACGGCGTACTGTGGTGGGGGGTGATTCTTGGAGAGGGTTCACATTCATCGTCAGCGTCGTTGAGTCCATCATAGCTGTCGCTGTCTTCTTGTATGTCAAAGGTCACAGATCGAGTTCTCTTTTTGGGTACTTGGGTATCTTGGTTATTCAGCTCTGGTATTGAAGGGGATTCCACTTCCTTTTCAATTGCTGTTTCTTCAGTGTCTGTTGAGTCTAACGAGCTTGAAACCTCCTTAACATCAAATAATCTCCTTGGGTGTGGTTTGATCAGACCGGATTCGACCTTCTGGACAGCATTCATTTCCAGTTGGTCAATTTGTTCATCTTCAGACTCATCATCGAGTATGAAAGGCCAAAAGACTCCTTCGATGTCAATCACCCCGAGCATCAAGGCAGCCTGTTCCAATTTGTGGTTGAGATCGCCGGTGATGTTTAACCACAAGCATAGCGTCTCGATGCGCTTTCGGAAGCCTGTCATTTTGTAGAGCGGGTAATCGTTCTGAAGTGCCCTCAGGGTCGAATACAGCTGTGAGGCTTCCTCTAGCTGCTCCATGATGCTTGTGATCTGCTTCCAGGCTTGCCGGGTGTTCTGAATGTAGTTAGTCAGGGCGGCACTGAGTGGCATGCACATGCCGACACTGTCTGAGCTGGCTCGACGGTTTAAGAAGGGCGTGCTGCAGGTGTTGCAGGGCTTCAGCGGCTCGTCTTGGCTCTGGACACTCCGGTCTGAATCTGATCCCGTGTCCCCTTGGCTTACGCTCTCAGAAGCAGTGTTCGATGACAACAAACGGCCTCTTGGATGACGCTTCAGGGTGCATTTTGTGGGCCCTTTACCCTTGGAGGGGGAGGGAATAAACTTAAACCTGAGAATCGCTTCCAGGATGCTGGGGATCATCTCCCGAGCTTCGACGATCCGTTGGTCCTCCTGTATCATTGTCAGGCCGTTCTGAAATGCCTTCAACTCCAACCACAAGAGTTGATTCCAGGCCATGCGAACTGTGTCCGTTTGGTTGGAGTTCTCCTGCCATCCGCTGTAATTCTTGCCTTCCACACTTCCTTCCTTCTTGGCGGTGCCGATGCGGATCATCTCTGAGAATATCTTGTGGAATGAGATGCGATCCTCTGGGCAGTAGCACTTTCCCACAGAGTGCTTCTTGCTCTTGGAACTCTTTGGAGAGGGCGGGGGACTTTGGCTCACTTGCTGAGTGGTCAGACTGCGGAAGAAGACATTGGAGTCCACCTTGACGACTGGCGACGGCATAGGGTCCAGGAATGTGTTCAGGGGTACGATCACACTAGGGACCTCAGTGCCGTCATAGTTGACGGCACTGTGCTTGTACTCTCGTTGTTGGTTGCGCTCGATTGTGATGCTCTTCCGCTTCTGCTGCATGGCGGTGCTTCCGAGGACCGGATCAATGAAAGCTTCTCCTTCGTCCACTTTGTCCATTCTCACCAGGCTTCTCCGCGGACCACTGTTGAACGTCTTGGGGATACTGTCCCGTCTCGGGATGACCAACCGCGGTGGCTTGGGCCCCTGACGGGAACGCAGGTGCTGTCTCTTCTCCTCCCTGTGGTTGCGAGGAGGAGTGGTCCCGGCCCAGTAGCCAGGATCGTTATCAAACGAGCTGAGGTTGTCTTCTTCTGGGATGGGGAGGTGATCTCTCATTGCAGCTGCATGCTGGCTGCTGGACACATGATTCAATGTGGCAGGTTCCCCTTCAACATCTTCAAGGCTACTGTACTGGTCAGCAGCATCTCCGATATTGTCATTTTGGTGATGGAATAAGATATCATCTGGCAAATCACCATTAGCACTGTTGTTTCTGTCCTCCCTGTTAAAAGAATATAAACTCTTGTAAGCTCATCACAAGAGGAAATAAAGTCTCAATTCATTTCTAACTTTGAAATTTATTGAAACAGTTTGTTGATTGTTCAATCAGTTGAGAGAAAAAACACTAAAATCCTTGAAGTACTTGGCAACTGTTTCACAATACAAAAAAATTATTCATCTTACGTGTCACTGTTCAGAATAAAAAAAATTACATTCAAAGTTTAAATTATAGGAAAATTTAGTAAAACTATTTCGAGGGGAAGACTGTTGAGTCTTGTCACGCCTGACCAACTTTATTCACCACGTATAATTTCATTGAGGGAAATCACTACTCCCAGACGTCCACCCCACTCCCACATCGGACCCCACAGTTCTGGGGTAGCAAGTCACTTCATGCAGACAATTTTGAAACAAATTTGGAAAGTCTAATCTGCTATGAAAGTGTCCCCCTCCAAACATGCATAGGCTAGTTAAGAGTGTAGCCTACCTGACTAAACTATCGGACTTTGACCAAAAGAAGCATCTGAATTATTATTATTTTATTCAGAAATCAACCAACTAAGCAACGAACGTACACGAAGAAAACAAGATACAGTTGATTCATTCTGGGATAACCCAAGAAAGCCGATTACACAGGCTTATTTCCATTGGGGTCCCTTAAGCTTAAGTACATGTAGGCCTATGGGCAAATTCACAAAATTACACATGATATAGGCAAAGGCCCTACATACAATAATAAATTTATCGTCACTGCTGGCATGACAGGTTGGCAGATAAAGTGTAATTCCCGAAATATGGAACTTTTGGACCTGTTGCAGCTGATGGCATCTTATACATGTTAGGCCTTCCGCATAAAAGTCCACATAGGCCTACACATGATACACGTAAAAATCCAAAACATTGCGTCCGGAAACTGGGCAGGAAATGTACCATGCTCACACAGACTAGACGTCTTTACATGCCGGGATTTGTTCAAGGTTGATCATTAAAATACACAATCTTTCACACTTCACATCTCTTTCCAAATTCCCACGGCATGTCTACTTCGATTTCTGCCACTTCTCCTGAAATTCCACTTAATATCACTTACATCTTGACCGAGAAAACAGGTGTTCACTTCGTCGGTCACGTCGACTCGGTCCGCTCACGCCATTAGCCCCTCAATCGTTCAGACAAAACACCCCGTTCGAGGGTCTTTTTGTTTCTTTAACAAACTCCTCTGTTTTGCTGCGTGTCAGTATAGCTGTACGCACAAGCACCCAATGAACACCCAATCGGGGCTTCATATTCAATACCCCTATCGGGAAATGCGACGTCTGTTTTCAATCTGGGTTAACTGTAAAACCACACGTCATGTCTGTCTGCAACGGTGATTTGAGTGTGATGGCCAAACTTGTAAACCGCGAAACGGGCAGCAAGCAGAGAGTTGCCAAACGGAAGCGCAAAACACTTCGAAAGAGGAAGTTAAGCTGGTAGCGCGAATTAAATGATTTGTGCAAGGCGAAGGTGGGTCAACAATACACCACATGATAAGCCGCGTTACGAAGTTTCAGTTTTTCACACACAGATCTTGAATCACAGGGTCAACTTAATGACCTGGGAAAACGCAATACCACTCCGCAAATAATGCAAACATGTAGACTCAATGTAGACTTATGTTATTACTTTATCAGTTTGATTTCTATTTCATTAATATTTGCTGTACAGAAAATGGTTTCATTTTGAGTCATTTCATAATGGTATCATCAGATGTAGAGACTGAAACATAGTTCTGTGTCATAATCACAAGTTTCTCCCCAAGTTATAAGCTGATCCAGTCTCATCTGTTGAGCAATCCATTACAAAATTCCTGTGGAAATTTAAGATCGGAGCATAAATGCTTAGATATTCCAAAATCTGTCTCATTTTTTGCAGACTTACATTAGAAGCAAACTAAATCCTCTCAACAAAAATATTCACAGTATCACATTTTAATGTCACCCCGACTGCCTCTTTAATTTGATGCATATGGAAAAAGAATCAATATGAAACAGACATACCGTTATCTACTTATCATTTGGCTCAAATGTGAGTTGGAAGTGCAGTTTGCTCCAGATTACTTCCTTGTCTTAAAGAAAGTCAAATAAGAATGCAATGAATGAAACCTGAAGGAGAGAGGAAAGGGATTTCTTGAAATGCCTTCGAAGAAGGTAACAAGATCTGAGCATGGGTATTGCCGGATCAAATCCGTAGGAGTGATTCATCTACAGATTGCTAGCAGTTTCTACCGTAAGAAGTGAACACCACCACAGCAATTTCAGTTCTAAAATGTTCTGATGACCGGCATCACGTCTCAAAGGGTCTACACAGATATCATTAACATCTGGAAGTACTTGTATGAGGCAACAGAGTATAGCGCCCTCAACGTGATTGGATGAGGCTAAATGGGAGTGCTCCCACGAAGAGTGCTTGAACACCACAGGTCATGAGGTCATAACAATACTGAAATTGTTCCGTTTGATTCCATTCCTGACAACTGTCTTTGGGAAAGCTTTCCTCTGGCTAGGTTCACCGGTGAACTGACACATGACGAAACTGAGCTTTTGACTGCTATGCGAGGCAGTGAGGTTGCAACCAAGGCTCTCTAACATTTCCTGGAAGAGTTCATGGCTGAGATACCGAGAATTCTCCAGACAGGCAAGTGGCAAAACAATCTGATGGAGAGAAAGGGACGGGAAAATGTTTGGCATCGGGTGTATGTTACTGACAAAGTTTATAAACATTCAACATATCAAGAGAATGAAATTACTGAATGGGATTAAACTTACAAATAAGTGTCCTAGTGGCTTGCATATCGCTCTACATTTTTTGAGCATTTCTCCACGTCTAGCAGGTGAACCAACAAAGTTCAGAACCAAACTCAGAACAATGATGTCATAGAGCATCGGCTCATCATTCTATTAATGAATAAAACATAAGTCTCATTCACACTTAATTTTATCATAATCAGTTCCATATTACACTGAACAAAAGAATAGCTGTCATATCCATGTGTGGGGACCATGCCCCATAATTCCATCTAGCCCCAATATTCACATTTTCTCTGGAATTTATCTCTCAACATTTTTCTATGGCAGTACCTTCAAAATTTTGGGTCCTCAAAATTGATGGCCGTCTGAAAAAGTTTTCAAAATATGATCTAGTGGCAAGCTTCCTCAGGAAAAAAAACAACTAATGTGTAGCACAACTTTTCCACAAAACCTGGTTACAAAAAATCATGAAGTTGTCAAGATTCAATAGGGCTGTGCCAAATATCTGAATAAATGAATATTCGATCGATTGTCAAATATTCAAATATAATTTTTCAAATTTGAATATTTGAATATGAAATTCATGAAAAGGAAGGGAAACCTTTCTGTTGTTTTAAAGGAGAAAAACTGCATTATGGAGGCTTGCTTCAAGCAGATTCAAATGAAAAGTGTCAGAAATCTTACAAGGATTTAAAAAAATAAATTATTCATTAAACAATTTAAAAGGAGTAGAAATTTTCAATGGGGCATGAAGTCTTGTTCATCTCTTAATTTTTGCTAAATCTTGGCTGGAGACACTCCTAAAGATACTGCTGCCACTCACTGCAACCAAATATCCTGATCTTCAATCAAATGGAAGGTCGAGTATTAGAATAGTGAATTATTCAAATTGACTCAGCCCTAAGATTCAATGATCTCTTTTCAATGACTTTCCGTTCCTAAGGCAACTTCAGGAAGGTAATGAGAAAACACTTTCACAAAAATTACCTGGAATGTGAAAAAGTCGGCTTTGATGATACAGCCATTCTGAGGGTTAAGATCAATGGCAGTACAGTCGATCCATTTCTTCTGCTTTCTGTAATGATTGTCTAAAGCGCCCACATCCAAAAGTTTCAACTTGGTTCCCTGAGTGACAATCAAACATCAATCTTGTTAATTTGCGGTTTTCCTAGTATTTGGAAAACTAAACCAAGACTTATCACAAAAGTAAATGTAAGGCGAAAAGAATTTTTAAAAAGTGTACAATGCAAACTGAACATTCAAAATGTAGTCCAAGTTATGGCAATGAATTAACCTTTTCTTTCCTGATATTCAATTCTTTCAGTTTTTGTAGAACCCATTTTGCAGAGTTGATGTTTCCATGGTGAGCTTCTCCGAGTTTCGATGCTGATTGATAAGCATCAAGTCCTCCGAGCTGTGAAAAAGAGACATCAGAGTTTTACATTCATTCAACCTCAAAGTCTATAAAATCAACAATGAAATCTCTCAAAAACCAACCGTCAAAACGGAGGATATCTATCAATTTTGTGTGATTCTGAAATTACTGTAGCTTAATGGTATAATGCACAATCACTAATTTGATGGGAATACTGAATCTTTAGTTTTGGCAATACATACTTGGGTCTAATACTTAGGTAAAAAGCTGGCATATAATTTCACGAAATCATTTCAACAACAGGCATAAATGATGATACCACCGTAATGGTCAGCAGTGCGTTTAATTACATTTTAAAAAGTCACATAAGAAACATCATACCTCTTCCACACACTTTTTCAAGGAAATGATCCTTGGATCGGCATGTGATTCTTTCTCCTTTTTTCCACTGATCTTTTCAATTTCCTTGTTAATAGTATGCAGCTTTGAAATCACCTTGTTATCTCTGTGAGGAGTCTTTCTAAAATAAAATAAATATTTTGAATTTAATATTAGAAATTTATAATTCAAATTTCAACGACAGTATAAAAAATTCCAGGACAGCTCAGCTTCGCACATATTCTGTACCTAGACTGTGTACATCCTAGCCTAGGCAATCCTTATGTTCAGTTCCTACTTTTGTTGGACAAATGGCCTCTCTTAAACTGCAAAAATTGTATGAATTTCAATTCCTCCCGAACGTTTAATAGACCTACTAACCCACACGAAAAGAGACAAAATATTTGAAAAAGAATTCTAATGTAAGATGTCATTAAGGCTGCCCATACAGCAAAGATTAAGTCTGTACTGCTGACACACATGCTGGGAGAAGTTTAAAAATTTGAGGTGTGTTAAAGGTCAATTTTGCCACATCCTGCAGTGGCTGGCTGCATGCGAAGCCATGGCAGAAGGCATGGCATTGCATTAGCCAAATAGTTACCAAGTCCCTACATGCCTTTTAATTTTATGAAACCAATCATCATCATCACGACCATGAATGATGACCACCCCCCAGAACTGTGAGTCCGACGCCCAGAGAGGAGCGGACGTCGCGTCGGACCCACAGTCATGACAGTGACAGTGATGATCAGCATTAATAGTGCTCGAGTATATGCAACTTGAAGCACAAGAAAAAAGTCGTGTCTGGAAAACTCCTCACATGTTATATTCCGTAACTGGCCGATATCGCTTTCTTCTTGACTTCATTTTGAAGGTTTACCCATAAAATTCAACGTATCGATACTTGTTGTTGACAATGGACGCAGCCATCTTGAATTGGAAGTTTTTTTCTCTCAAAATCAATCAAAAGAGGGCGCTACAGCGAATTACTGGGTGTTCTAATTTTTCGCTAAACAATTAACGAATTCGTAAGCGCAGTACTTAGCACGAACAAAATAAGCAGTGTTGATCAAGTTTATCACGATGTCGTCTGCAGAAGAGTTCGATCCAAAACAACCGCAGTCGGCTCCGGAAGTCGCGGACAACGAGAGCACAAGCGAGACCCGAGAAACCAACGATTTTCACTCGACAATCGACAGCCTGACAAAACGAAAAGCTACACCGTTCACTTCCACAATGGACGTGGCTCTCGCCACAGCATACACGACGGAGAAAAACATACTTGACGGGACATTCCGCGAGCACGGTGTACCGACGAGGCAGCAGAAGCAGGCCGCTTGGGAGAGGATACGGGACTGTGTTAATGCGTAAGTGCTTTCCAGATTAGCTTTTGTCTTTTGATGGCAAGATGTCAAATTTTTCGTCATAAAGATCTTATATCTTGAGAAATAATGGCTTCCTGATCAATAAAACTGAAAGTTTTTTCCAGATAATCCATGGAGATAAAGTGTTGAGAAAAGAGAGATAAGACCTCCTACCCCCCCCTAGAAAATTTCATAGAACTGCTTAAGCACAGAATTTGCTTAAGCGCGAAAAAAACTTGCTTAATATACAAAAGAGTACTAGCTCAAACTCTATGTGATTGTCATGCCAACCAAAACAGATAAATACCATTCCAAAACAATATACCTAACACGAAGTTTCGGCTGATAACCTGATTTGTCAAGCAAGGTTTTTCACACTAAAACAAATGTTTTGCTTAAGCAGCACTTTGAAATTGGCCCTGTAGATGTAGAGTTGTGATGCAGAAAGTGAGTAAAGACTGCCAGACAAATTGAGTGAAGTGTCAGGAAGTATGAACAATTTGTAAATGTTTTTCTTTATACTGATCTTGCACTTGTAGATTTTCAGGGGAAAACAACGTGAAAACCGTGCAACAGTGTAAAGACAGACATCGTAATTTGATACAAGCAGGTAAGCCTCGTTTTTATCTCCAAAAAAAACTGCAACAAAATAAAAACCAGTAACTTTTAACAAACCAGCAACCAAATAACTTTTTTTCTTTGATTTGATAAAACCATGTATTTTAGTTCGCTTCAAGAGGTCATCTGGATTCCTGGAAGGACCACTGCCATTGCCTGGCAACATCCAATCACAGGAGATGATTGATCAACAGGGGGAGGCATCACATCAAGAGCTGAATGAAAAAGACAGAACAGAGGAAGTACAGACCAATCAGCAAGAATTGCATCATGTTGAGCCAGCCAATGGTAAGATAGCTTGGACCATAGTGTCTCAATTATTAACCAATCATAGCCTGAGTTTACTATACACTCAGGAAGCTCCGCCTCCTCTAGTAGTGGAAGAAGCATTGTGTCTGCTAACAAAGAGAAACTCACCTAAAAAAATCAAGATTGTCTTCAACTTTAATCTAGACTATTTATTTCTTTTCGGTTGCCTTATATGCTCTTACATGTTAAAATATGTTCATATGCGGTACAGTAAGGTATTTTTGTTTTCTTTTGCATGTAGAATGAGTTCTGTCATGTCCGTACAGATTCCACATGTAAGAATTAAGTGAAGAATTCCCCTCCCCCCAACATTCCAGGTATTCCTTCAACATCAGGCCTATCACTCAAGGAGAAACGACCCTTGAAGCGGCCATCCTCGTCTTCCGCCGACTCCTTAGACGAGTACCACAAGCGCAAGCTCGCCATCCTGGTGAAGGAGCACATAGTCAGGGTGGAGCTGATGAAAGCCCAGACGGAATACTACCGCACCAAGACAGAGCTGATGGTCAAGCATAGCTGTAGCCGGCCAGCTAGCCTGCCCGTCAATCCACCGTCCAAGCACTCCTCCTCCCATCTACACCTGCATCCCAACCTGCCGGGAAAGACTTGAACGTTTATTCTTTTGGTAAAAAAGCCGCTCTGTTCAGCTGTACATGGTTTCTCAGAGTTTTTTTAGCAACCTGCAGAGATAGGAAGCTTGCGTTGGCTTGAAGTAATGCAAAAGGTTCTCGTTTCTGGAAGACGTTTTGAAACATAGCGGATGTTTTTCACAGATGGACACAGACATCTCCTGTGATAGACTACGTATTACCAGTCATTGGCTAGAGGAAAACAAATTTTTGCTGTGAAATGCACATTAAAAACGATTCAGGAGGGTGCTATTTTTAAGAAAATTGCTTGAGAATGTTTCAATGTGAACAGTTTCCACATTTCCCATTTTCCAAGTTTATCTGTCATTTATCCGAATCTGTACACTCTTCCATGTGTTGTTCTCACAGCTATCTGAAACAACATTAAGAATGTAAAAAATAAACACTGAATCCCATGAATATTGAACAAAAGTGCAATGACTACAAAAACTCTTTACAATCGATAGAAAATATGACATCAAAAAAATCTATTATCACAGTCATTAAAAGCAATTCATACTGCAAAATGACGCAAAATAACCTTGTCAAATACCTTCTGATAAGATTCGTTTTTTTTAATTCCAACAGACTCTTCCAGTTTTTGCAGTATTATTGACAGATTGCTTTCTGTTGACTGTTTATACTTCATTTGCCATGAAACATTTGCCATTATATGGCGCAATTACCATTCAGCTCACAGCTTTTTAAGCAATCAGATTTGCTAGGCGTCAAATCAGTATGAAGTCCAGGTCTGGCCCAATCTAACATCTAGTCACATGACACTGGCAGAAAGAAAATAGTGATTGATAAAATAAACGATAAATTGGGACCAACAATGATATTGCGATCAATCTTTTCAGGGGAAGTTTAATATTGCGAATAATACTTATTTTTAAATTTAATTCAAGCTTTCCAAATTATGCAATTATTAAAATTTAGATGTTAAAGGGCTCAGAAAGTAATTTTGTCAAAAAATATCTGATAGACCAACTCATATATGACAAAATCAAATGAAATACCCCCAGTTAGACTAATTGATATGGAATTTTTGGTATCGGAGTAAATAGTGTAAATAACTTCTAGCAAGTAATGCATTTAATAAACCCAGTTTATGGCCCTCTTCCAAATTTTTGTAGCTATTTTAGTCCTTAGATTGCCCTACTTTTTTAATTCAGTCAGTGGAGAGAATAGCCCGTCATATTTTGCTGTAAACATTACCCTTTTAATATCCCAAACCTGTAATTTATAACTTTATTTTAGTTGTTTGAACATAATGCACATTTGTATATACATAAAAAAATCAATCAATTGGACGCGATTCTGTTGCATGGCAATGTTAAAAACATACGCAAAATGAGCTGTACTTCCTATAAAACAAATCTAGCATTATTTAGTGAAAATGTCTGCTTGACGTTCCTTGCATTTACTTTTTGTACAGCCAAGCACCTGCATTTTCAGCATTTGGTTTATTTCCACTGGCTACTGTTGCTTTGGGCCTTGCAAGTCTCAAAGTTGTTGAAGTGCTGTTTCTCACTTTTCCATTACTTCGTTTACTATTTATATTTTGGCAAATCTAAGCAGCTACCTCAACAAATGCCTAGGGAGAGAGGAATGTCATGCAACTCGACGTGACCAGATGCCACCTGCCAAACATACGGCTAGACTGTGAATGAATGTATTGAATAAAAATGATCCCAAGTAACCGCCAAACTTTGTCGGAATTGATATTTTATTAGACATGACATATGACACATTCTTGAATTCAGTCTGATAGTTCATTGTCCATGGGTATTCAAGACAGTGTTGCATGGTTTGTAAGACATTCACAAAGTCTAAAATCAACAGAAAAAGAGAAGCGTCTAATATATGCACTCTAATATCTCATATACACACATCGGTGACAAAATAAGTCGTAAGTCTGGTCATTATGGGTTTAATTTCAACACACTGTGCCTTTTTCCAGAATGCCTTCTCCATTATTAATTTGAAGAGTGTAAAATTATCCAACTGCCTCAGATATTCCTGCGCCAAAAGCCAATATGACAAATGCGCCATTAACGTTTAAAAAAAAATGGAAAGTGTATGCTATGACAACATTCACAGGTTATCACATTAAGCAGGCATTAAATTTCTGCAGATCAATAAGCATCTAGCTCGCATCGGACACAATGACACCATGGGCAGCTCTGACTGCGAGTAAAGTGAAGCGCCCTCAACAACCTGTGCTTGATGCAGTTACGCTGCCTTCTCCCGTGGCACATAATTTCTGAAATCTAAAAACTTCTATGAGAATCCACAAAAATCTGGAGAGGAATCACTAATTTCGTTTGTCACGTCATTTCACTGTCGATTGCCGGGAAGTCTATTCGGTCAAACTGTTCAACTGTGACATTCAGGTGTTCAGCTATCTCGGTTGGGTTCGTGTAAAGCGACGGTTCAACTTTCAGGTCCGATATGCTCTTTTCTCTTGAAGTGAACTCCCGAAGGATGTAACTTGCCCCAGCCTGCAACGAAACCAAATTTAAATTGTTGAAAGGGCAAAATTGGTGGGCACAATGAATTTCAAATCTCAACTCGATGAACCAAGTGTCCACATTGTAAGTCAAAAATAGTGAAATTCCTCGTTGCAAGGCTAAAAGTGTGGAAAATTTGTTTGATATTGTAAGATACGTCACACACACGCATACATGGTAGAGTTTGGTTTCCCTAGGTCTACATCAAAGCACATCGGAAGGACAAATTCCCAATCCATCAAAATCTATAAAACTTGATGGCTTTTGATGGGTATAGGAAGACCGAAGACAATCTTAACCTTACCTCATGGTAGATTCTGGTATCGTTGATCCTGATCAGAACATCATCCACGCGAAGAAAGAACCTCAGCAAAATGAAGAAACAGGACTGCATAACTCTCTGAGTCGGGAAAAAATCACAAAAAAATTCACACAGAATGTTCAGTGTTCCCAAAACACAAAGTTGAATTTCACTGCATTGAAAGAAGAGACAATGTACAGTGTTCGTTTTACACAGGACTGCATGGAGACATATCTTACCATTTTCACTATGAGCGATGCACAGCCATTGTCAGCGAGCTCATCTTCAAACAGGGTCATCTCCTCGTAGAAGTGGATCTTCTCTCGCACTTTCAGCTTCTCCATGTTTATCCTTTGATCTGTTGAGGATTCCTGTATAGTGACACATGAACACAACTATCACTTCCAATTCTCCACAGCTGTTGAAATAACTTGAAACGGCCAACTGGGCTAAAAGAAAGACCTCTATTGAGGATAACAGTCCCAATAAGGAAAAAGCCTTGGTATAAACGCAACTCACTGTCGAGTTAGATTAGTAATTGTTGATGAAAGTCACCTGTAAGTCTCCAAGGAGAGTTCCCTTGTAGTCCGTGGTGAAAGTCCAGTCAAAGGGCTTGACAACCTTCTTGATGAACTCGCAGTCGCTTCTGAACAATGTCCAGAAAACAAAAACAGGTTTGAGATTAGTCAAGAGCTCCTCATGAATACAGATCTGCTCATCTGTTAAACCCTCTACCAACCAGAGCTGTTACTCAGAACGAAAAAGTTCTTTCATTACTATACAAAAAGCTATCACTTACGTCGTAAGAAAATGTTGAACAGCAAACACAGTCTTTTGGAAGTGAACTATCAAAAGGATTTTGAACAATGCAGACAATGAGGTAGGAAGATTACTGACTGTGCTATGTCCAAAAGTTGTGGCTACTGCTGGGAACAACACCTGCTCCAATGGAAGCCACTGGGCAAGCAGCAGTAGCCATTTCCCATAGGCATGTGTTTCTCTGAGCCACAGCTGATCGATCTGGACACAGTCCAAGTCTCCACACCCTTACCACACACCTTGCCTCTTGCCACTTCTGTGCGGCGGCAACTTTGATGGGGTCATTGTGAGCGTCAACACGTTTCAAGGAGTCGAATGCATTGAACTCAATGCCATAACCACCAACGTTCATGATCCTCAGCACATTGTCTCCAAAGATCATCTCGGGCAACTGAGGCAGTTCCAGTTCTTGATGATACCTACATAAGCCAAGAAGAGTTGAATATGAACTTAAACCCTAACTCCCAGGGACCATTGAAATCATGCACATGCTTGTTGGATTCAGAATGGTTACGGTTTATCTCTTTCTTTTTATGATTCACAATCAATTTTTATTTGCCTTTTATCCTTTTCTCCACATTTTTGCAAGAAGACATAATTAATTTTAGGTATTCATGTGGTTTGATAGTACATAACACAGTTTGGTATATTCTGCATATAGCAACAGGTGTAACATTTTCGTGTTCAGAGAAAGTTCAAGATTATCACAAAATTTAAATAGACATTTTGCCTACAGCTAATTCCAGAGACTCATGGAAGTCCAGTCTGCATATTTCTTTACTACAAACCTCTCCAGTTGCAAAGATTTCAATATGTGTCCCTTCGTTGATGTGATAGCCCATGGTCCAAAATTGAAGACTTCTGTCCGAGGCGATCGAACTGATGTAGCCACATCCTTGACCTCTGACATAATTGCAATTTCCCCTCTCTGTTGCCTTGAATTCTATTTTTGAGGTATTCCTTGGAAAGAACAACATGAAGTTTGGTGATGAAGCAGGTTTTCATGCTAAACTCAACTTTTGCCAAAATCAATTCAGAAACAGTTCCACAGATGGACAACACATACTTGATGCCCTGTGCACAAACCTAGCATGAGACTTGTCTGAAAGAAAAAGAGGCGCTAGGGCCTAGCCCAAGGCCTAGTCGAGTTCCACAGTCATGACTAGTAATGACAGTGTAGGCCTATATCATTTGGAAACGTGATTGACAGAATTTTGAATACTAGTACACAGAAACTGAAGTTCAAAACTACTCACTTTGGAAAGAATTGACAGCCGCAAAAGCTCAGCAACACGAACGCCAAATCCACAAATTTCAGTACTGTCCACCAGGGTTCGAAAATGAGAAAGAATTCTACGAGGAGAATGCTACTCAAAGTGTAGTGCTCGTCGTAAACTTTCAACAATAGAGGGCGCTATATAACATCCAAAGAGAAAACAGTGGGCGGAGTCAGGCGAAGGGATGTATTCTCACTACCAACAAACAAGTATTTCTGAGGGTCATAGCTGTTAAGACACAAGCCGTTTTACACAGTTAGGATGGTTATGCCATCTAATCTACCTCTTGCCACTCCGAACAGCAAAAGAAAAACCTTAAGCCAGAACTCTAAGCTTTCTGGAATTAAATTTTTCTAAGGTTTATGTATTCTTGGAGAAACGATTCCATGAATCTTGTTTTTATTTAGCAAATTAATTGTACAGTAATATGGACATTTCAGAACAGTGCATTGCCCAATCACAATTCGCGAAATATGTCGACACAATACGCGTTTCTAAAGGGTTGACAGATTTTGTGCGTTTTGATTGGCCAACGTGTTGCAAACTCTCGGAGGCGCACTATTGTGAATCACCCAAATTGTTAACCGTCAGAAAATGAAACACACAAAAAACAATTTAAATCAGAAATTCTTTGCTCTCACAACCATGTTGGAAGTTCCCTCAACTCCCTCCCTACCCCAGCCAAACTTCAATCCTTGAGAATAATTTCCATAAATACGACAATTCAACAAGAATTTATAATTTAGTTGGGAAATGGAGAAAAAAACCCATTTTCTGGGCAACTCCAAATCAAAGCCCACTTTTACCCAGGCACAATATACAAAACAGTAACAGCATTTCATCATGAATATACAATTTTATTGATCAAAAATATGAGAATATATGTAAGCACACATGTACAGCCCACAGTGAGTGTATGCGTGGCCAACTTGATAATTAAATCAGGGCCAAATGAGAAACTTGTTCCAGATTAATCACTATCCTTCCTCCAGTAGTATTTCCATCAAGCTTCAAAAGTGTTCCTGTTAAAATATTCCAATTTTCAGTCTGTCTCCAGTCTTGGCTTGAGGGATGACGTACTTCTCAAACAGCCCAAACAAGTCCGTCTTGAGTTCGGGGATATCGCACATGCGTTTGAACTTCACGTCACGCCAGTTCCAGTCGAGGACGAGGTATCGGGTGCCTGCGAGGTTCAGCACATCTTGCTGGAGCAGGGCGGCGATTCGGTTGGGCGTCCCCACTGCAAACTGAACTCGGTTCTTGGCCAAGAAATCTGCCTGATCTTGGATCTGAGGCCAGGACAGAGAGATTATTAGGCTCAACATGATGCTTTGACTTGAGGGCAAAGGGCAGTGGAGGTGGATTTTGTCCACTGTGTGTCACTGGCAGAGGGAAATGCTACAGTGGTGGTACATGCCTAATTGGAGTAAAATGCAACCAGAACCAGGGTCATAGCAATGGCAGGGGGAGCTGGGGGTGCGCTACCCCCAATAATTAATTTATTTGGCAAATAGGGCTTTGGTCAGCAAATGAATCCAACATAAATGATATACCTTGGCCATCAGCATTACCCCTGAAGCATGAAATGTAGTGTACCTGGGATTTCTATTTTATATGACACGAGGTTGGCAAATAAGTCACAAGTCGGCAAATTGACTCTGGTACTGGCCCCCCCCCCCAAGAAAATGCCTTCCCTATGCCCCTGGCCAGAACTGACTCTGAGGCATAAGATGAAACCAGTGCCAGACAGAAAATTTAGAGTTGGAAAAATGTGGTGAGTCTGACAGCTGGTTTGCATAGTGCCCCAGGTAGGACGCAGTCCAGACAGTACAGGTCTGGTTTTGTTTTACCTTCATGTGCTTGGAGAACAGTTTGGCGCTGACGCACTGCTTGCCCTTGAATGCGGCCGCCTCTCGGTTGAGATCCACCGCCCTCCTGGCTGACGCAGTAAGCAGAAGCAGGAGGCAGGTCTTGGCGGCTTTGGGTCGCTTTGCCTCAATATCTCTCCGCCAGTTCAGAATGGCAGACTCCAGGTAGGTAGACAGAGGCTGAGAGGAAAGGTTGGGTGACAGAAAGTGGGATTCTGTAGAAAAAGGACAAGATTAATCTGTCATCGGTGAAAAAGGCGAAGGTTGTGAGTTAAACAAAAGAGGAAAATTCCTTCTGCAGTTAGGATGGACAAACAATATTGTGATGTTATGTTTTCCAAACATTTCCAAGAAGGGGGAGGTCCAAAGCCCATAAGGAAATGCAGAAACAATTCCTACAATTTGCGTCTTTTTTGATGTATGGTGAAAAAGAAAACATTTTCATGAGGGATAAGACAAACCAAAATCAAACACGCAATTCCTAAACATTTTAGAAACAAACTAGTTGAAAATAAATTGTTAAAACTTTATGCTTGGAGATTAACTCATCCACAAATACTTGCTATACTGGGATCGTCATTATTTCAAGTAAAATTCACACACTCAAAGCCCCAATCTAAGATTCCAGATGGTACAAACGTAATGCTTTGTGACTTCTTCAATCATAGAAAATTGTTTTACCATTCAGTTGAAGATCATCAAGCTCAATAGGAGACAGTTTCTCCTTAAAGTGTTGCTCCATTTTCGCCATCACATCCCCCACTGTCGCCGGCATGGGTGCACTTTTAGAGAGATGCTCACTAATTTTTTGCTGAAAGTCATTAGGAAAATAAACGACAGAAGAGAATATTAAAATCCCCCCCCAAATGCAATTACCTTGGAATATAATAGAATTATAAGAAACATTACTGAGGACAATTTTTGACCAAAATATGCTTTTAACATGTTCTTAATAAAAAGTAAGCGTTAACAATGCATAGATCGGATTTGCTCCGGCACCCCATCGTCCATGAAATGTAAACTCAAAGGAAATACATGCAATAGATCTGGCATGACTAGGATCAACAAATGCATTCTTACCTTAGTTCGACGTTTCCTTTTCGTTTTCTTCTGGCTTAATACATCTTCCTCTGCTTTCCTTTTTGTTGGTGATACTTTGGAAAACTCAGTTTTATCAGACTGCGTAATCCTACCTTTTGCAGTTCCTTTCACTGTTTGAGAAAAACAGAGGAACAAAATTAGTTCTTCATCAAGATTAAAACTATATAAAAAATAAAGCAATTTTAAGTTGTGCCAGGGCCGTGTTGTTAGTTACTGTACCCCCAGAACTGCAGAGTGGGAGCGTGGCGGACGACGAGCCCCACAGTTTGCTACAGTTGACGCATGTTCAGGAAAATGCTGCAATATAGGCTCATAAATTTTTTAACTATTTTTTCTGTTTTCTTTTGGACTTGATCTTGGAGAGGAGGTCATGAGCAACATTTTGATATAAGTTTGGATTCCATCGGTGCCTGCAAAGCAAAGAAATACTGATTTAAAGTAAGGCTATTTTGAGATGTTTTGGGACATTTTTTGTAGATGTGTGATGCAGAGCAAACTGTGATTTTTTTGTACACAAAAAGAGTGTGGATTTTGACTGAAAACTTGCTTGAAATCCACATTTTCGTGAAATCTTTTTTCTTATTCGTGCCTTATTTCAATGAATTAAATATTGGCTTCACTTGAAATTAAAAAAAAAATTGAAATTGGAAGTTAAATAGAGAGCTAGAGCAAATGAGTTCCTAAATGAACAGCGCCCTCACTCATTTGTGCATGTGGATCACTTGCCTCTATTTTCGTCTTCATCACTGCTTGTGTCTGACGATTTCTTAGCATCATCCAACCACCATTCGTCGCCTAGGTCATCTCCCATTTTGTCCGATTTTAGTGAGAATTAGTGTGACTTCTTCAACGTTACAACCAATGACACGTGCACGGCGTGGCAACGCGGCACATCGCTCGTGAGACGACGTAACAGTGACGGCGCCGTAAAGAATTCAAGCGCATCTGCGTAAGCTATATACTGCCCTCAGCGACAAAAATAATAAATAATAATAATTGACATTTATAAAGCGCCCAATCCATCAAGCTGCTTCCAGGCGCTGTACATCAGTATAAGCATAGATAAAGAAATACATAACTAAATGAATGAATAAATAAATAAGAAATAAATAAAACCTACATGTACCATAGTTAAAATCAACACTAAGAGACTAAAAATGCTTGTTTAAAAATGGGGCTGGGCACGCGGCATGCTGGGGAAAGCAGCATGTTCGTATGTATTCATGTACATTATTCATCATCATTGTCATAGATTAGCATATCATCATACTACGGGTAACACCTGTTATGGGGGGGCAGAAAGACTTAAAACTTGTGAAGGTCATCCCTTACCCGAAGTCCCTGCCTCCCACCCCACCTCACTCCACCCCCTAAGAAATAACCCACATCCAACAGCAAAAAATCACGCACAACCTGACAGATTTCTCCCCACTAATTAGTGGAGGTAGTAGACAACCACGTTTAATTGATTAGTCCCACCTTAACCCCCCCCCCCCGGCCACCTATGCGCCAACTTAAGGGCACCCTCCCCCTTCAACACACCTCTAGTCAAGCCCACTTTTAAGACCAATCATGGTGCATGCATGCGAACTGTCTACCGGTAGAGGTCACCACGGTCATCACGCATGCACTCACACAGCTACAGACGTAACACGCAAGCATGGCAAATATGGCCGATCACAAGAAACCTGAGGTTTGTAAACGTTGTCGATTTACTTTGATTTTTGAGGTTTTATTCCTTGAAACTGAACACCGACCTGCAATGCTTCTTTCATGTAGTCTTGAGGTGACATTTTGAACAGGAAATTGTTGGTGCTCTGCTGGAATGTGGAGTTTTCTGTTATCACTACTCTTGTTCAACACTATCAAAAAAAAGATCAGAAATAGGCTGACATTAAACAGTAACACAACAGTTAGGTTGAAGCCAAAGGAAACTTTGGCCTCACGTTACACGTGTTATTGACACATCACGCTGTTCCCAGAACATGTACAGCACGAACCTAGTCTAATTTTAACACGGAAAGATACCCGATGTTTGACACCCAGTTTAAGTCATTACGAATGACATTGGAGAATATGCATGACATGCTGAAAGTAAATTGTGATGAGTCCTCAGAATTTGGAGAAAATAACCGCACAGTAGGTCTAGTCAGTTGTTACCTCATGTTTAATTTTATCATGTTTAGGTATTTACAATCATGTTTTAAATTATTCATGTATCATATTTGTGCTTTTGTTTTTCATGATTTTGTTTGTTCATCAAGGTATTCCAATACCTGAGTGGATTTGGCAATGAATTTGCCTCAGAAGATCCCCGATGCCCGAATGCTCTGCCAAAAGGCCAGGTAAAAAAAACAACCACCTTACCCAAAAAACCAAAAGATTTCTTCTCAAGTTCATGCATGTGAGCCTGTATTGAAACTTTCAACTCTATCTCTGTCTGCAGCTGTACATTTTTAGTTAGTTTAACCACTCCTTGAGGAGTTGAAATGATTTGGAATCGCAGAAGTGTGCCTCAGCAGAGGTTTTACTTTCACTTACGCTTACATGTAGTTTAGCTATTTTATAAAATGCTCTTTACTAATAAATTGAGAGTTGACTATATGATTCATGAGGTATTTTATTCAAAGAAAGATTTGCGTGTGATGATTTCCCTAGAACAACCCTCAGAAGTGTGCTTATGGCCTTTATGCCGAGCAGCTGTCCGGCACGGCCTTCACGGCACCTCGGGTGCACAACAAGCGAACCTGGCTGTACCGCATCCGACCCTCTGTCCTCCACAGCCGATTTGAGCCAGTACCACAGGGCAATCTGACGCATGCCTGGGACGAGTGGCATCCAGATCCAAATCAGGTACAGAAAGGGGGGGAGGGAATGTGGAGGGGTGTGTCACGGTGAGAACCTTCCTCCCTCAGCCCAACCCAACCCCTCCATTGTAAGATGTTGTCCGTTCCTACCTACTCTGTGAACCCCAATGCCCACCCCTCCCCTTCAAACTGGTCAGGCAACATCCGTGAAAGTTTACAGTGTGGTGGTTTTGTCCTCCTTCAGTTCATGTAGCTGCCAATCCTACCATGTTTCTGTCAGAATATTTATAATGAAAACGAGTATTAATCCGTCATAATCATTTGATTGGTATCTGTATTATGCTTGGAGTTCATTAACAGTCTCTATTGTCATGGGTCTCAAACCAATAAATGATACAGCTATTTATATTAAAGGCATCTGTAAAAATATAACATTTTATTCTTTTCCCAGATGCGTTGGCATCCATTTGCAATTCCTGACCCTGCGTTTGCAAGTGTAGACTTTGTTGAGGTAAAGAGCTATTCTGTTGAAAATCGGACAACATTATTTACATTGACTTGAAATTTTAAGTCACAGAAAGGCAGTTTGGTCAGCACTGTTTTGTCAGATTACGGTTTCGCAGGCTAAAACCTTCCTCAAAATATTTTGGTCACTACACTTTGGCAATACCAGGGGCAAAATTTCTTGGAGCGTAGACATTTTTTTAAGGCTGGGTCTAAAGCAGGCTTCCAGAGCTACAGCTGCATCTTTTCTTGAAGACTGTGCTGAATAACCGAATATTTGATCGATCATCAAATATTCAAATATTATTTTTCAAATTTGAATATTCAAATGCTAAATCAATTAAAAAGAAAGGAGAACTTTCTTTTGTTTTAAATGAGAAAAACTGCAATATAGAGGCTTGTTCCAAGTAAATTTAAATGAAAAGTGACAAAAACCTCACAATTTGAAAAGAAGATTATTCATTAAAAACTTTAAATGGAATATACATTTTCAACAGGAAAAGAATTATTGTTTGTCTCTTAAATCTTGTTAAATTGTGGCTGGAGATACCGGTAGACATGAAAATCTATTATAGTGATTATAATGTACAATTGTGTCCGTTATTGTAACTGCTTTTGTATATGGTTTTTTCCATCAACAATCTGCTGGCCGGTATGACCGAATTGAAGGTTGAATATTCGAATAGTGAATTATTTGAATGAACTCAGCCCTACTTTGACTTGTGTTTTTGTTGTCGTATGCAGGGTTTGAGCACAGTTTGTGGTGCTGGAGATTGTAAGAGTCGTAATGGCCTAGCCATACATATATACGCCTGCAATGCCTCCATGGGAAACAAGTGAGTTGTCAGCTCTAACGTTTGTTGTAGTGCTTCCCTTTTACTCTGCCCCACAAAAGAGAAAGTTTACTTTACAGTATAAAATGTTCCTCTCATGAAGTGAAAATGCAACACTTCAAAAATTACTTTCGATTTAACTTCTAGTACCCACTAATTCATAAAAATTACTTTACCACAGGTGTTTCTACGATTCAGATGGAGACTTCTTGATTGGTAAGTTTGGTGTCTGGCATTCAAATATTGTAAAATATATGTAAAACTTACTCAAGATGCAGAACTAAAACACAATCCAAAACACAGGGTTCCCAACTCATTAGTTGATCTTGTTTCTTTGGGATGTCAGTTCCCCAACAGGGTACATTGATGATCCATACAGAGTTTGGACGGATGACGGTGGCTCCAAATGAAATCTGCGTCATCCAGGTCAGAAACGTCTTTCCCATATTTCCTTCTTGGAAAAAAAAAATTGAATAAGGAAAGATGATATAAATGTGTATTTACTGTTTATAGCAGATCAAATTTTTTTGTTCAAAAATACATTTACTTACGCTACAGCTTCTGTGTCAACAGTCTTATTAATAACATTTCTGTAGCAAGGGATGCGATTCAGCATTGCGGTGACTGAGCCATCACGCGGCTATATCTTGGAGATCTTCAGTGGTCACTTCACGCTCCCTGACCTGGGACCCATTGGTAAAGTGGAAGTAGCTGATTTTTATAAACTGATATCGATTTTTGCAATCAATATGCAGGTGGTTTCTTCCTAAAGATGAACTGGTATATTATACTGAGGAAGTGGTTCTGGAGAATTTGTCGTAGCTATTTAGGAAGGTAGAATTGAGTTATGGTTGACTGTATAAGGAGCTTGAGACACTTCGAAGGTTGAAATACAAAGATGTGCCCTTGGGTGCAAGAGGACTTGAAGGATCTAGGCAATTTCCCTGGCAAACAGTTTGATTGGATCATTTTGTTTTGTTGTTTTAGGTGCTAATGGGCTCGCCAATCCTCGAGACTTCCTAACACCAGCAGCCTGGTATGAAGACCGTCTGTGTGACTACACCGTCATCTCTAAGTACCAGGGCAAACTCTTCGCTGCCAAGCAGGACCACTCGCCGTTTGACGTTGTGGCCTGGCATGGTAACTACTGCCCCTACAAGTATGATCTGGATAACTTCATGGTGATCAATGCGGTGGCATTCGATCATGCTGTAAGTGCAAAGCTAAAAAGAAAACTCGTGTCAACGTTTTCAATTTATGAAATGCAAGCACTCAAAGGACAGCATAAGGAGGCAACATCCAGTCCATTCCAACAGCAATGCCAAGAGCATTGTTAATACACGATCCTGCTTCTAACAAGCTAACTGTTAGATCCCCAAATCGTTCATTTTCCAGTACAGATAATCTGAGGTCTCTTTTATGACAAGGTAATTTGTGAAGTCCTGATGACCTTGTGATTGACCCCTTCACGCCGGGACTCTTTTGACTGCCCATTATGCAAAGCCCTGTCCAGCAGTAGCCCCACATTGAAACCGCAGGTGCATGATGAAATAGAGCACTAATCCTCCCACAGAGCCGCGGCGTTTGCCATCTAACGGCGTTTGCTGTCTACCGGCGTTTGCCGTCTACCGGCGTTTGCCGTCTACCGGCGTTTAAGGGGTTAAAGTATGTGACTGTTCCAGAATGCAGTGACTGTGACAGGAACTGTAGTCTTGAACATGGAAGACAAGCATTCACCCACGATTGCCTCTCTTGTTTGCTCACCCACAGGACCCGTCCATATTCACCGTCCTGACCTGTCAATCCAATAAGCCCGGTGTGGCTGTCGCGGACTTCGTCATCTTCCCTCCACGTTGGTCTGTGCAGGAGCACACCTTCAGGCCGCCCTACTACCACCGTCAGTATTACTCCAAACAGCTGCGTCATAATCACTCAGCTATGGCTAGAAACAGCATGCATGCATATGGCTAGCCACTAGGTAGTGACTGCTGCCACTTCCCATAGACTCGTGTGTGATTGTAAGCCACAGCCACTTCATCAAATATGGTCTACCCCACAAGTCACTTGAATGCATAAAGCCAAGGCAATGGAATGTGTGTGATTTCCCCCCCCCCAACCAATTTTAAGTTTTACCTTTGCTGAAGAAGAAATTAGTCTAATAAACCCTTCTCAATGATCTAATTGAGCGAGTACATCTTATTTTAGATTTTGTACGTCAAACTTGTCTTTTACATTTCATAGGCAACTGCATGAGCGAGTTCATGGGACTTATCAAAGGCAGATATGAAGCAAAGGTGAGCTGTGATAAAACCCAAGTGAAGAAATTTCATAATTTGTTGTTTTGATATTTGCAGGCATCGTTTGATGTATTTCAGTTTTAATATTGCGCCCAATATAGGAATTCTAGCTATTTGGTGCTGTTGAATTTAGAACTGTACCCTGACCCTTTTGGCCAGCTTATCTCCACATTCCATCAATGGTGATGGTGCGTAATGTCTTGCCCTTGGAGGGCAACGATTGTTTGATTAGCTTTATTGCTCCATTATCCTCTGCTGTTCAGAGCTGTTAGTCGCAATGGTGTTGTTTGTGGCATTTAAGGGTTCAGCCAAACTGTTTTTCCCTCTAGAGAATAACAGAAAATATCAGTGAGTTAATTTTTTTTTCTAAGAAGTCAGTTTTTCCTCACAGAAGAGTTTTGAAATAGACATGTAAGGGGGCAAAAATTTGCCAAGGCATTTGGAAGATTTTTCTTTTGCAAATTCCCATAAAATGTTCTTTATATGTCAACAGATACAGTGTGAGTATATTAAAATTACTCTGTGTAAAGGAAATTAACTTTATGTTTCAGAATTGTAAAGAATGCTACAGGACTGTTTAGTTGCTCAAATCCTTCAAAATACTTGAAAACATGGTCAAAAGAAGTTTCTGCTCCTTCATCAAATAGTCTGATACCTTCAGATCCTTTCATTTCCAACCCATTTTTGTTTGATTCATAGGAAGAGGGGTTCCAGGCAGGGGGTGGGACTCTACACAGCATGATGACCCCCCATGGACCAGATGCTGCCTGCTTTGAGAAGGCCTCCACTGATGCACTGACACCGCAACGTGTGGCTGACGGAACCATGGTAAGAAATGAATTTGCACTGCCTGCTGCAGTGATCAAAGGGTCATGGGTTTGAATCCAGCCAACTACAAGCATTAGGGCCGGTCAACCAATCAGCCAATTATAAAGTTCGTAATGTTACAATTTTTTTGTTTTGCCAGGCATTTATGTTTGAGAGTTCCTTCAGCATGGCTCTCACCAAATGGGGAAACTTGACCTGTGATAAGGTGGATAAGAGGTACAATGAATGTTGGGAACCACTTCAGAAGCACTTCAAGCCGTCTTAAAAACACCTGTTAGAGGGAGCAGGAGATGTGCAGTCACAGGTGCAAGATGTTGGAAGACATTTAAGATACTATTGACACACTGCATGCCACATTCATCATAATGGTTCTTGTTGGTACTCAGTATTTGGGGGAGTGTCCAGCATGACAGAGGGGGGGGAGGATTCATGGGTCAACAAAGGACAGATGTCATGCAGAAGGTGGCATAGCGGAAAATTTTGCACTTGCAGTACAATCTTAGGCTATGTGCAATATGGGAACTCCAGAGCTTTGGCTACGTCTGTTATCAGCACCTATCTGTGTATTTCCAATGGAGTTAAGACCAAGACCTTGCTCTGGGTGCAGCCTGAGGTTATAAAGTGCTCGCAATTGCTATATAACTATAGAGGGCGCCACAGCCCTGACATAAAATGACAATCAAGTGAGGGCATTTGCATGTCGCTGATGGCAGCATGAATTTCTTCCTGTTGACCAATGGCAGACCTCATAAGAAAGCACGTGGGGCACAGGGTACACGACCAGACTTCAGCAGGTATGAAAACTACATCGTATATTCTACATAAAGAATATACCCAAAAAAGAAAAATTGCCCCCAAAGGTGGTACACTACTAAAAGATTCAAGGCTGCTGTGGATAAACTGACCATGTTTGAAATTTGTTCGCTTATGCTTGAGTGCTACATCGGGTAGTTTATAGGAAAGTGTGACCCTCCCACTTAGTCTCTTGTCTTTGATGATAGCTGTGTTGATTTGAATAAAAATCAAGATCAGTTTTACCAGACTGACAAAAAATTTGGGAAGTATTTTGACAAGTTATGTGTTTTGTCAAATGATGCATTTATCTTTGGGAAGTTTACTTTTTATGTTGTTTTGTCACTGAAATAGACTTATTTCCATTAAGGCCTTTTTGCTCTGCAGCTTATTAAGATTAAAGGAGAGAGAGATATCAAAATGAATGTTGTTTTGCTGTTACACATTTGGTTCATAAACATTCTATAGCAGAAGTTTTCACACATTTTCCAAATTAGTTTTCACGTGATCTTTAATCAGTCAAAAATGTCTGCCTTGCCATCAGCTAGCAGACAGTGTTATTCTGTACTTGCCCAATCAAAATATTTGTTCCTATTTCGGGTTCTTTTTTTCTTTGAACTATAAAAAGGGAGAATACAGGCGATTCACAATAGTGCGCCTCCAAGAGTTAGGGACAACGCGCGAAATTTGTCGACCCTTTCTGAACGCACACTTGGTCAACAGATTAAGCGCACTGTGTTTGGCCAACGTGTCGCAAACTCTTGGAAGTATTTTCAATATTTTATTTCAGAATTTATGGAATTATATTTATGTTGCTTTCTTCACTTTCGGTTGAATGTCATTGGACAAGAATTGTGTTTTATGATTCAAAAGTGTGGGTATGGAGAATTTTCTGCCCCTTTATATATATATTTTAACAGTCATTTCTTCAAATGTTTGTTTATTGATATGCATGGGAGTAGTATAGAAATTTTTCCCCAAATCAACTGAATAAAAATAAAATATAAAGATATTGTCAAACAGTTAGATTTTTTCTAATTTATTTTTGTATAGTGGAGTTTGTTTTTTTGATGAATGAGTTCTCGACGTCTTGTCTTATTCAGCAACGTAGATAGGATTTTAGTTGATTGAAAAAAGTATCTACTTTAACAATTTGGGAAGATACCCATTCGCGTTAACTTCGACCAGATTTTAATTGAATGGATGACAGTAAACGATTGCAGTGTTCGACAGGATGGACTGAATTTGCCCCAATTATGTAAATTAACTGGACGCGGATTTTGGAACTTGTTGTTTGAAGCGATTCGATTTTCTTGTATGCATATTTTACGGGCCACGTTTGAATCGACTGTAAGGAGTGAGGTTTTCGTTTTTGTCGGTTGTCAGTACGTGGCCGTGTGCTGACGGGCAGGCGTCAGCTATAATGGGAAGCCTGTGGGCTTCCGTACTAACTTTTACCAATTTATCTGACAAGAAGCATCGGTGGACTGATGCAAGTCTGCTTTGATACGGTTCATGACCGCCAGAATACAATAATCCGGTTCCCATTCAACTATATACTTTGTTTATATTTCACATCTGGTCAATATTTCATTTTTTTTGTCATAACACGTAACGACCCTGGAGTTAAGATTTCACTTTTTACGAGGCTCACCGGGCGCAGACGTGGCCCGTAGCCCGGTGCTGGGCGGCACATCAACCGTGGATCAAAGAACGATCAAGCGCGGTACAAGAGGAATTTTTTGACGTGTTGGTTCGGAGACCCCAAAATTACCACATGCATCACGAACTGCACCAGGGAAGGAAGAGTCGTGGTGGGATGTTTTTCTCAGCTTTTTCGAATCTGGGTTTCGGAACAGATGCGATGTGGGAATCGATGGTTCCAAATTGGTTGGAAATCCGGGGGATTTTCATGGGGCTGACGCCATGAGTTTCGGCAATTAGTGGGTCAAAAGAGTCTCAAGTCCGCGCCTTCAGTCTGCGAATCTCCAAAATCTTAATCTGTATAAGCCTAAGTTCTTTCTTTTTTTTTTCGTTTGGGAAAAGCAGGTGGCTACAAAGGTCTCCACATACAAAATTCATTAGATGTTGGAAATGAAATTCCCTTTTTTGTTTCCAATTCGTGATTTTTTTTTACTATTTTGTAGGTCAACTCAATCGTAATCTGCGTCTTAGTCCGGCCGCTATAGAATCACTCAGAGGCGCTAGGCTTTTGAAAAAAAGAGCTTAATCAGGGTTTTAACTCAAACGGTGAGTTATCCATTACTTCAAGTCATTCATCACCGGCAATTTACAACTGTTCAAGCAAAAGAAATAAAACCATGGTTTTGATTTGTAACTTTGTTGAAAGACCATGCTAATGCAATGCCTAAAAAATACAAGGCCTTGCATTTTGCTTCGATGATCCAAAGGTAACCACGCTAGTTTGTTAATAATTGCAAGGCCTATCGAAGAATTGGCCCAAATAATCTCAAAGTGAGATTTTTGCGATCGGCGAAATGGGCACCGAGGTGGCCGGAGGAGCGCGAACCCGAGCCGGCATCAAAGGGATTTCGACCCGGTGCCAAAAAAGCTGTCGGCGTTGGCACTCAGTGGTGCGATACCGGTCTCGGGTGCAATTCTCAGCATCCGTGCAGAGCTGAAACAAGATATGGAACTATGATGACTGCACTCAGGATATGACTTGTGAAAGCTTGGGCTGTTGGAGTTTAAAGACTTCTTTCAAAGAAGTCCCATGGGAAATTATTCAAAAATAAAAATAAAAACACCAAAACCTTAATTCCGACCTACTGGGGAGACACTAAAGAGAGAAATTGGGAATTGCTTTTGTTAGTATTTAAGCATTCTGTAACGGACATTCGAACAGCAACAGCTTATTTCAGTTAGCTTTGTTCAAAGTTGAAGAGAGATTTTGAGAAAGAGGATGCAGCTGTTTCTCATGCACTACAGTGAGAGTGAATCTCCGCGTTTCAAGTTCTTTTCTATTTTTAACCGCCTTCACACCGGCCGCCTTGCGGGCGTGTAATTCAAGGCGCTAAGTGTGGGAGGTGTGGCCGGCCCTCTACCCCGGGAAACAGGGGAACATCACCGCCAACACCACGGGTATTATCGCCGGAATCCCCCCGAGCAAGAAACACCATACTCCTCTGACACACGAGACACGCCGCTTGGCCGATTGCCCCACTTCACCCCGGTGACTGGCCTGATGAGCGGCCGATATTGGGGCCTGCTGGCAACGGTCAACTTTTCTCTGAACACAATGAGGAACCATGGATTGCCCTCGATATACCAAGAGCTTTCGGAGGTCCTGAAAGATCTGTCGTGTCTTGATCCCTTCCAGGAAAGTCTAAATTAATTAGTGAGAGAGGCTGCTTTGTTTCATTGCACTAATAAGACAATGAAATGGATTTGACCTCTAACCTCAGGTTCAATAGCGTCACATTACAGAAAAAGACCTGTTTTCTGCTTGTACGCAACGCCCAAATGTCTTGATAAATCATAGTTCAACGGAGCATATATATCTGTCTCAACATTAAGCCTGTAAGTGAAAGCTTTCACGAGTTTAGCTGAAGACAGCTAATTACATCATTACAACTGCAAATGTCTCTCATTGCAAACGAAACACTTTACATGGCATGGACGGTACTGCGGAGGTCGCAGCGCACGTTACATTTCGTGCATAAGCGAACTGTTGGCGCAAGTTGCAGGCTTCAAAGCGCGTTTAGGAGACAATACTGATGCAACATTCTTCTCCTGAAGGTCTGAAAAATACGCCACAGGTCTTTTTTTTCCTTAAAGCAAAGTCCACGTTAAGTTGCAGGCAATGACATCATTACATAAGATGTTATCAGCAGTAACTACAATCAGTGTTCGCTTAGCTCCAGTTCGACAGCTAGGTATGGTGCACCCTGCTGTAAATTTCCCGCTTAGTATGATGCACACGACTACGTCCATACCAATCTGTTCATTGCCAAATAAGCCAAAAACTGGCCTGAGAAATCGCGTAGAAAATTATGTTGTCACTTTTCTCAAAGCAGCGAGCGCAAGTTGGCAGTGATTATAATGTCAAATTGCAATCAAACATCTTGGAAGAATTTCTGCAACCTGTGATGGGCATATTCAACATGCTGCAAGAAATTAGGGGCAGAGAAGTGAACCAAAAGGGCATTAAACCACGATGAAATCCTCCTCAAGTACAAACATAAACACACACTGATCCGGCTTGGTCTCGACCCCAACCGGCAACCTCGCCGGCTCAGAAAGCGCGGTAGCCGCGCCCCAACCGCGCGCTAATGTTTAGATATGCCCCAGCCCCGTTGCGGCGTATGTAGGGTCACAGCGCCGCGCTAATAGAGAGCATAAATTCCGATAAAGGGTTTGTGCCAAGGCAATTACATCAGGGGGTTGAATGTGTCATGTTCCCCTGACGAGTCTGCACACAGACACGACGGCTGCCCGGTCTTATAAACAGCGATTGTTCATTAGTTCCTCTTAATGCAATTTGTGGGTGTACAAATGTACTTAATATTTTTTATGATGGGTTATCTCAAGAAACAGCCGCCGGATTACCTTTGAATAGACCTATACTTCCAATGCTACTGCGACATTAATCGTCTGACTTCGACATGACCTTAAAAGTTGCACATCTGAATGCTTCAAAAACATTCTTTGCTACTAATGGAAATCAATACAGAAAAAAAGACTTAACAGCAACCGCACTCTAACATATCTGATATCTGAGGACATCTCAGTATCTGAATACTGAGGAGATCGATTATTGATTCATTGGTACCGTTTAATCTGTTTTCGCACGAAAGGCGCCTTGAGTATGCCATGCAGAATATCAAGAGAAGAACAAAAATTAAAGAGAGGCGGTAACTCCATAAAGTTGCTGAATGAAATGTGAAACACAATCCTGGATGTTTTTCCCCGGAAGAAATCAGCGCATTACCATCGGCATGCGTATTATTTAGCGGTGTTCTAACTCCCGCCGCCCCGCGACTAGGGCGCGTTGCACCCACACCGCGTTGTCGGTGCCTCTGAACTCAAATCGGCTTTAATGTTTGGGGCCAATCACCCCCTCGCTGTTAATAGCATCATCGTCATAAATATGCAACAAGTCCACAACGCGCACCGCACTCACTCCCAGGACTTTTTTCTCCCCTGTGTTTTTAAGAGGAGCTGTGTTTCCCTCTGATCTCGCCGCAGTTTACATTGCAGCCCGTGGTGCGGCCACCAATACACCCACCCCGCAGACAAAAGCCTCAACGGATCGGCCCCATGCCATGTAAGCTAGGGCTCTTGCTGCATGCACTGGGCCTCACGTCAAAGTTGTCACAATCCCGCTTCCTCCTTTGATCTGATGGCTGGCGCTTTCCCGTTCACATCACACGTGACTTCCAACAATCAGCTCGAACACTTTGTCGTCAGTGATCTTTCATGAGACATACACAGCGAACTTTCCCTTGACGAGGATGGTCAGCTGAACGTGTAACCGGAAAAATCACCGCATTTTCTCACGCTAGTAGAGAAAAAAGTTTCCGAAGACAGCAAGACTCGAACAAAACTCAACGCCAAACTTCTGCTCATTATTCGGCATCCGACCATCAAACAGTCGGTCACTCATCTCAAGAAAACTGCATCTGTTCCACTTTCGGCGTCGCCTTTTCACCCATCAGTCCACCTTCAATCTACCTCAAACTCCTCTCTATATACTTGAAGGCCTGCACCTTTTTACGACCTCATTGAATAAGCTGTCCACAGATAAGGAATCGGCATCACTGGGCATAAACGTTAAATTTCTCAGAAAAGAGGAACTTCGCTGGCTGAAGCAAGTTTGTGAAAAAATAACATCACCGGTTGATCATCGGCGGCTACGCACGGTGGTTGGTCTGCGAGGCGTGGGGTTTGATCAACTTTGCTCCTTGAGTTTTCCCATCAATCGACCCGGCTGGTATTGACATCGCATACACACATCAACCTCCGGTAAGTATTGACACGCCGGCTGTAGAGACCACTCCAGATCGATCTCTGAGATTTGACGAAGGGCCGTTTTACCGCTCATTAACAGAGTAAATGTATGGGCAAATATGATGATGGTTGTATAGTGGTAGGCGCGAACTTTACTTTACAAAAGTCCTTGTATTCGGTATCACAGGACTAGGAGAAATCCTTACGTGTCCGAATTACTTGGCTGTGACCTGAACTTACACAAGGGGCTATGGTAGTGGCCGAAGCCAGTTCCCATAGGGTTGTGTGTAATTACAAGCCATAGCCAAGTAATTCGGACGCGGCCTAAGCAATACCACTACGAGGTACATGTTGTTCACAGCGAATGTCGATTTGTACTGTCAATTTTATGATAGAACAGATAAAAATATGAGTGCAACCATTGCCTATATTCAAAGTTGAAACGTGAACTTCGCCGCGTGTTGAATATAGAACAAAGATTATCTTAAACGTCAGGTTGAGGGACTGTTAAGTCCTTTTTTTCATTTCCCGATCACTTACAATCCTCGCAAAATTATGCAAAATATGAAAGATAATCTTGGTCCAGGACATCCTAGAATTTTACTGATCTCTTCAGAAAAGTTGATCTTTCAGAATTAAGGGTCGTGAAGACTGGACTGTAGCCTACATAGAAATTCGTGTCGGGCTTATCTTAGATGTCTTAGGCCACATTATTTTACCCAACCGTAAACGTACAAAGACTTACGCCAACTTGTAAACACTTCGTAGAGATTGCAAGCACAGGTACTCTATCAAGGCACCCAGGTTGACGAGGAGGTCGTCGGTTATTACGTGCACGGTGCACCGTCCTGCGTAATCCCATTAGACGCCATAACTGCGGTGGCACCACACTCACACGCACATTCTTAAGCTTGACGCGCGCGTGCATTTGGTAAATCACGACACCCTGTTGGTCGAAAAGGCATGTAACGCGCGCGTACCACCTGTCCCTGAGCGTTGCACCACCGCAGTCATGGCTTCTATTTCTGGTGGTCGAATTACATTATAGAGACAAGTTGACGCAGTGACAACCCCCTTAACCATCTCACCTCAGCCCGAGTTCGAATCCCATCTCGTCACTGGGCAATCGTTCGGGTTTACCGCGCCCACATTACTCGGTTATGACCTCCAATTACATCTGTCAGTTTTAGGTAGTAGTTTCCAAGCCTATGCAGAGTCCCCCCATATCCAATCAAAGTGATTTGTGGACCCTCGTTATCGCACTGTCCAGTGATACCCTTCGGTCATTTCAGTAGTTTTTTTGGCAACGTTTGCTATGACACCGTTTAGGAACGTTCTCTTTTGACAAGCCAGTGTGCCTGTGCGAAGAATCTGTGGTTTAACCCTAACAGTCCCAAGTCTTCCAATTTCAATACGATTTTACCTACACCCTAGGGGGTTAAGCTCAACGTTTCAAACGCCGTAGTCTGGCCGTCTTCAAAAGGAACTAACCACATCACTTAGGAACATACAATGTACTTCCAAAAGGCATTTTTCCAACTTGGGGTCACCGCAAACCTTACCAGATAACTGCTGAATCAAGCAAAGCTTCAGATCTGATTAATTTCCACTAATCAGGGTAACCTTTGCTTGGGTATTCAAATAATCCTCGTTTTGACAACTATTGCTGTCTAACATCTTTACGATGAACTTGATTCGGTAAGGTTGCTCCCTTGCCTGCTCAGTCTCTGCCACTTTGTCGTTTTACATTTTAGAGCGAGTCTCCTTTAGGTCAGGCCCTCTTGTTTTTTTTTTACGTACATGTACGTCACGCCATCACTTAAACATTTTTAAGTTCAGTCACAGTACAGAAAACAGGAATAGTAAGTTGGTAATCCAAAACAAAGAACCGGACATTGTCGTAGCAGCTGAAAAATCTGTCGCCGGTGGGCCTAAAGGTATATATCAATAGAACAATGGGCTTCTTCTCGTCTTTATGCAATCGGAAAGAGCAAGACCAATGACTGTATCCACTAAGTGCCCGATGTTCCCGTGCTTGTTTTCTCTGTCTGCCAACAAAGCACAGCCCACAAGTCACGACAAAAGGACCATTTACATCTGGTCCTTTATTCTTCCACACTGGCTTGAACGTAGCTGTTTTCACGGTCGAGAGATCAAAGGCGAGCCCGCCATTGTGTCGGCAGATCAAAGCCTTCACGACTCGTGCCGTAAGACCATTGACAGTCAAGTCAATGCCATGCGTGTGTGTATCTAACGCGCAGCGTGGCGCCACTAGAGTACACACACTGCGCACAGTTTTAAAGGAATTCTCGGGCCAGGATGGCACAGAAAGCAGTTTAGATTTTGCATCGGGAATGCCTGGCTAAAGGATTTTGTAAAACAAGTGAATTGGACCATAGCATATTTGATAGAAACGGAATAAAACGGGCTTCCTATGAAGACCTCCTTGTGTGTAAAATGAAGGAACCAAGATATTTTCCCGTGCATGACAGGGAAGAGATATTTTGCGCGTTTATAATCCAGACACATGCATACTGTTTACGCCATAAAACTCCGAGGCTTTTTACTGCTATGTCTGTGCATTTGTTAAGAAAAAGGAATCATTTCAGAACAAAATATCAAGTTTGACGAATCAAAAACAAACAGACTTTGAAATGCTTCTATATGCTTTGGAGTCCATAGTGGAGCGCAATGGCCTTGTAGTTAAGAGTTGGCGGGGTAAAGCCGCAGGTTGTGGGTTCGAATCCAGCCGGGGGTCGTGGTGCGTGGGCCCTCCTTGGGCAAGGCGCTATGTCACTCATTGCCTCACTCGATCCAGGAGTACATGTATTTGGGTACCCTGTGAGGGCAGAGATGGTTATTGTGATTGATCTAGCCACTTTGCAACGAAATGGCAGCATCCAGTTGTATACTCACAAGGGAGCTGAGATGGTATTTGGAATGTCCCATGGGCCTAATGAGCTGGGGCAATAATAATGGAAAGCACTTTGATCTTAGTTCAAAGCGCTTTACAACAACCTATAATTTTCATTATTATTTCGTCTCTCTGAGAAAAAAAAAGCCTATTCCCTAAACGCCAATACATCGACCGATTCTTGCTATCCGGCCAAGATGAAACGACCTAATCTTTAGCAAAGAACACTAAAAACAATTCAGGGGTGGGTAAATACATTCCGCATTATGTGACATCATTGCCAAATTCATTAACCGACAGTCCCCGCTAAACTTAGTCTGAGTTGTTCCGTAACTATTCTGGGTTATACCAAGCGCGCCCAAGCTCAATGAGAGACGTGCTACCCATCTTTCATAGAAATCAAAGCGATGTCGGAATCATATTGAGTAGAGAAAAGCTTCACTCGGTAAAAAATAAATAAATAAATTTTAAAAACCAAGAAAGAACAAAAGACCGGAACTAGTACAAGGCAAGAATCACAACACTACAGGACGGCGTCGGACAGTCTCTCAGCAAGGCGTGACGGGGAACAGCCGCGTCAGTACGACGAGACGAAGGGAGGGGAGGCGAAAACACGGATTAAACTTGGTACAAAGATTTTCTGAAGGTTGTCCATTTCAAAGATACAATCGCTTTTGGGGTTCAATTTTACCTGGTTTACAACAAACAAAAACGACGCAAATAAACTCAACAAGACAACTTGGATTTCTGTATTAATATAAATGTTTAGAGAACAACGTTGTGCTTTTAAAAACAAATTTACGGTGTAAATGTACCTTGACAAAATAGCATTGGATGCATGTACATTGCCTAAAGACGTTTGAGTGATCGGTCAGAAAATTTCCACGTGTAGCGTTGTTCCGGAAAGGGTTACCCCTTCTTGTCATCTTATGCACAGATCACTCCTTAAGAAGACACGTGAAAGGAAACTTCCAGAGGTAGCATTTGTGACTGCGATTTTTCCCCGAGTTTCACATTTTGTAAGACCTTTGTCACGAGAGCTTTTTTACGTGCAAATTACAAGCCGAAGCAGCACATGGAATGATCCCATGTCATCATGCCCAGATCCAAACCTCGGAAATGCGTAAGTTTATGAATATATCCGTAATCTTAAAAAATGAATAAAAGAGTTTGAAGAGAATTAATCTGCGCCAAGAGAAAAAAAAATCGGTGCCGCAACATCCATCATCGCGAGAGACAAATGACCGCGCGAAGGCACTCGCGTGTATGCCCGGCGGACATGAGGGAACACGCCGCGATAAAAAAAAAGAGGTGCGCCGCGGTTCATTAAGATGCAAACAAACCCTACGTGTGGTCCAAGTCGGAAAACAAGATTCGCACAATGTGATCAGAAAAGGGGGCAGAAAAACCGCCTCGGATTTTGTTGGGCTTCGTAGGAGCCGCTGAAATCAACACTTTTTGCCCGACTTAAAGATGTTTTGTCGGTTAAGACCTTACATTGGATTGAGACTTAGCAGGGAAAAATAATTACCCATCTTCTGTGCCAGCAAATAACAAGTCTTGTCTGCAGTGTTTGGGTTATGAGCTTACAGTCAATTGTGCGGCTTCCATGTTAGAGAAGACAGCTTTCCTCTTCCAAGACTTCGGGGCAGAGTCGACAAGAAACAAAAAGAAAGTCTTGGAGATGAAAGAAACACCGGGCCGGGTGTGGATGTACAAAGGTGTTTACCAGCTGGGGCGGCAGCCCTTTTGGACTGATTTCGGGCCCAGGGGTGGGAAAATATTTGGTTGAATTTTTGTCTTTCAAGGTTTCAGAGAGAGAAGTTGGCTCATTTTGAGGATAATTGCTGGCAGACACAAGAGGCTTTTTGTAAGCTCTTAAAAGTCTGGCATATTTGTGAGGATTCCACCTCTCTTGGGATTTCGTCAAAACTAAACCGAAGATTTACAATGCGGGAAACATCTTGAGTATGTTTTTTTGTTTTTCACCCACACAACGAGTGAACTTACCTGACGGGGACAAGGTTACAGGAATATCTGCATGAATAGATTGTCAGATGGTTATAAAAAGGCGATTTAACGATTTGTTACAGCAGTCCGCCCGTCCATGAATGTTTCATTATGACTGCTATAGACTGAGTATTGTTATTTTCAATGCATCTCCAACGACAATGTGGCCCAACTCGTTGGACCTTTGTGAAACAACAGCCTTCTCCAACATTTGAAGGTCTCAAAAAGGTAATTGAAATCGTTAATCAAAAAGCACAGAACCTCAAATCGATGAAACCGGATTCAGCTGCATCTTCCGCGACTGACGGGGTCAAATAATTGAAATCCGTAACCAAAATCCGACGTACATGTACATGTACTGTGTAGGTGAAACTGGGCCATGATTCAAACTGCGTCTCTAAGGAAAAAGAAAGAAAAAGAAAGAAGTGAACGTTTTGTTATGAGGTAGATTCGGGGGCGTTCAACGACAGCTGTAAGATGGTGGCACATTATCAGCGTATCTGTTACCGATTCCCCCAGGCATTGGCACATGGGAGATGAAAAGAACGAATAAAAGCCGACCTGGAAGGGGGAGAGGACGACCAGGGGGCAAGAGGGGTCACCAGCGAGGGGGGAATTAGCGGGCTGCGGTCGGTGCGGCCATGTGTCGCTTTCGCTGTCAACAAATGAAAAAAAAAAGAATTGAGGAATTTGAACCTGTGGCCAAGACCTGGATTTATGTTTAGAGAAGCGCTGGCTGAAAAATTTCCTCCAAGGAGGACCTTGGCAATTTTCGGTCACCGTGGAAATGTTGTACCATGACTTATATTTTTTCAGCTGGGGTTTCGATGGACATGCACTGGATTTCAAACATCAGGTCCAAGTCAAGGGTCACACGATTATTATCAAGGAATCTACTTCTCAGTCATATCGTCCCGACCAAGTGTTATTACAGCCCATCGCCCCTTTGAACTTCGGAATTTTCCGCTCTGGCCCGTCAGTGTTTGTTGCTATACCACATCAGGCAATCAGCCGGCGACATCCCGAAATCTACGCAAACAAACTGACCGATGACACCCCCCCTTCAGATCACCAGAAGAAAACAAGAGTGCACAGAGAGGGGGAGATCAGAAGATTGGCCTGAGAAGGTCGGACGCTGTTTGAAGTTTTCCTCAGGCCTCTCCGAAATCTTGACAAAAATATTTATTTTACACTGCCCGTCACTGATATGAACGACAAACGACTTAGGAGTTAAGAAGGGTGAAAACAAACCGTCTTCGCGAACCCCGCGAAGCCGAAAACCTCTAAGAAGAGTGCTACGAACTCTGTACGATTGGACCGGGTTACTGTGGTTTCCTGACACCTCAAAGCAAACACAAAAACAAGACGAAAGCCCATCAAATTCATAAAACAGCGTGAGCTGAGTGCAGTACAACTTTGTATTTATTATGGAAGGCTAACGATTACACTTCAATTATTTTGAAGGTTCGTGGTTCATATATTACAGTGTTGGGCTCAGGTGTTTGTAATCGTAATTGTGAGGTTTCGACCGTATCCAACGGGATCAGGGCACTTGAGTCCATGGACAGGATACAATACTACAACACTTGTGCCTCATCAATGATAGCACGGACTGCGTATGGTCCCATCCCCCAGGACGTGAGCATATAAATGTACATGTACTTCACACTTCCGCCTACAAAATTCGTCTATTTTGGAAAGTATTCAACGATCACAGAAACAGCGTTTTACAGCTATGGATCAGCTCATCGACAAAAGTCCCCAATTCGACCGGTATTATTCCTTGATGTACATAGTTTACAGTTTCAAGTAATCGCTGTAAAATGCCGGTAAACGGGCAAGGTTTGACAAACGACAATAATTGGTGTAACATTACTTGACCTGTTGGTTAAATCACAGAGCAAGGACAGAGAATGGGGTTAAATCTGACACCTTTGCGGAAATGTCTATAAGCATCCTCAGGCTCAGCACTGCATGTTGTATATAAGCCTAAATGCACATAGACTTGGTGCCCAAAGAAACACAGACAGAGACGAAGGAAGAAATTTGGTGCTTTAGAGGAGGAAGGAAAACAATGGCACGACCTTCCAGAGAAAGCAGCCCAAATCAGGTGTAAGAACTGAAAACCCAATCCACATCCACCAGGATGGGATTCGAGCCCGAGTCACTGATATGGAAAACGAGGAAAGTAACATTAACACCGCACTTCCGGAGAATAATGGAATAGTCCGCTGCTCATCACTGACATTTTTCCCATATAAATCGTCCAATGATTTGGAGTGTCAAATCTATTGACAGTATCCATTCAGATAAGACTTGAAGGTTTTCATGGAGAAAGAACTATATGAGTTAAACGATTGCGGTTAAACCTGATATGAAGACAGAGTTCACTGTTCGAAACGTTGAGTTATTCCCCAGTTCTTCTCAGAACCACACATACTCAATATCCATTCAGTTGTGTGGACTGATTGAGAGGAAGGGTTTAGTTAATAAAAAAAATTCAGGGGCGGATTCAGGAATATTTCCGGGGGAGGAGTCAGACCGGAATTTTTTTTAAATGCCTCAATTTTTGCGGAGTATAGCCACCTATTTATAACATTTACCTTGTACACACAAGAATATTATTTCCCCCGTTTTATTTTTTTGGGGGGGATAAGAGGGGGTTGACCCCACAACCCTCAGATCCGCAATTGATAATAAAAGTCACCCAAACAGTTCTAGAATACCGACAGAATAAAGGACAAAACAAAGCTCAGTCAGTAAAACAGGTCATACCTCAATTTGATTCCATGTACAGATTAGCAAGCAAGTGTGGAATTTTGATTGAATTGGAAGTAACCGACGACTCAAATCATGTAACGAATGAAAACCTTAACAAATCTGTCAAGAAAACACAAATGTGATAAATATAATAGGCTAAGTAGAGCAATGACAGAGGTAAAAGACTACGATTTGATAAGCCCGTCAAATTTTAAAAAAGCCATCTTGTGGGGTTGGACATGTTTCTGACCTCGATGAGAAAAAAAATTAAAACAAAAGTAAAATCAAATACGAACCCACTTCAAAGGAAATTAAATAATACCACTTTGTGGAAAGGCTTCTGCCAGGCCTTGGTTATTAAAACTTCAAGGCGAACACATTTTTTATACTTTGACCGAAACCAGGTCCGCGTGGAATCACCGGCTTGTTAAGGGAGACATCACACGGCTTTCTCCTGGGACCGTAAGCAGCGGAGCTGAGAGATCAAAGGCGCCGGTAGTATTCACGGTCGGCCGGCCGGAGACTCGCGGCACGCGCTGGGCTTTTCCTCCATTCTTCTGAAGGAACGCGGCACAAGCGATCCGGTATCTTGTTTCAGATTACGATGAAATATGATTTCGCTGGAGCAGCGCTCGGTCTGTGTGTTTTCATAGTGAGTTAAGGGTTTTGTGTTTTGTTTAGGAAGGCCTTGAACCCAACCAGACCCTCTGAGGCATTTGCGACATCGACAGCAAGTTGGGCCTTCAGAGAAAGAATTCTGCGCTATGAGAAAGAAAGCTTCTGAGCGCTCAACAGATGCGGGGGGGATTTATATTGCGTTGTTGTTGCATAGTCATCACAAATTTCCATTGATGTGTTCTGAGCAGTGCTCCTACCACTCAAAATCCTGCTCAGTCTTACAAGCCTCGTCCTTGACATAAAAGTTGACAAAAATAACGTTCCCGTCTCGCACGCTAACTTTCATGTCTCTAAAGTGGTACCACCAAGTTATAATTCTCCAACTCCTTTCCATTCGTCACCTTTTTTCTTGACTTTCCTCCAAACTCCTTTCAACCTCTGTGCTGACAATCATTGCATTCTGATCTTTTCTCGCCACATCTTACATTTCACTTTTCTGCCAGCCATCCCCTACTCATTTCCGCCCTTCTCTTACACTGGCTTCTGCGCAGCGTTATGCACTGGACATCACAATCCCATCTATCCAAATATCTATACTGAATCTTATAAAAATGTTTCCAGATTTTCACCTGTCGCAAATACATCGACACATTTTGACACTTGAGGAGCCAGTAAAAACCCATTATGGACACAGTAATGCGGCTAAGAGGCCATCTCATGTTACCAGGAATGTGCAAGTTCAAATCCTGCCAAAGCAACCAGGCAGGGTGTTCTCCATTGACTTCTGAGAAGCATCAAACTGGCAAATCTACATTCCTTTTTTTCTCCTCCTGCAGCACAATGATGTTCTCAAGACACTTCATCCTCATTCTGCTCCTCAACCTCATCTTCGTTACCTCAGCCAGACAGGTGGACCTACCAGCCGAAGAGACGGGCACCCCGGACGGCTCCAACGAGTACGTGTTGGATCTCAACAAGCTGGACGGGGACCCAGACAACCTGATGGCCCAGATCAAGCACCTGGCCTCGGCGCTTCACACCTGCGGCTTCAGTGGCGACATGCAGCAGATGAGGCTGGTTGAGCTGGCCAATCGCTCTGTCACGTGCAATGATGGGTCGCCGGCAGGGTAAGCCAAACGGAGTCCAGCTTCAGGGGTGCTGCAGTTTGTTGGGGAGATCCGACTTACAATCGCAGCCAACAGTGTTGTAGTTAAGAGCCCTTCATAAGACCATCATTACACTATCATAAGACCATCACAAGACCATCATTAGGCCATCATAAGGCCATCATAGGACCAACACAAGACCTCCAGTCAGAATTCAAGTCACAAGGCTATTCAAAATGAACTGCTACAAAAGCATTCCTTTGACAAAGGAATTATCGTTGACTGGTCCTGTGACCGGTCTTCTGATGTCTAAAATACAACACACTCAGAGAGTCCCAAGGTTCCCATCCTGACACTGAATTGATACTTATATCCGTTGGTATCTTTCTCTACTTATTAACTAGAAGGTTAACAAAATGGTGCAGATAACGCAATATTTGCAAGATGCAAAATCATCAAAACACCAATTCAAATGTTTCTTTCTCTTCAGATACTATTTCAGGCAATCTCAGGGAAGCAGAAAGTGGCTGATATTTCTTGAGGGTAAGAAGATCATTTCCAATGTTGAGGGTCAGTTTAAGGATGTTTCAATCATACAACTGCATTTGTATTGCTCACCCCTGCTTAACCTCAAATTTAAACGTGGCCAACTGCACCATCAAGAAAAAAATTAGCCTATTTATTAAATTAACCAGGTAATTAAACAAATTGATACCTTTTAACATCGAGCATCAGAAGCAACAAGTAAAATGATGACATTCCCGACATGAACCCAAACCAGATTCAAAAACTCCGGAGCAAGACATTTGAGTTTTGATAACCTGCTTTTTGATTCGGTGGCAGGAGGCTGGCATTGTTTCGATCGAGACAGCTGTCACAACAGATGGTTGTCATCCAGCAGGCTCATGAGCTCCAGAACGTGGCTCCAAACAAAAACAGGTACTGGTATTGGAAAATCTGCTGATTGACAGACCAATTAGCCTACAGTATTTGCAGTATTATCAATCAACTATACAGCAACAAATGGGTTTATTTGAAGCGGTATCTTCAATTTAGCGAGGTCTTTGGCAATGTATAAATTAATCAATCTCTGACCAGGTAATCGATAACTTACACATAACATTGATTACAGCTGTCCATCCTCTTCCAGAAACTCACTGGATCGAAACAAGGATTTTCCAATAAGATTTCACCAGAACCTGCTCATTATTTCTCAAAACTTTGACAAATCAGGTAAATTAATGAATAGATTGGTATGATATAATTATATCATAATACAGTAACCAAAAGTTTCCCATTCTTTCATAGGAACTGGAATCCTATCTCCGGATCCGGAGGAAAATCCTGTCTTCTGGAAGTCCAATGTCGTGTAAGTTTCCAACTCCCAGCCAGAGAGATTTACTGCACTCGTTACTGTTGTGAATGGAATTGACCTTTTGGGGGTCAGAGGTCAACCACACTGCCTGGCGGCTGGCACAAACGGTCTTCTGATGGCCTCGACAAGAATGTGTATATTTATATCTTCATACAGAAACTACTGGTATTTCAACTTTGGCGATGGGATCAAATTTTTATGAGGTTGAGTTGGATCATGGCTTCCTCCATGGTTGGAGCTTCCTCATGTGGGACTCATAATAATAAACATTGACAGAGCACCTGCAGACAAGTCAGGTCGTTTCCAGGAACGAAACACATGTTCAAAAAGGGCCACTGATGGCAAAGAGGGAAACCAGTTTTGTAGAAAGCATAAACACACTAAGTTCCCCCATTTCTAAAACTTTTGGTAAAGGTCCTAATGAATTTTGATGCTTTTAAAATACTTCAACAAACGAATTTTTTTTCTTTCTTCGCTAGTACAGCCGCCCACATCACTATGAAACTGCACGCCATTCCATCAGGCATCCTTACTTAGCTTTTGGTAAAGGTTTGACAGAAAAAATTAACTTTATGAAAATTAATTGTTAACTTCTTGTTATGTTGTCTCACAGGTATGTCCCTTATTGCTCGAGTGATGTGTGGAGTGGGACTGCATCAGCTTCAGAAACAGGTACGCGAAGTTGTAACAAAGCCATCATAAGCAATCACTAGCCAATTGAAAGCCAGTTTGTTGATCATAATCTAATCACAATTCAATAGCAAGTCATCACGATCCAATTACTTACCAATCACTATTCCATCAGAAGCCAAGCACAAGCAAAATCAAAGGCCAATCACAAACCATCACAAGCCTAACATAAGCCATCATAGGCTAAATCCATAACCTTGTGAATGACCTGCAACCAAGTTGAGGACCCAACTAGAGTGACTTTCTGTTGAAAACAAGTATCATTTTAACAGCATAGCCTGCACTAACTCCAGAGACAATCAGAAATACTCCATGATCTTAAATGTCTGCAAATCAGAATTAATCTTGTCAAACTGAACTTGAGCAATTCAAAAGCAATCGAGGCTTTGCACGGCTGCCATCTTGCAGGCCAGTGCTTTTGTTCCACAGGCTATACAGAAAAGTTTCCCTGTGGAACAAAAGAACCACCCTGGAAGACGGCTACCATGCAAAACATCTATTAAAGATGAGCAAGATTGGACTCAAAATCTATATATCTTCCAGGTGGTTATGCCTTTATGGGAAGTCTCATACTGAACGAAGTGTTTCGAGAACTCCTTGGTGTTGGGTTGATGGATGCTAGACAGGTTGTCTTTGCTGGAAGCAGGTTTGTGGTGATTAAAATGAACAATGATGCTTGATGATATATTTTTGAGCTTGTATTATATTGATTAAACAAATTAATATCCAATATCAATATTTAGAACATGAATCCATAATTTAAAGATAGTAGGTACAAAAATGGTAACAATTAACAGACATTATTAGAACCAGTTGTGCAACTCAAAGTCATTTGGGAAAAAACATTTCTTTTATAGGAAAACATTATTTCTTGGCCAATTTTTCCCACTTTTGTGACATGAGGCTTAAATCCGACCTGAGCCAAAGTGGATTGCTATTTTGTGCCCACTCAGTTCTGAGGGTTCCACAGAAATATGAATCTAAACTCTTACAACCAGCACCAAGGTGGAACACCCGTTACAGTCGCGTCAATGTATCATTCAAGATTTCTCAATACAGGGCAATTAAGACTTGTTCATTGTTAGAACATATTCAATTTTTTAAAAAAGTGCTGGTGGTACGGGAGTTCTTCTCAACCTGGACCGAATGGCAGCCTTGTTAGCTGAGGCAGGGAGTACCGCCCAAATCCTCGGCCTCATTGACTCTGGGTGGTTCTTGGATCAAGAGCACCAGACACCAGGAGCAGAATGCAACGATGCCTTGTACTGTGATCCAGCACTGGCTTTGCAGCTAGGAACAGAGTAAGCGGAAATAAGACTTTAGTTCAGATCTACGATCTTTTTTTACTCAGTGAGGATATCATATCATAAAGTTATAATTTCAAGACACTATTGAATAGAAAAATGTAAAGTTTTAAAAGCTTGAGCGCAGGTTATATACTAACTTTTGGATGAAACAGTGACAAGAATTCAGAGTTTCAAGTGACAGAAGGTTTTATCTCTGAACAGCGCTTTCTGGAAAGCGAGTTAAAATATACAATTTCTTTTTTAAAACTGACTCTACCAATGTGAACAGTTTTATGGTGTGTTTATGTACATTACCTGTTGAGTATGTGGACATCACCATAAAACTCGATGTTAAGAAATTATTTTCAGTTTCTTGAAAATTAAATGAAGAATATCAATTTTGGCAGGTTGTGGAGGAGTGTGGCTCCCACAAGTTGCACTGACATGTACGGTGAAGAGCAAATGTGGAAATGTTTTTTTGGATTCCGGATCCATGAAACATTACAAAGTAAGTCAGCACTTAAGTCTTATAAATTGGTGAGGGAAAAAGGCCCAGCTGTGGATTTGATTCAGGCTCTAATATTGATCAAACTCAAATTTTACAAGGCTACAAGAGAAGGCCATACAGCCATAGAAAAACATGTACTCATAAAGCAAAACTGTCACAACATTTTGGCTACCATGCTGCTACAGCTTTGTAAAACACTTATTTCTCAGCTAAGGGTAGATCTTGATGCAATTTTTGTAATAGTGGCATTCCACTACATCATGAAGTTGACAAGTTTAGAGCACACTTAAGTCCAAAGATTAGGGTTTGTGACTGAAATGTTGGCAGTGAATAGGTTCACACCCAAGTAGAGATCGAGTTACTTGTGGTTCCAAGGGCTAGATATCAGCCTTCAATTGCCTCTTTCAAATAAGGACTACAAAATAACCATCTATGGGATAAACAACAGATTACACTAACCTTGAATCTGATGAACAGGACAATAACTGTGAAGCAAAGCACTACACCAATTGTATTATTGCTTCTAGGCACTCCACCCAATTTGATTAGTCCAGGCAGTGCACAGGTGTAACCATACTTTTCTTTCTGATTGGCCTTCAGCCCCAGTTTTCATCTTCCAGTGGTTGTATGATGAAGCTCAGTTAACAGTGGGTATGTCGGAGCCTCCCATCCAGATTGAACACTGGAACTTCATGCAGAAGACGGGCAGAGACATGAGAGCATCGCTTCGTAATGCATCGTAATTACCTCTTCTGCTACTTCCTTTTTGAACAGAAGTCCACTGACATGAGAAGTTAAAATTTCAGGCTTTCATTTTCAAAATCTATGGTGGAACATTTCAACAACTAATTCAAAATCACTGACCTTGCAGTAGTAAATGGGTCAGATGTTGCAAAGCTACATTTTGAGTTGATGGCTTTATCAAATCAACAAACAAAACAAAGAGGAACATTTTAAATTGGAATAACCTAGAGCAGAGTTGACAAACACCATGTGATGGACTCTAGACCAACAGGAATTACTTATCTGAAATATAATCGTGAATTCTACTTGTTTGTCTTTCAGTGCAGTTTTTGCTCCAGCCTGCTATGCTCACATGGTCCTTACAAAAAGGTGGGTCAATTCCCTCCCTAAACTTTTCAATACAAGTTGCCCAACACCAGACCTTTTAAGCAATGACCAATCAAGTGACGGTTTCAAGTAACAGAAAACCAAAAAGACAAGTTGGATGACAGAAATGGAAGGCATATGTGTAATCATATATAATAGTTCGCCATCATTTTTTTGTTAAGTGTGACCACAGCAACTCCCATGATTTTCCTCTTCACAGTGACTGGACTAATATCCAAGTAAGGAACGTGGGCCTCCACAAAGCCCTCAAATGCTGGCTCAAGAGAAACGAACCAGAACGTAAGTCAGTCGACAGGCCCCTCCAGAAAACTAGAGACCAACACCTCAGCAAACAGAGTCACAGAAGACAGTTCCATTTATTGTGCGGGGTTGCAAGAGGCTAGTCTAAACACAAAGGCTTTTCTAAATTCAACCATATTATGAAACAATCTGAAAGCTCTATGAATGATAATCTCTCATAAATTTAGTTGGATTTGATGTACTGCTTGTATACAGAGCATTAATCGTGAATTAAAAAATAAAAAATGAAACTGACAAAAATGTCTGCTAATGGACGAATGTTTCCAATGACCTTTGACACTGATCTAAAAGTTTCGGGTGGATATACAACACCTGGGATCCAGCAGCTTTGGTCACTGCAGTTGATATAGTTGAGATTTCTCTTGAGAAACTTACATGTAATCGACAGGAACTTTTTTCTGTGGTTGAATTTTCAAAAGTAGTCTCTTGTAGTTGCAATGAGTGGCATGTCTACTTGACCAAAGTTGATTTGAAAGGCAAATGTTACAGCCAAAAAAAAGGTGGAAAGTCCAGCTGCTAATTTTGCCGTGTCTTGTTTTGTGCCAAGTGTTTTGTTTTAAATGCATGTTTGCTGCAGTTGTCCTTGTAGTTCTAACACAATAGAGGTTTTTCACATGATTTAGCATGACGGACAAAGTCACTTCAAGAAGTATACCATGTCCGTGGAGGTGCGTGCACTTTCAAATCTGTGCATTTCTACTGACAATTTCATGTACGCCAGAATGTTAAGAGACTTCGAAGGTGCACACATGTTTCTGCGCAATCCCGTGTAAATTGAACACTGACCGCCAAAAATCATGACTGAAAGTCCTCTGTACTGCTCTCTGAAAGTCAGCTAACACAAACCAACACATTCTGAAAGGGGTAAACAATTCTTCCCTTCATATAATAGATGCAGTCAAACCTCATTAATAAGAGGTCCTTTAGACTTTGCAGATGACCTTATTACGACGGGAACCTTGTAGTGTCAAGAATGAAAACAAAAAATTGGGACCTAATAACTTCCTTGCTTGCAGAATGTTGTATGAACAGTGCTCTTATTAATGAGGTTAAACGAAAGGGAGCAAAACCAAGACCCTGTCATGCTACCAATGACAAATGTCACGAAAGCTGTGACAATGCAGGTCCCGTGGATCGGGAGGCTAAAATGAATCATCCAATACCTGCAACAAAGATTGGCCATTTCTTGTGATTACAATGGGTTTTTTTTGCAAAAGACACCACAAAGTTATCACAAATACAAAGAATAGAAAACCTACATGCAAAGGTGAAGAGAATGATGAAGTATGGTAAATTTGTACCCTGTAAGTTTTCCCGTCCACTGTGTGCTAATAAACTAACAAACAGAAAGCCACCCCAGTATGTATTAACAAAAAAATCCACAAAAGCAAAATACTGACATGAAATAGCTACATGGTAGAAAATACGGTATGCGAAACAGCTTCCAAGCATGGTTTAGACAAGTACAAATGTAACAGCCAGACTGCTTTTTAGTGATTACTAAAATACACCAGCCACAGCCATCTCCTCCCAAAAATGCCAGAGCCATTAGAATTTCCATTTCATGCTTCAACCAAAAAAAAGGGAAAAAAAATAAACAGCCTCAGACAAGGTAAAGAGAGACGCTGAAAGAGTCACAGGCATGTTCTGAACTAGTCTCCGTGGTGATATCTCACGCAGTGCCTGATTTGACAAGGGAAGAGTGGGGCCCCCTCTTTAGCTCCTCACGAGAAACGATAAACCCTGAGGAGTTTGGGAGCGGGTGGCTGGTGACAACCGCATCACCTCCGACAACTGTAGGGGATGATGAAGACGATGATGAGGATAGTGGAGGAGGTGGCTGGTGGGCATGGAAACGAAGTGCAGGTTTGTTGTTGTCATGGCAATGAGAATCTGCAAGAAACCAGTCTGATTGCGCTGATCGTGCAGATTTTCAAAACAAAAGCTGAGCATGAATCATACAGAGCTTTTTGACAACAACCTGTCATAAAAATTGTCACTTTGTCTAAATTCCGAAATTGAGTGTGTTTGGCTTCCTATTAGTTATGTATTGTATTTTACTCCGTAGCCTAGATGCACATCTTAATTAAGTTGCACTTACATATATCAACATGAAATGTAGCCGATTTAGAAAAAACTTTCAAAATAACATGTTTTCTGGATCCCTACTTTTTGAAAGGTTTGTGATGTTGTTGAAGAAAATGCCTGACTCACAATTATCTTTTAAACAGCCACCACGGAAAGAAGAGTAAAGAAGAACAAGAGACGAAATAGCCGCAGGAACAGCCCAGCGTTGGACAGAGAGATGCAGGGTGATGACCCATGGGCTGCAGCCAAGCGATCCACCACTCGCACCAAGAAAAAGTGCCAACAACGGCTGCTGGACCATGCAACGTGTCCTCACTGTAACCCACACTGCCCTAAGATGACCAACCCATTCACAGGTAGACAAAGGCCAGAGGATTCACAGCCCTCGTCAGAATTAAGGCTGGACTTAGAGGTTCATACTGGCATAACCTACAAAGGAGCTGTGTCAAAATGGAATTTTGTTAAACAGCGAGGTCATATCAGAATCGCATCAAGGTCATATCAAGATCAAACCAGGAGAATACATGTAATTGTCAAAATCAAACTGAGGTCATGTCAGAATTATAACAAGAGTAAAACCATTGCAAGGATGTCATAGTGGAATAAAATCAAGGAGGCCATGTCAGAATCAAACCAGAAGATCACACAAGGAAGTCAAAATCAAGCCAAGGTCAAACCAAGGTCATCAGAATCAAACAAAGGTCATGTAAGAATCAACCAAGGTAGTCAAACCAATTGCACGGTCATATCAGAATCAAACTAAGGTCAAACCAAGAAAGTCAGGCAGTGTATTGTAATAAAACCAAAAAGATTAAACCAGGGAAGCCATGTCAGAATCAAGCCAAGAAGGTCAAACCAGGAAAGTCATATCAGCATCAAACCACCCTTTCGAAATGTCCTATGGTGATTGTGCTAGGATCAAACCAAGGTCAACACAAGAAGTTCAAATCTGACTGAAACCAAGGAAGCCATCTCAAACTCAAATTAGAAGGTCAAACCAGGAAAATCATGTCAAAATCAAATCCAAATGGTCAAACCAAAAATGTCATATCGGAATCAAAGAAGGTCAAAAAATGAAGTCATGTCAAACTCAAACCAAGAAGGCGAAACTTAGGAAGTAATATCAGAATCAAACCAAGGTCAAACGAAGCAGGTCACGTCAAGATCTTGAATGGGAGGCTGGTTTGTGAAAGCTTAACTATGACCTTATGCATGATTTCAGAAAGTAAGAAGTGGAACTTTAATTGTTAAGCCTGAAGTTTTCAACTTGCATTCTTTTGTTTCTTCACATTCATTTCTTTGGCCATTCCCTTTCCAGGGGAGGACATGGAGTTTCTCTCTTTCATGCGCCTGTTTGGTCTCGATCTCAGCGTACTGGCTGAGCAGATGGGCTTAGATGAGAGGGCACTGTCGATGGTGGAACCAGCTGTAGCTATGAAAATACTGGCAGAAAGAGCACGTACCCGTGACTAGGAGAAAGCCATCACTTTAACATGGACAACTCCTTAGTTTAGTAACAATTACTTTTAACTTTAAAGCTGCAAAATTCTGGTGGACCAAACTTATCTCAGACTCTTTATATAAACCTGTGAAATGTACCAAGAACCACTCCTCTGTGAAAATTATGTACAAATCATATTCACCAGCCCTGGCAAGCAAGACACGCACAGTAGACAGGATATCAATAGGCAAAGATGAGAACACACAATCAAATGAACAAAGGGTGGAAATTCATATTTTTAAATGAACCAAGACATTAAATATCAATATAATATTAATGCTGCAGTTTAGTCAGTTACCTACTAAGCAACTAGCAGCACACATATAGCATAAGTTGTATTTACATCCCGAGATATTTCTCAATAAAAGGTAGTCTACAGGAACATGTATTAATGGGGTAAAAATTTATTTCTGATCATCATCATTTCTACCTAAAATGAATGTTCACAAAACTTGAAACTGGTCACAATTTCAGGATTCAGGATTTCTGGTCACAAGTTAAAACTTGCGACTTGCACTATGAGCCAGTGTTTCAGCCATATTCTAAACAGCCAAGGTCCTTTGGGAACAAAGCGCACGCCAGTCAGCGTACGGCTGCACTTATGGGCCAGAATATCGCGCACGTGCAAAGCTGTTCCCGAATAGCCTCACATTGGGTATGCGTTGTTGGAATACCAAACTGGGTCATTAATTGAACCAATTAATATTTATCTGTGTCAGTCGGTAGGTCATCCTGTAGTCAATTATCAACATAAATTACAGGATTAATTGACTTTGAGAGTTTGATATTTGAGGAGAGCAGCAAAGTAACCAAGTTTGAACCGCATCAGAATCTTTTTCTTTTTACTAATTTATGAGTAAAAAAGACAGCATGGGTTCAAGCTGTGGTTGAGCTTTTTAGAGAAATATTACAATGGAAAGCCTCAGTATAAATTAAAATTTAGTAAAGGTAAGTAAATAAAAATAGGACTGTTTAATCGCTTTTAATAATTACTATTTTGAAGTTGAATTTATAGTTCAATTTGTATATAAATATTTTTATTTTAGTGTTGTGAATTTTTTTTTGAGCAGAATGTTGTGGAGCATTCTTACCCATTTTTATTTGTGGGCCAATTTTGAATTTTTGACCTTTTAAACAATGACCTTGATGAATGGTAAATCAGGCAAAGCTTCAACAAATAATGAGTTAAAGGAAACAGGAAATAGAAATATTTTTTATAAATTTTACAGAAACCCTTGAAATTGCATCTTTGGGTTTCAATTAACCTTATTTCAAATTTTTGTTTGCAATTTTATCCAACATTTTGATGCTTTCTTGGTTTTATGCTAATGCATATTTGCATATTGATGAGCAGAACTATGATGTCATCCAAGGCACTGAATCTCAATGTTGCACTGATCTGTGCACAGAAAATTTCTAGCTTTTTCTAACCACTGCTATGGCATATTTTATTTTCTTTCACAATTTATTGCTCTGTAAGGCAATAATTCAGCAAAAATCCTTTTCACAGAAATGTTCCCAGATAGCAAATTCGGGATTCACAATTTTGACATGAAAACATGCAACCTGAACCATGTCTTCCTGGATTTACATCAAAGCAATTTTTAATGTTTGAAAAAGTGCACCGTTCAGTTCATGTAACTCAAAATAGATGTCAAACAGTCTTCATACATGGAAGAAGAATGCAGAAATACACAAAAAGTGATTCTAAGAAAAATTCATTTCCTTGTTCCTTTAAAGATAGAATTATGGTATTTTTAATCTGAGGCACATTTTATCTTAATAAAATTGGGCCACTCATAATTTAATAATTTTTCATAATTACTTCTACATTCGGTCACAAGTACATATAATCACCTTGTGTTTTTGAAAATGGAACAAAAATGTAACACTATATTCCATACAAAGTTTGTGAGAAATCAATTAATATTAAGCAGACCTAGTGCTTGAAAACTAGCAGTGCAAGTTGTTTATTACAGTTACAAAATGTCAAAAAAGTATCCCTACAAAATCAAACACATTTGTCAAATATTGACAAAATGCTCTTGCAGAAAACCTCTTCTCAAGGATCCCGTTGCCTAATCTGCAGTTATGCAAAAGAAAAAAATACTTTAACCGCAGAATTTCTTCACTAGGTCAGAGTAAGGTCGCGTCCAAATTACTTGGCTGGGGCTTAAAAATTACTCACAACTCTACGGGAAGTGGCTGGAGCCACAACCACAGACTTGTATGTGATTTCAAGCCATAGCCAATGCCCACACGGCCTTGTTTGTACAAACTGAGCATATTTCGAACAGGGCAATGAGTAACGGAGGGTTGCACCCCAGGTCATTGCAAAGTAAAAGATGGGCGAAATCTCCCTCTGGCCAATTACTGGGCCAGGCCAAATTCACTGCCATGTACTACCATCAACAGGAGTGGGTAGATGACTTTAATATTTAAAGTCCTATGTAATGTTTGCACGTATTTTGTATCACATTTGTATTACAGTGAATAAAAAAAATTGTACAGGCTGGTATATTTACATGGTACATGGTACTTGCTTTTGGAGTCTACCTTTAGGGACTTGAAAGAAGTCTGAAATTGCTCTTAACCCTCTCCCCCCTAAAAATGTGATTGTATTTTACTCATTTTTTTTAGTTGAATTATTTTATTTCCACTTGATTGAGGATTTTGCACTATTTCACACATAAAATACAAAACCAACTTCAAGATGAGTGGAAATGGTGCCTCAATGGGAGACCTCATTCAATCCAAAATAAGTCAAAAAGCAAATAACTTTGGAAGTATATCAAGATGGAGCTTCGAAGAAATTCAACTATAAAGCCAGTTCTACTTAAAATGTATCCTTGGAATAGAGTTGTTAAAAAGTCTCCCAAACCTAAGGCCTGACTGATGCAAAAACTTACAAGAAATGAAGGGCCAACTTTCCCTGCCGGAGTTTGCAATTACACCCATCCCCTCGGCGTCTTGAGAACTTTCATCAGTTCATCTTCCTTGGATCCCTCCTCAGGAGAGTGTTTGTACTTCCATTTCTATGCAGGTTATCACAGACATACAGGGCAGCAAGATTTTGTATAACTTTTTTTTTTCGCACAAATGTTTTGACATCTACATCAAGACGTGATGTTTATAATTAATAATATCATAGCTTCATCATAATGTCATAGCGTCATCATAGCATCAAGTGACTTCATGAAACTTTTTGCTGTGAAATAATTAGAATTACTTACTGCACTGAGAGGCAATGACATCAGAATGCTCTCTATTCTTGCTTGGGGTGTAAACAGGCCAAATTTCGTCCCTCTGTCATACACCAGATTGAACTCAACATATCTGAAAGATTAAGAAATGAGCAAGTACCTACAGATGAAATTGTAAACTCTTAAACGTGTAGAGAGGAGGTGGGAGGAAAGCTCCCAAAGAATATTCTGGTAATAACCCACAGAATTAGGTAGGGGCGGAAAACCCAACCCACATGTGGACCGAGCCGGGAATCAAACCAGAGCTGTCGAGGAAAGAACCACTACGCCAACCTGACTCTCCCAGATGTTGTACTTGCCCAGCAAAACTCACCTTCCGCGCCTGAGCAGCTGCCATTCTCTACATGAAAGGAAAACAATAAATAACATTAAGAAACAACTATAAGGGCAAAATACAGGAAACACTGAACGAAAGAGAATTTAAACAGTCTCTAGTAAAAATGCTTCCCATTCTACATGTAGAAAAGATTGAAGACTTGTCTTAAACCTGCCAACAGCTAAGCTCAAATGGGACATTCTGCAGCAGTACCTCTCTCTAAAGCCATATCCATCGTTCATGTGCTTCTTCACCATAGGCACATAGCTTGGTATGACAGCATTTGCACAATCCTGCAATTAAAGGCGAAAGCACAGTTACAAACTTCAACATGTTAAGAATTATATTTCTCATCCTCATTAGCCTTCTCACACAACTCAGCAAATGCTGTCTATTAGAGGTCAATGTTCCATTACGGTGATAAATAACAGAAAAAATACTGCCACCTCTCAAATTTGTGTACAATATCACCCTGAGGCTTAGACACAGCCCTTGCACCAACGTTGTTTTATTGGAACAAGATTTGAGATATTTCATGAAACCATGAATAAAGTTTGAAAAGAACCCTTTTCCAAAAGAGAATTTTACCAAAGTGGAAGTGTTCCCCTACCTGAATGAAAGCAAAGGCTTCTTCCTGAGAGGGCGTGTCCAGATCATCAAAGAAGATACCACCTACTCCACGTCGTTCACCTGTACATTAAAAGATAGGGGAGCAGGTACCACTCTGTGCCTCATATTTGGCCATGATATTAATTTAGCTTTGCATCCGGGAGATCTTAATATTCTACCAAGTTTGACCCTTCCATCAATGTACATGTTATATGTCACTATAACCAGTGCATTACTTATACAGTATTGAACATTAAATATTTGAGCTCAATGCTCTTGCTTACCACCCCCACAACATCTGCAAAATTCCCTCGGGAGTACAAATGAAATTCAACTTTCTAAAATGGACCTATTGAGGTCAATTGACTCTGCACAGAAAAAGTTGTCAATTTGTGGTCGTTAAAGCTTTTGAGGTTATGCAAAGAATCAAGGCATCACGACATCACAACTGTTTCATTTTGACACCTTACATAATGAGCTAAATTTTTTAAACAAAGAAGCCCACCAACCTCTGTGTGACACGACAAAGTAGTCATCACACCATTTCTTGAAGTCTGGATAGTGTTTGGGATTGTGTCTATCACAGGCTTTCTTGAGGGTACCATGAAAGTGCTTCACATCCTGGTAATTTAAACAACGGTAAAGGGTTTTTAGGTGACAATTCTCTGTATATTTCAGGGGTGTGATGAGTGTCCACTTCAAATTAAAGCTGAAAACAGCTAGCACCAAGCTGAAATGTAAGAGGTCCCAAACGTTTGTACAGACCCGGTGCACCAAAAAAGCTGAAATTCAGGGTCGACATCTACAAAAAAAAGCTGAAATCAACTCAAACGCTGAATTCTCACACCTCTGATATTTCCATTTCACTGAAGTTGTAAAAGGTGTGAGGAAGATAACCTTGAACTTCTTTAATAAGTGAAAAAATTCACGTCTGTATCTCACATTTTCCTCAAGTTACCTCTTCATCCAAGTAATAGGGAGTCAGATCTGTCCCTCCTCCAAACCACCACTGTGTCTCGTCCTCCTGCTCTACCTCAAAGTAACGATAGTTGAAATGAAGGGTTGGCACCATGGGATTGCGCTGTGAAAATAACACATTTGTGTGGGATAATTGTCATGACCCTTAAAACATGGGTGTCACAAAGGGTTTTTCCAGGGGGACAGGGCGAAGCACTCAATGGTTCAAAATGATTTTAAAGAATGAAAAGCTTAAGGGATGATTTTGAGCAAATTGGTGATATTTTATTTCCCTTCATCCCTTTTTTATCCGTTTTTCCCCTTTGTCTTTTCTTAGGGGGGTGCCCCTTACAAGAACACTTTTTTCAAAAGAACACTTTAAATTTAACACTTGTCACTTAAATGCAGATTTATTCTCAATAGCATTTTTCTAAAAAAAAAACCAATTTCGTTAAATAGTGATCATTTCAGTATTTTTGGGGGGAGGGAAAAACCTGGATGATGGCTGCAAGAGAGCCCTTTTTGCCCTGATTAGAAAAAATTGCATTTCCATGTACCCCCCATATCATATGTACCATCTGCTTCTGAGGGGTGACCATTTTTGCAAACCTACGCTCTCCACCATCTTTGCTTTTTATCTCTTGATGACAATCCACTTCTTTGTTATCATTGACTGTTCAAACCAAACAGAAAAAATTTAATGTTCCTCTTACACCCAGGAATTTCATGCTACCAAACCGGACTTTGAACCCATATTGACCCAGTGCCCCCCCCAAAAAAAATCACATGAAACCAAAGCTGGGAAAGAGAGCAAAGCTTCTGAACACGCACTACCACTGTACATTAAGCAACCACTAAACCCAGGGAACCTGCTGCACTGCTAAAAATAGAATAAACCGACAGAGCATTTCTCATCATGGGAATTTCCCAACAGTGCATGTAATGTATGCCGCGCCTGTCTGTGAGCATGGAGTAGATAAAACAGATGTACATGTACAGGCAGTGAATGTAAAGGACATCTTAGCCCTGTCAGAATTACCACACAGACACAGAAAACTGCGCTGGATCTTGGCAGAACCTTTTTTTCAACACTGTATCATAAAGAAAACTCACCAGGTAAATATGATATTTGCAATGTTCACTGAATGATAGCGTGTGCATGTCCCTGTAAGCTACTGCAAAATACATGTACATGTATATACCCATAAATCAAGGGCAGGGGGCATTCGCTCTTCAGGAGAAGGCCTACTGATAAAACACTGGAAGGGAAAGACACTTAATGTTGGGGTCAAAAAAGAAACTTTGGGGGAGGTGGACTGATGCAGTTCTCATGATTGATGATTAGCCTGGGTACTGTTGGTTATGCCCATATGTACGTACATGTACTTGCGGGACTGTTTATGATATCGAGGTATATACATGTAAGCGACGTGAAGTCGCAGTGAGTTATCGGTACGGAGTGGCATTCTCATTAACAACAGAAAACAACTTCATCTGTATCATTTTGTATGACGTAGTTCTCATCATGGATGTTCAGCCTGGGTACTGTTGGCGATGTGAGAAAGTCCTTCCTCAACATCCAGTGCCTTGTACTTTCTGCACACTGGCCAAGTACTGCTCTACGTCATGCCGACACAGAGATGAAGTCAGACATACCAGAATTGAGTGCCAACTCTACAGGCCAAAGAAATGTGAGGCTTGCGGCAGAACTGCTCCCACTCTTAGTGAGGTAAACATACACGAAAGTTGTAACTTCTGATCAACATGACCATAAGTGAAACCTGCATGATCACTCAATCATTAATTAAGTGCCCTATTGAACGATTCCACACAAAAATGATGTCAATTCTGTTTTGTCACCGTTTCTTTCTTATCCCTTGCTATGGAACACTATTTTAAAAAAAGAAAAGTTGGCATATTGTGGCATGAGCATATTCACTGATCACGCCTAACACAAGTGTATAATTAAACTCGACCCACTATTATTGAAATAGACTGTGTTTTCTTTTCTTTAATACAAAAGAAGTAAGTCAATATAAAAAAAATAGGCCTATGATATCATTGCCTCAGAAACAAATGAATTTGTTATTTCTACAATATCTTTTCGTTCATTTTTTCCCAGTGTGCTGGATGCAACAATTCTTGGTACTGCAATAAAGAGTGTCAAATGAGAGCTTGGCCGACTCATAAAAAATCATGTGGTCGTGTCAAGGATGTCATAAAAGCACTATCAATCAATCTTGCTGAAAGAAACTCAATGCTAGCTTGTAACACGAGAGTCGCTGATTCAAGTCATTATTTTGGTAATACACTGGCCGAAGACTTCCTTAAACTAGACAACAATGAGTGGTCTGATGGAATAATGCCTGACCAGTTGACGAGGGACTTCCATGTGTTATCTGCTGGTTGTGGAGACTTGCGCAGCACGGTTTTGACAGCCGGTTCCCTACCTGAAAGATACCAGGGAAAACTCCACATCACCCTCAACGACTATGACCCTTTCGTGATGGCCAGAAATGTCTTCTTTCTCTTCGTGTTGGTCCGCTTTGCAGACGATGACAACATTGCTTCCAGTTTGACGACCATCTGGTACTCACTCCATCTTCCAAAGAGAGAGTATGACCTGATCAAAACAAGCTTGGCTGAACTGATTCAGATGAATGCTCAACAACTCTACGATGCCACTAAGGGACTTGTGAGAGTCCTGGAAGATGATCTTAGGTATCTCCGCCAAGTCTGGGAAAGATGGCAATCACTGGAATGCCAACGAGACGGGAGAACCTCAATCGATCTCAGAGAGCAACGAAGGAGACGCTTTGAGCCAGATGTAGTGAAAGAAGGTGTGTCCATTTACCTAGCTCGTCTCTCGCCACCCGACCAGCTGTTCATGAAGGGATGGTATGACCACGCTTTGTTTGTCCCCACTAAAACTGCAAAAGAAGAGCGATACCCATTTGACAATCCAACACTTACTGGACGTGCTGCAAAATTTGAGAACAGTTATGACATAACGGCACCAGAAGATTGTTCATTCGTGTACTGCATCAAGGACTCATCATTTCCTTTTAAAGTCTGGGACTGTTTAAGAGTTCGCGAACACAGCGCTGGTTCCCACTCTTCTCCAATGGTGATGTACCACAAATATGTGACCAACCTTCTTCAGAAGGTCCAGCGACTCATCCTTCACGCAAGATTACATGTCCATATTTCCCTGGCCAACTGTTTAGACTTTCCTAATTTTCATCAAACGTTGAACATGCCCAACTATGACCGCATCTTTACCTCTAACCTTGCTGATTATGTTGGATTTGCCAAACTCCTGCAGACATTTAAGCCACTGCTGAATGCCAGCAACAACTACTCAGCCATTGTCACTGAGAGCATGAACTGGATTGAGATCGTACCAGGAGCAAACATCCATGATTGGACGTTAACGCCCGAGTTTAGGGAGTGCATCCTAGCTTTGAAATTAGACACTGGTAGCGAGGTTGATGGATTCAATGGCTTAAGGGAGTACTTCAACAATACTCTCTACTTTCTCATGTATCTCCGTGGAGACCTCATGGCAGGTGGACTAGGTATACCAACACTCAAGAAAGTACCCTCCTTTGCTGATGTCAAGAAGTATAGCGGCCTCCAAATGCGGGACTTCAGAAACGGACTGAACAAACTTGTCCCATTCCAGTACCGGGTGAATGCAAGGGACCTCACCATGATGAATGGATATGACAGAGCTGTGGAGTGGTGTCTACCTGGAAGTGAGGCTTAACTGGGTTAACTCTATCCTACTAGTAGTTTGAGGGGAGAAAGACAGACCAAAATCAAAGAATGTGCATCAAAACGATGGCACTTTGGATGGTACATGTATGCCCCAGCTCCCAAATAAATCAAGGAACAGTGAAACAAGATGCAAGATTTCAGCCATTTTACAAAGTACCGTATATCGAGCCCAAGTGTGAAAGTTGCATTTATGGACATTTTAAATACTTGAATTCTAAAAGAATTGTACATGTGTTTATGTTATTGCCATCATCATTTTTACATGTAACAGTCAATATTATGTGAGAAAAAATTCATTCACAATAGAGTACCGAAGTGAATACGTCACGCGCACAATAAGTGTGTAAAAGGCACGAGCGCGTGAACCAGTGCGTGAACCAACACGCGCGTGTACTCCATTCATTTGTACTGCACTTTCTGGTTCACAGTGACGTCACACTTCGGTACTCTATTAAATGCATATAAGGCCAAACAAAAAATTAGTTGTGTTTCCTATTACACTGAGAAAAAAAGGGAGGTTGGTTGGGTAAAATATTTTTTTTGCTCTAAATTTTTATAGCCCAAAATATTAGGGTCAGATGATGGTCTGTATTTTTTGGGGGGGGGCACATATATTTGTAATAGGTACTAAGTCAGTGTCAGATTCATACTGTACACATACATGTCAATACTACACATCGCCGGAGGAAACTTGACAAATAAAAGAATGGTATTCATATTGCAAAACCAATCTTGAGGAAAGTCTGTTCAATTTTAAAGACTATGTTACTTTCCAAATCCACAAATGCCAAAATAACATCTTTTGTGTTTTTAAATCTCCATGCAAATGTAGGCTGTTGTTTAAATTATTCCCATGTAACAGGTGTTACCTATAATTAAAAACACCGTACATTGCAATATTACATACATTACACATAAATTAGTCTAGAATACCAATAAACACATAATGCATGACTCCCCTTATGGTACTGTAACCATGGAAACACTGCCCACTTGAACAAACATATGCAACATGTTTACCTGCGCACACCCTTCAAAGGCAAACAGAGTGACAAAACCTCAGGAACCGATTGGTATTTCTCATGAGTGGAATTTCCGCCTTTGTCTGGAGATGAGCAATACAGCAAAAATCTTTGTATCACACCAGACTAACTGAGCCAGAGCAGGAAGTGATGAATGCAAACCACAAGTGTCTCTCTTTTACTGCAAGCAAATTGGTTTTTCTACAGCAAGCTGAGAGGATTTAGGTAAGTTTTTCAAGAAAAATTTAAAAAACACACCAGGTACAATATTTATTTCAGAATAAGGTTGGGAAAATTAGAGAGTACATATATATAGCAAGTGTGTGGCTCTCTTTGAATTGGTATTTTAAAAGAAGCTGTTTGATGGCATGTATCACTCGGATGCATTTTCGAATCCCTCAAGGTGCACTTTTCAAAGCAATGTATGAGGTTTTTGTCAAATCTAAAAACCATCTCAAGTTATGATCTTTAATACTTCTCACTGACATCATAAAAGGTCACAATATGCAGTATCCGTCAGCCAGCTTACTGCCAACAAAACTAAACAAGGCTTAAAACAATGGCCAAGTTGAAATCAAGTCTACTATTCCTGTGTCTAAATGTTGTTTCTATACAATTCCTTTTCAGTGTTTGTCATGGATGTACAACGTGGACACTGCTGGCGTTGTGAAAAAGTTCTCCCACAGCAGATTTTGGCTTGCCATCGTTGCAACATGGCAGTGTACTGCAGTAAAGCCTGCAGGAGACGAGACGAGGCAAGACACAGCTCTGTGGAGTGCCAGATGTTTAGTCCACGACAGTGTGAAAATTGTGCAAAAACTGCTCCAAGTATGAGTGAGGTACTGTACATGTCTGGTACCCTTTTCATTTTCCCAATTAAACCCCCATACCCTTTGGCATGGGATCCTATCTCATGTCCCAAATCAGCCCTTACAGTATATTTCTTTGGTATCTCCATGACAACCACTTGTACATGACATGCATGTAAAACAGTAACTTACACCCATCCTTTTACTAGATTTGGAAGGGCGTGGCAAGGTTGAGGTTGGTTTTATGAAATTCCATGTCTACAAGTTCATCAATGTGATACAGCACTGGCTGGTTGATGTAACGAAATAAATTTTGTAGGATAGTTTCAAATGGCAAATGGTTAATTGATATTCGTTTGTTTTTTTTTCCTTTCAGTGTGCAGGGTGCAACGATGCTTGGTACTGCAACAGAAACTGCCAACGGACTGACTGGAAATCCCATAAGTCAATATGCAAGGAAGTTCAGGCTTCAATAAGATCTTTGGCAGAGACACTTCAGCTGAGACGCTCTCCAACTGACAAGACAAGTCGTGATTTTCCTTATTACATAGGGAACATCATTGCCATAGACCTCCTTCAACTTGACAACAATGAAATGAAAGCTGAGGTGATGGGTGATGAATTGTCTAGAGATTACCATATTCTATCTGTTGGTTGTGGAAACCTGCGTAACATGGTTCTGACAGCTGGCTCCCTACCTGACGACTACCAGGGAAAACTCCACATCACCCTCAATGACTATGACCCTTTTGTGATGGCCAGAAATGTCCTGCTTCTCTTCATGTTGGTCCGCTTTGCAGATGATGACGACGTTGCTTCCAGTTTGACGACCATCTGGTACTCACTCCATCTTCCAAAGAGAGAGTACGACATGATCAAGACTAGCTTAGATGAACTCATTCAGAGTAATGCTAAGCAGATCTTTGATGCCACCAAAGGTCTGGTGAAAGTCCTGGAAGAAGACCTAAGCCCTATGAGGAAGATTTGGGAACAGTGGCAGTCAATGGAATGCCAACGAGACAAGAGTAACTCAATAAATCTTGGAGAACAAAGGAAGGTGCTTTTTCAGAATGCAAATATGGCACACAATTTATCTAACTATTTTGAAGAGTTGTCTGGGACCGAGAAAAAAATGGTGAAACATTGGTTTGACCATGCACTGTTTTTCCCAACTGAAAGAAAACAGAAAAACATCCCATTTGACAATCCAACTCTAACTGGGCGTCAACCTGCATTTACAGCCACATCCCAAAGTCCAGAAGAGTCCCCATTCGTCTACAGTGTCAACACAGATGCATTCCCTTTCAGCGAGTGGGACTGTTTGAGGGTGCGAGAGAAAACTGTAGGATCCCTCTCATCTCCAATGGTGATGTACCACAACTACGTGACAGACCTTCTCCAAAAAGTGAAGACTCTCATCCTTCAGGGAAGGATCCATGTCCATGTCTCCCTGGCCAACTGTCTGGACTTTCCCAAACACCACCAAAGCCTGAACATGCCAAACTATGACCGAATCTTCACCTCCAACCTTGCTGACTATCTTGGAATCCCGACGCTTCTCCAGACTTTTAAACCTCTACTCAATACCAACAACAGCTTCTCGGTTATAATCGTTACGTACATGAACTGGCTTGGATTAATACCACGAGCTGACACAAAGATAATGTTCATGCTTCAGTTCATGTCCGACAAATTCCAAGAATGTTCAGCTGCATTTTGCGAAGACACCAAAAAGGACTTTCCACTTGGCCCAAACAACTTACGAGAGTATCACAACAACACCTCCTACTTTCTCCAATATCTACGAGCAGACATCATGGCAGGGGGGCGTGGGATTCCGCCACTTGAAGACGTCCCGTCGTTTGGTAGTGTGAAAGGTTACAACGGCATGCAAATGCGTAACTTCAGGAAGGGGATGAATAAACTTATCCCTTTCATGTATCGTAAGAATGCCAGGGACCTTACAATGATGAATGGGAGTGACCGTGCTGTTGAGTGGTGCCTGCCTGAAAGTCAGGCTTAATGACCCCAACTCCATCAATGCAGTTTGCCTAAATGTACAGCTAGGAGCTTCCCATTTCAAGTCAAATTTGAAATGAGTAGAGAACCAATTACACATTCTTTATGCTTGGGTAATCATGCCACATCTAAATCAACAACGGCAGAAAAATGACAACTTTGAAATAATTACCCAAATAACTAGTTGACTTTGTAGGTCAGTAAAAGCTACACGTAACCTTGCTCATCCATTACAAATCCTTTATATCAACTCCTATAAACTGTAGGAAGAGTTTGACTTCTCCCCATTCAAATTTTCTTTTTGCGGTGTTAAGACAAATATGCTAAGAACACTCCAACATTTCAACCAAACTAGTTTGACTTCTTGTAAATGATAAATAGGGTAGAGTCAAACAATACTACAGGTGCGGATCAGGGGGGGTTTGATGGGTGGAAACCCCCACCCCTGCTCTGAATCCACCCCCCACCCCTGCCTGAAAATAATAGAAAATAACTAAAGTCAGTGCACCAATACAATTGTAAACAATGTAGGTCATGTTTAATGGTTTCCACTTGTCTCCCAAAATGAGACAGTAATCCAGCCTGATCATCACCCCCCCAGAAAAATGTCCTGGATCCGCCCCTGTACTCCCAAAATCTCCTCTTTTTTTTTGTGCTGAGTGGCGTCACATTGGTCCATCTTGGAATTTAGTACAAAATTTCTACAACTTCCACTCAGTCAAAAGATGCCAAAAGAAACACTTGCAAATTGAGAGAATTTAACATCAATAGAAAAATTGAATACTTTTAAAAAACCTTAGGAACTGCCCCAGATATTCCACAAGCTCTTCTTCATATGTACTGGAAGTTATGCAGAGTCTGTGATGGGATTTCAGAGCTATGGCTGCAGCTACCTCGGTGGCACACGTGCTTCATCTGAAGACCTACCGGTAGACTTAGCCCAAGAGGTAAGATTCATAGGTGGCCTGCGCTTCAATAAACAAAATTACCACTTACCGGATGAATCACGCAGCTTACTCCAGCAGCAAAGAAAGGCAGCATCTTTCCTTCCTCAAGTTTCTTCCCTCTGTAAATCAAGATGATTGAGTATTTATCAATTTTACAAAACCCTGATAAATCATCGAAATCTGTACACTACATAAATCTGAAGCAAATTTGTACATATTTCCAAACTTGGCATATTGATATTAGATATTTCTAGATACATATGTACATGTACTGTTATTTAATTTTCCAGGTACAAATATTTCTACTTCTAGGAACATATATGAACATGAATATAGTATGATATGGGTTCTGGAATGGTTTTAAGGTTTTAATAACATTAATTGTTTCTTTTACGAAATTGTTCTTTGTATTTCTGCACGTAAATGTTATAAGCTGTTTTGGGGTTATACTGAATCATCAAAGACAATTTTAAATTCCCCAGCTGTGATAATAAAGTTTTTATCTGTTTCTCATAAGTTTTTCGTTAATGTCTACAAGAATAAAAAATGACTCTTAGACATACAGATACTGTGAAATAAGAATTCGACTAAATTATAAAGTCATCAACCAAAGATAGAAAGGTAGTACCAAGAATTAGTTGCCGTGTGACTTGAGAAAAATTGTTACATGAGAAAAATTGCGCTATGGGGGACTTGTTTCAAATAAATTCAAATTAAAAGTGACAGAAATCTTACAATTCAACAAGTAAATTATTCATTAGAAAAGTTAAAAGGAATAGAAATTTTAAACAGGGCAAGAGGTACTGTTCATCTCTTAAATCTTGCTAAGCCATTACTGCATGTGACTTTGTATATGGTTTGTTCATCAACAATCTGCTGGTCCGTACGACTGAATTTTCAGATATTTGATCAAATTGAAGGTCAAATATTCTAAAACTTAATAATTTGAATTGACTCAGCCCTCTTTGGAGTGCAAACGGTATGATGGAGTGTCTACTGCATATTACAATCTGTAGGGTATTTGTATGGGCACTGGACAGATTAGAATGAGCCTTACGTATTGGATTTCTGACCCCAAACTCCCTTTTTTATCAGCAATCCACCTTGAACAGATGCACCCCCCATCAATTTGCAAAGTGCCATGATGGTGGGGCTTTTCATTTCGCTGGTAACTGCAACATATGCATTTCATAGTTGTTAGTGAGCCAGTGAAGTGCAGTTCCCACAAAAGAGCCTCATTGCTTTGAAATTGCGTCCTCTCTTGGTCCATCTCAGGACTGAGGACTCATAGAGCAGAGCAGATACTCAGTTGAATATCTAACTCTATATTTCTCATAAAAAAAATTATTTAAGATTTAAATCTAATGGCGTTAAGCTTTGGAATAAATCTTCTGCTTGGCTGACTAAAACCTTTTGAGTTTGGATAGTCTGCCTACCTTGATTTCATCTGAGCCACGGCTTTTGATGTCAGATTGCCACTGACAACCGAGACATTGACACCTGCCCTCTCAAATACCCTGCCATCTTCCATGAGGCAGGTCACCCCACCCCCACCCTACAAAAAAAAAAACGAGATGTGTTATATCACAAATACATTTAAGATGACGACCAGCATTCTCCTAATAATGGACAGAGTGAACTGTTCTTTTCAGAACCTCAGTAGCACACAAGACAGATTTACATGGTGTTTTCACAAACGTTAGCCTGATAGAGGTTGTGTGTTTCTGGCTTTATTTTAATTTACTTACAACAAATGCTAGACAGGTTTGCTCCAGTCTATCTCAGTGATACAAAACTCTGCCTTCTGATGATGTGTTAACTCTTATTACGGCATCAACCATGCAAACCTCCAGATTATATTTAACCAACCCAGGTACGTTTTAGAATTTGCTAAATACATGTGCGAAATTTTTAACATTTTATAATTTTTTGTTCTAATCTTGTCTCAAAATTTGTATGATAAATTTCATGTCGCTATTAAACCAGCAGCGTGGCTGGGGGGCGTGGCTGGGGGTAATTGCCCCCCATGAAAAATTGTCGTTCCCCACCAGTTGCCTTCCCACTTACATTTTGGAAACAGAAATATTTTCAAACTCATGTTCTTAGCCCTGCAGACGCCATTATTGATTTGGCCTACACAAATTGCAAAATCTAAATGTAACATCAAGTCAGCCCTCCCCCTTTAGCGTGAAGCCCCAAATACCCCCCCCCCTTCAGAATCCTGGCTATGCCGCTGTATTAAACCTTTCTATAAATTCTGCCCAAAAGCACATGCAAAATGGGCTAATCTGATTAAGGAATATGTTGCAAGCAAAGTCCAAGGGAGACACGGATGTTAAGAAAATATTTTTATTATATGATTCATCTTACTGCTTGTCTTTCCCATCTGTCAACGAGAAACTTCTTCTCGCCCTCAATTTCTTCAAGAGTTCTACAGAGGTCAGCCTGTATAAACAAAAAAGTGAATACATTTTTGATTTGTAACTGTACGTAGTGGTTACAGATGTATGTTCTCCTGTAGAAAATAATAAAAGAGGGCGTGTTTTAAATGAAACTGACACTCCTTTGGGTATGAACTCAACGCAGAGGCATGCAAGCTATGAGCATTTGGCATAGAGCACACTGCGAATTTATTCTGGAATGCATGGTCTTCGCGTGCACGCCAAACATATGCAAGAACCTGGTTGGAAAACTTTCGACAGTGAAGGTGCACTTCAACTCAGGGCGTATAACCCTGGTAGTAATGATTTGGTAAAATATTATCTTGGGACAACTTGATTAGAAAACTTACACTTGTCTAGACTTATTCCAGTCCCTCCATATAAATGAAGGGAACAGTGTTGAAGAATTCTGGCATTCACAAGTAGATTTCCATACCTCGGATGCGTGTCCATGTACAGTGTAAGGTTAACTGTTCAGATTCAAGGCTATCTGTTCATGCACTGGCTGGATGCTTTCACAAACTCACCTGAATTTTCATGATGAAGAGTTCCATTCTGGATTTCATAGCTGTACTTCTCTGAAAACAGACACACATCACTTTGTTATTAAGACTGACGGCATACTTCACATTAAGTGCAAGTCTGATGAAGACTTTTGGTTCAGAAATACAGTTTGACATTATTCTGTTCAGAAACACACAATGCAATACTTATGGCCGTGACTGTCAAAACCTTATAAAAGTGTCTAGAAACAACATCCAAACTGACGAGTTGAGCCATCATTGTGTCATAATTGCGAGAGAAATACCCTCTCTGCAATAACCTTCAATCACTAAAACCAAGACGGCATAACAATGAACAACTTCTTCATCTGAAGTGTCTGAATAAAATCATTGGTAAATCCAGAAATTTGATCAACACAAAAAACTCCTGTTGGATTTTATTCTGGTAAAGTACAAACCTCGAGGGTGGAGGCAGGCGTAATTGTTTCGGCCATAAATTTGTTAGCACTAGGAGCTGGAAAATGCAACGTCTTGGCCAAAACTGGACTTTTCTGAGATGCAAGAAGAAGAAACTTTTACACATTAAAACTGTAAGTACTTGTTTTCATTTTAATGTCTGAATAGGAAGATGATTCTGCACTTCTTGATTTTTTCTTACAAAGTGAATGCATCAAAATTGTTGACACAAAGGAAATCCAGCAAAAACTACATACCAATTGTTCTCTTATACAATGAAAATTAATTTGTGTTTAGTTTTGTCACTTAACGTTCCTTTAAGTAGCACTAGGTAGGGGTCAAGTTTTGGGCTTACTTGATGCCGGTAGGTCCCATAGCAGACAAAACCACCCACAACGGAGCCAACAACCACAGGCTTCAAACTGAAATCGATCACAAACTAGACTGATTGAGAAAAAACATTGAGAAACAGCCTAATACTAAGTGCATTACACTGCAGGAGCTCTTTGACAATAACATTGAACAAACATGACAACCTTGCAAGTTGTTGACGTTTCTACTTCAGAAATTGTGATTCAGTCACTGACTGTCTAATATGGAATTCTCCCCACGATTTCAGTGTTTTACATTACATTTACACACAGTAACTAGTAAAATTAAGCCTAGGCTGCATAAAATGGATTGTCATGTCCCACACGGAGGCCAGACCATATGTCTACGGGCCAGACTACTTCCATGACTTCCTGTTATACATAATAATTATGATACAATGCAAAATCAAGCACATAAACGTCGTAACCACAAACCTTGACTTGAGAAGAGAGCGAAAGGTGAATGATGCCATGATGAGAAAGACACAACTTCCTCAGCTTCGAAAGAGGACAATTACGACAAGAAGTGGTGAAATCAAAACAATGCTGCCCGCATTCCGGTTTCCGAAATTCGTTGTAGCAGACGACTCTCGGACTTTGAAGCGCAGCGTAATCGTGCGTCGCGTTTGGAGTTAAGTCGTCGAGCGCCCTCTACAACGTCCGTGAAAACAGTAGACTCGTTTTAGGTCCCTACAGAGTTTGGTTTCAAGTTTGGTTTACTTATTTTCTTCAGCATTTTGTTCATTAGACCAATGGTGCAGCCATGGGGGAGGGGTCACATGCCCCTAGAAAGTCCAAGCGGCCCCCCCCCCACTAAAAATGGGATGAGTGGATATTGAACTAGGCTAATACTTGCCCCCAAAACCACACCCCTGAAAGCTGATGCTCTCCCCCCCCATAAGATGCTCGTGCCTCCTCGTGCCCCCACAAGTAAAATCCACTGCATTAGACCTGTCGACAGGTGGTGTGGAAGTTAGATCTTTCCCATAATTGTCCTTTTCTGCAACTACATGTATATACGTGTACAACCAAACAAAATTAAGACAAAGATAGCGCAGTATATTCACATCAAATTGTCCGCAACTACCATGTAGGCCTACACTGCTAAACTCGTGATCTCGGCCTCGATCGGCGACTGTCATGAGCAGGGAATCATGCCGGCCTGCTCCATGCCTAAAGCTCGATGTAATGGCAGGTGGGGTCATTCAGTGACAAAACACATCTACATCTGCCTTGTACCAAGATCTAATCGGATCTGTCTGGCTTTCCAAACTCACTATACACACTCCACATGCATCGGATTTCCACGTTTGATAAACCAGTGGATTCCAATCATTCACGTTATTCAAAATGTGTTGGCAACATTGTGCAAAATGGCCTTAAAATGTTGCTGCAATTAAAAGCTGTGACAACCTTAACCAGCGACAGCTGTCAGCTGAAAAGAACCATTCTAACACGTATATGGATAACAAAAAGACCGGTCTGGCATATGACGCAGTTGAAATTTGGGCTCTTGGGTGAAACTTGGAAGAAGTTTACGAATTTCGACAAAGAGGAAATGGATACACAGTAACCTCCAACTTCAATTTCAAATTCAGACTTTGATCAAAAGTATATAAAAATTTGAGTCTTATACAATGTTTCACTTACGGATGAAAAACAGGAGGAAAATGAAGGTGGAAGGTGTTAAACTGAATTGGGCAGCAACACAGCCGGAATATGCCGCTGATCGCTTCTGCATGTCTATATCGCCAGCGATCACGTTGCCAATTCGTTGAAGTTCGTCTCCAAAGTAATGATGCTCTCAACTGCAGAGTGAAAATTTCAGCGTTTATTCCTGAGATCGTTAGGCCAAGTTGACAGCCGGAGACAGTAGCTGAATTCTATGTGTTCTGTTTGTTGTAAAACGTGAGTGCCACCACCAACCATCTACGGATTCAAATTGCACCACTGTATGCACACTGATAATTTCAAAGTCTCGCGCGTAAATGAATGCCCCTTGGAAGCAGACGTCCACTTGATTTCTTGAAGACAAAACTCGCCATTGCGTTCGTCCGCGCCAAATTTGTCGTCCGACTTCGTTACACTGTCAAAACTCTCGAATTAACAAAAAATATTTAAATACTTACAGCAAATATGTTTTGCTTCTTTTATCACTCGTTATATTTTTATAAACAAATTAAGCGTGCGAATAGTCTCAACAAAAAGTGTGCACTATTTTCTTTGAGGAGTGATATTAAAATGAGAGCGGCTTTGCAGGTCACGCATGCTAGCAAAAATGCTATTGGTCAGAAGTGAATGTAACAGGCTGGTGCCGGATATTAAAGTCGTTATGGCTTTTCGATAACATTGTTCTCCGTCCAAATTAAAGTGCTTGCTATGCAGCAATACATACACAATGAACAGATTAAATAACGATTTATTAAAGCTAAAAGTCTCGGTAAAGTAAAATTATTACTTTTTTAGTTCAAGTCAGTTAAACTTCGGAAGAGGGTCTTAAATTATTTTACCAAGGAAAGGAGAACAGGGCAATTTCCCCCGACAAGAAATGGATACAACACTGCCATATCAAATTCTGAAATAAAAAGGAGTACAATGCCTCTACAAATGGAATCGGACTCTCCTTGTAAATCTTTGTAAACATTTGAAGGAAGTAAGTCAAGAAATAACAATACACAGTGAAAGAAAACAATTATTGAATCGATTTATTTTTTATCCAAAACGGCCATAACCGGGCAAGGTTTCAACATGGCTAAGGGGGAAAAACAAAAATCCTGGAATTTTTTAAAATGCACTCTGTGCAAGTAGGCCTACAGATCCTTGGTAAGAAAACTTATAAAATTCTTTGTTTCCCATTCGGAGTGGTTTTTTGTTGTGTGTCCACATATCACCAGATAAATGGAAGTAAGGAAATCTGAGTGATATGGCTACAGCTGACGCCCGTGGAAGCCAATGGATGGAGGATGTAGCCATTTCCTATTGACAGGTATGGTAATCCAAAAAAAATATTTCACAAAATCTTGGTAAGAATTTCCATGATTTCAGAAAACCAGTTACTTTCTATTTTTTTTAAAATAGTACAGTTAACATGAAATTAGGCTCATTATTTCTTTAATTACCCTGCGTATAATTACATAATCAGTAGCAGCAATCAGAAATATAAGTAGAGAAACTAAGCACTATTACAACTGAATACATTATGTGGAATTTAAAATCAGTACAAAATGCTGGACTAATATACACAAGATTATAATTTAATTCCTGAAGTACATGTATAAAAAGTACAGCAGTAAATCTATCAATAACCAAATTTCCTTTTGAATCATATCATTCTGGTATTCAGACTTCGCAAAATTAAAAGGTTACAAAGATTACTTAAAATCACCGTCATTGGCACTTGAAACACTCACTGTCTACTTTCAAAACAAGAAAAACTTCAAAAATACACCAAACACCATGAACTTGGAAAGTAATGCAAATTTAAACAGCAGACTTTGGAATTTCTGCCAGAAGAACATGCAAAAAACAGCATCTACCTAGATTTTACTTCCTCTTTGGCATAATAATGAATGATTTTTACTGAAACTTACCTATGTTAAATCCATTTTGGTTTTGATTAACAATTTCCAGCAGTCTTGTCAAGACTATTCTTTGAATGAATACGTAATCACAACTGATTTTTAAATCCTCCATAAATATTTCTAAAAGCCAAATTTGAATTTTGTCTTGACAAGTAAATATTATCACAGTTTTTAAAATGCAATTAGAAATTTCTTGTAAAAATATAATCAGTCTTGTTTCGTTTCAGTTTTCTTCTCAGACTTACAGGTGAATTACAATTTCATAAATAGTATGACTTCATTGGAGCAACAATTTCAGGCACAAGAAATTAGTCATTGTAATGACAGAATACAAAGAAATTTGAACACTGAAAATGAATCAACTTATGGCTTTTCGATCTGCACGTATCAAGTTATGTACAAAAGTACCACACCTTATAAAAATTGGATCTATAAATGCCTCCAAACAGATCATTAGATTGGTATTTTTTCATCTGGCACACTACACATACTGATTAAAAATCTTATTTCTCCAAATATACAGATAATTCATCTCCTTAAAATAGAACTGTAAAAAAGGGCCCGTAATCAATAGTAATCCCTGTTTTGATAAAAAATTACATTACAGAAACTTGGAGTACATCTGATTTGTTCACGTCAAGATATTTCACAGTTAAAATCAAACAAATTAGAATTGCTGGAAATTGTCATGAAAAACTAGAAGCAAAACTATAGCAAAGCCACACAGATCTCAGAGGAACTAAATATACATTGGCAACCCATCACCGCGGTAATGAAAAATACATTGCCATGGTGATAATCCATGGGGGAAAAATCATAAAAAGGCTTTACTTTTGCAACAGATAACTTATGAGAGATGAGAAAATCAAGATGGTACTTGTCCCAGCAACACATGTGGCACCCCCGGTCACCGTGTAATCATAGGTGATTTTCCTGGTCTTTGACTCCAGCCACTTCCTAGCTGACTGAGTGGTCAGCAATGGCTCAACCAAAGTGCGGACTTGCAAGTTGTAGCTGTTCAACCAGTCAATCTGTGCAACATTTTCAAAGGAAACTGACATTCAATCGTCAACATTTACCAAAAATTACACTTTAATACAAAGGGTAAACCTCAACATTTACAACTTTACATCTCCTCAATGTGACAATATCCACATGTAAAGTGAGTCTACATTGGTGCATTTTGGTAAGAAAGGACCGATTTGAAGATTTCAGAAAAAGCTTGTTTGAAATGCTCAATATGAAATCAAGCAATACTTTTTAAAACGCTTCATACTCACTGCAGTAGGCATGACAATTCAGAGCAATGCACCATCACTGAATTACCAGGTGCCAACTTTTCCCCATAATGCTTTGCACATTTGTTGATTATGGAATCTAGTGGCAATGTAGTGACAGCAAATTTGTGGAGACTTGCAATGAAGTGTTTTTCTTTTCTTGCTCGACAAACAGCGAACTGGTTTTTGGACTTACCTGGCGTGGACTCAGCTTATTGTAGTAGATCAAACGGGGTTCAAAGGGCACCAAGCTCACCATTTCGAAGTTCATGAAGGTGTAGTCCTCAAAGCGATTCTGTACAGGAAAAGAAACCAATTTGATGATTAAATGACCCGTACACCAGCTCCCCTTTATTGGTAAACGTAAACTTGAGAGATGAGATCTTTTTATCAAAGATTTGTGGTCGTAAACTATCTCTATACATAAAGACATTGTCAACATTTGAAGATGTCCCCAAGTTTCTGGCAAGAAGTCCTCACTGAGTGTGTAAGGTGGTTGGGTAGACAGGCAAGTGGTCAGGTAGTCAGTCAGAAGGTGGGATTTTGGGAGGAGCTGCTTGAATTTGAGGGCTATCTGGCCCGAGCGGAACCAAGAGAGAATGCCATTTTCCCAGCAACGAAGGCTCCTTTGGTGGGAACTGCACATCACTGGTTCACAAATTACTCTGAAAAACATGCATTACGGTTGCATCACTTCCAACCAAATGAGCACTCCTGACCAACATGACTCTCTCTGCTCAAGGCAGACAGACCTCTTTCGGTTCCACTTCAACCAATGTACGCGCACTTCCGACTTAAGTGACATGTGATATGCATCAGAAGCTAAGTGCGATGTGCACCAGTTAATGTCCATCGCCCAACCATCAGAGACCCAGTGGACGTGTTCTGTGTCCTGTCCACTTACTTCCAGTCTGATCTGCTTGACATGCATAACGTTCTGTATTCGCAGACCAAACTGATCCCGCAGGTCTGTGTCGTCAACATGGTAATAACCAGGTCCTGGGTAGAAAGAAAAAAATGTGAGAAAGGGAGAGAAAATGAAATGCCAGTCATGATACTGGTAATCATGCACATTGCAGATAAGGCTGCAGGATAAGGCACACTCAGGCAATGTTACTTCCATCCAACAATCAAAACAAATGCTGTTCAATAGCTCAATATGTTCAAGAACTCCATAGCTTCGAGAAGTACATGCAGTATATGATGTGCATTTATAACAATTAGCCAAATTTAACTTGACAGGGACAGCACAGAATAGAACTTTTTCCCATGATGTCATCATCGTGCCGGACTGCTACGTATTGC